>OX104120.1:10762762-11274756 GCA_944474755.1 Limnoperna fortunei | reverse complement strand
GATAGTGGTGAAATGAGTTTTGCAATGATAGAAATATAGTAAAAATAGTATTTTGGCAGTTAATTTAAACAAAGTTAAGTCAAATATGTTTAAATACTTTTAATAGTGAATTTTACATCATATGTGTCACAATGATTTAATTTTCTACTTCTAGTTCTAATAGTACTTCATTATAAATCAATCAAATTGTGTATCAATGAAAAAAGAAACATTTATTTTAACAATGTTTAATCATGTTAATGAACAGTTTTGTGACAGTTGATTCTTTTTTTATTGTTATGTTTAATACATGTATTTATGAAAATGTGGGAAATAAGTACACTGAATAGTTAATCAAATCTTTGATACTTTATCCTCAATAAATTAAACTGCTAAAAAAACATATAACAATAAAAATGCAAAAGCCAACACTATTTAAAAAAAAAAAAACACAAAGTAAACAGGACGCTTTCGCGACATATAATGCAACTTTTCCCTGTTTTATCCTCACTTCTCCCTGTCAGCCACCCAAAAGAGAAGTGACTTCTATAATTTTGCCCCCCCCCCCCCCCCCCCACACACACACTTAGTTCTCGACGAATCTTGAGCGTGAAAGTTTGGGATTTGGAAATCTTCAATACCAGTAAGACAGAGGTTAATTGCCGACTTTCCAATTTAAAAAATGTCACCTATTGTTCACTCCTGGTACTAAAAACTGTGTTGAAAGCTTTTGAAATATTAATACTACTTGTTTTTGATAAATTTTCATGCTTCAGGTCAGTGACAGGTGCCAATACCTGAATGAGGATCCAGATGTCATTGAAACCCCACTTTTGGGACACCTCGGCTATAGTAAAAGTATGACTTTGGTCATGGACACCTCGGTCCTAGTAAAGATCTGCCTTAACATTAATTGGACATATATCGGCCATGGATTGAATATATTTTAAAAATAAAGTTATTAAAAAAAAACAAAGGTTGAGTGAAATAAATGATATTACCAATGGCAATGAAAACTTAGATATTAATCCTAAAATAAAATCATTATATTAATTATTTATAATATGTTACCATTTTAATAGTAAATCATTGTCAATCTTTGATTTATTAATAAATTAAATGAATAATTAAAAAATAATAAGAAGAAATTAAACACCACTTATAGACATTTCCAACACTCAAATACATATAAACTACTGTGGACTGTTGTGTAATAATAACCTTACGCTCGTAAAATATGGGTCACATTGGAGAAATCTATCAAAATTTTACATGAATTGGTGCACCGCATTTATCTAGAACAACTTTACGATACATGTCCTTTCGTATTATGTCTCATTTATCATGTTTATTTTATAACTGATAACTAATGGTCGCCTCACCAAGTACTGGGACAAGCTACAGGAGCAACAGATGTCCACCTACGACTTCCTGAGAGCAGTCAGCCATAAATACTCTCCAGCAGTTCCATCTGCAGAAGACCTCCCTGACTTGGACGCAGAATAATTTAATTGGCATAGACAAACAAAACAAAAACAATGCAAAATCTTCATTTCAGTATCATAGTTTTTTAGTGATGATATAGCCATAGTTTTTTTAACCGTAATCAAAAGGGGAGATAAATCATGTAAAACTGGAAATGGGTCCCTTTAAAACAAGCAGAAACTAAAGTCTTCAATCAATTAATTATTTAGCTGTGGAACAATAGGTGTTTATAGTGTAGGTCCTTTTCCATTTACAAATTTTTTTTATTTGGCGGACTATAACATAACTTATGCAAAACAGGTATGGCCACACACTCGAATTTCGACGATTTTCCTTCATTCAGCAATGTAAACAATTAACCCCAAAGCTTAATTATTTTTAGAATAATTTGCATTTATTGCTTTTAGCAAATGACTCTTAAATAATAAAATACAGTACGTTTCAACGAAATTAACGTCTGCTAGAGCGACACACTTTCACCGCCGAAATTTTGAGTAAAGCCAGATAATACATCATTATCGCGGTTTGTTAGACTGTTAGTCCATGAATATTTTAACTAAGATGAAAATCAATAATCAGAAAAAAACTCGATTCGACTGTTGGTTAATGCATGCATAAAATGCAAAGTTTAAAAAGTATGCACAAAATACTTACAAATTACCTATTCATGTGTAAATCATTTTTGATTTTAAATGCAACAAATTTATAAACATTTTCAAGCAGATTTAAATAGATCTTATTTTCGTAATTTATAATAATATTTGCAAAAATTGGAAAATATCACGTATTATAACTATAGAGTTATATTTTATGTTCATCTAAAATGTCAAAGCATGTGGCTTGATAATTCGAAAATATCTTCAACATTATATCAACAAGGGAAGTAACTTTGTTCGAAGTCAGCAACAAGATGATAGTGAATATTCAGCTTCTTTTTCTATATTTGTCAGTTATAATAACACTGATCCCTGCAGGAGATGTTAACAAGACACCAACCATTGGTAATTGCCACTGCATACAAAGCATGTTTACATTTGTTAAAGCACTAAAATATTTAAGTTTACCGGCTGGTTAGACTGGCAAAAGCCAAAAAAGGTGAAAGTGGGGCACGTGTCAAAATGTTAAACGTAATCAGTTGCTTTGTCATGACGACTTTAACATACTTCCTATTATTTTGTGTAGAAATTAACTATATTTATGTGTGCGAAGTATTCTAAACCTCTAATCTGTTTGTACTTCAATGTAATCTTTAATTTGATTGTTTTTGACAGTAGTCAGTACTATTAAAAAAATCATATCTCTCTCTATACACAGCCAACAAATTAAAAAACACCACCTAGTGTCCACTTCCAAACTGAAAACTGTGTCTTCAGCCGCAGTTTGTTCTGCTGAAACCTTTTGAAATGGACAATTGTCTTAAATAAATATAATACCTGATTTGAAAGTGGAATTCATGACAATTTTTAAAAAGCCTAGTTTTTTTGAATATCTTTTTATACCAAAGAAATTCACATTTTAATTTTTTTTTCAAAATATTCAATCGGTTTATTCTGGCTTCCCCGCTATTCCAACATTTTAAATTTTAAAGGTAAAATGTCAAAAATTCATGTTTGAGTAGCCAGAATACTTATATAAACAAGGTATTATGTTTGTGTATACTGTAAAAACATCTGATTTTATTTTATTAGCCAAATTACAGGTAAAATGTGTTGGAATTGAAAAAGAAAATACATTTAAAGAAGGAAAATTTATTTATTTGCATGTGTTGGAAGTGAAAGAAGAGATACATTTGAAGAAGGAAAATATATTTATTTGCATGTGTCATGTGTGTTGGAAGTGAAAGAAAAGATACATTTAACATGTTTAAAGAAGGAAATATATTTGTTTGCATTAGTACTAATAAAACAAAATAAAATAAATAGCACACAACATGTATACAGAATTGTAAAGTCATAACTTAATTGTCAATCAATACAGTAGTCCCCCTCTCGAGCGACCCCTCGTTTGAACGACCACCCCTTTGTCCCGACCACTTTCCTCTTGCATTAACTCATTTCTGTACAAATTTACCTCTTTTAGAAGACCACCCCTTTAACGCGACCAGCGAACGCCCTATAGCTATAAAAATTCATGTTTTCCCCCCTCATGAACGACCACATTATCAATTTGTATACGTTTATGTTTACTAGAAATGACACCAGAAGTTCAACTTCAAGTTCGGGAAATCGACCGGAAATGCATCATTGATTTTTAACCAGATGAAAGATTTTGAATAAAATACCTATTGTTTATTATTGGTATTAATAAAATTATAAAAGAAAGTGTGTTGGTTGTTTATTTGTAGTTTTTATATCGAGTATTGAATTAAAAAATGTTTATGTCCCAATATCTTCACGTGACGTGTACATCATTTGCATACGCTGGTAAACAAAATTTGGACGATGCCATTTTGATTATAATCTTGCCCTCTTGACCCAATAATGTTACATGAACTGTTTTTATGTCTTTCCAGTAAAGAAAATGTGTTTGATTTCAATAAATTATTTTTATAATTTAATTTTGATCAAGTGAAAGAAAGCGTTAATCGGCCAAATATAGATTAAAAACAGGGTCGAGATAATTTACATACCGAGCTATTTTTAGATTTAGTAGTCCGAACTGTTTACATTTATTACACGTTTATCATTTTGAAAATGTGTTTGCTGAAAGTTAAAAATTCAATTAGGCAGATAAAAATTGCAATTAATAATTAAGTTAGTTTTGTGCAGTGAATTTCAAAATTTGTACGCAAATTAAACATTTTTAAAGCACGTGTCTCAAGAATATTCTAAATGATAGAATGGTCTGAATGAAGGTTTCACTGTGACATGACACAGTGGGTTAGAACTACACATTGTATGCACGATATTGGGAAAGAAAAACAGTTTTATTAAGACCAATATAAATGAAACTTTATTGATAATCAGCGGACAGATAAATCTTAAGTATGATAACACATGTAGCTACAAAGAAAACAAATGTTAATACACATAATATCATATATATATATTGTGAAATGTGGTAAAAATTAGTTACAAAGATATCATCCTGGACACAACATGATAAAAACAAGTAGCTGATTATAATAATAATACATGTACACGTAATTACAATCTAACCATAGCTTATTCCATTTGAGAGACCACCCCTTTTGTAAGACCACTTTTCAGTTGCAAATAGGGTGGTCTTTCAAGAGGGGGACTACTGTATGTAGTAAATGTGATGCAGCATCAGCATACTCTACTAGTGTCATCTCATTACTTGAAAAAAACGTGTCTTCAAAGTAGCAAATCTGTTTTAGAGCTCCATGTATTTTCTTTTCTTGAGAACACGCTTTGCAGTAAAGTACACGCATGAACAGCTTCTTCTTGCTTTAGCAGATTAATCATACTGCGCGATGAATATATTTTGGTGTGGAGACTTGACCAATTTTTTTCAGTTTGCCATGCCATTCTTCAAGATGGTTTGAAGGTCTAGGACCTAAATTTAGTTAAAATTAAGTTATCCAACATTTTCATGTTAAATAAATTTAAAAAGAACTATTTCCACAAAACAATTTTGTATTAAACAAAATTGTAAAATTGTCATGATTGTAATATAAATTTAAGTTAATGTTTGGCTTGGATAAAATGAACTCAACCTACATTAAAATTAACTCAAAATGCTTTAACATGTTTAATGGCAAGTAGTTTGACAACAATCATCTTAATCTGTGAGCAAGATTGTCATGTCCAAAGGCTGTCTTCTTGTGTTGAACATTGAACATGTTGAAAAGTGCTTTATCATGTATGATCATGTATTACGTGGGAGGTAATTAATGGCATCATGACAAAATGGGGAAGGATGTTTATAACTTTTTAAAAATATGAAAACGGTGGGTTAAATTTATTTCTATTAGTAAGTCTGTTAAAAGATATATAAAATATAATTCTGTAGAAGTTTCATTAATTTACTGTGTAAATAACTAACTTTAAACGAGCAACACAATTTTGAATTCCAGTTTTCCCAACCTAATCATGGCCACAAACTGTCGCAGATATATGGTAAATGTGATGTAATCCCTCATATATAAATATTCATAAACTACATTTGATACTCTCAGATTATTTTGTATTTACGTCTCTATTGAAAGGATTGCAATTTAGAATTAATCAGAATGTATTATTCTTTATTATTCTTTATTACTATTTAATTACTCATTTGTTAATTGTATGTTATTTTTAAATGTACTAACTATTTAACATGGAAATACATCTACTTAGCAATGTAGGGAGAGACAAAGGAATAATTCAAACTTCCTTTCCAGTTTAAGAAAATGTCATAAAGCATCACAACATAGTAATTGTATAATAAGATGTTCGTACAATGTCATGAATGTTGTGAACTTCTTTTAAAAGAAATTTTGAACAAAATTTTAAAGACAGATTTAATTGGCTTGGTAGGCAGAAATTTGATTGGCCATGTCAAATGGAGACATCCGGGTTAAACAATATAACTTGCATTGGTCACATGACATACTTGTATTCTTACAAAAAGAGCAATTTTGTAATAAGGTAATGTTTTGATTAAAATTGAAGACAATTGACCTATTACCATACCCATCTTTTCATTCTTCTAGTACTAGTACATACATGTAGTACCATACATGTTCATGATAATGGTTTAAGAATTTAACATTTCCTTGTATATTGGTTGCAGTTTGAATATTGACTGGTAATTTTTTTTATGATTTTTTAGGATTTTCCTCAGTTTTAGTCTTTACATGGGTAATTTTTAAATGTCATGAATATTTTGTTCATATTTATGATCTGAAAGTGATAACATTGATACTTTTTCCTTAATTCTGTTTTAATAACTACCTATAAAGTTACATCATGAGAAGATCTGATGTTAGATGTAAAGGTTGACAGATCAGGAGAGCTAGATTTTTAACTACAGTACATGTAAAATAACTAAAATGTACATGTATTTAACTTTATTTAATTTAGACATATCTTAAGATATTGGTTAAGTTATCTTAAAATATCCAATAAATTAAGAATACCAGAGTGTAAAGATGTGAGCAATATTTGTTTGATTTGTTTGAATGGTGTTTTAACACCACTTTCAGCAATTTTTCAGCTATTTCATGGCATCCAGTTTTTTTGGGGGAGGAAGCCGGAGTACCCAGAGAGAACCCCCGACCTGCGGTAGGAAAACTGGCAATCCTTTTCAATTAAGATTGGAGTCGAGTACACCCTGCCTGCAGTGAGAATCGAACCCGCAATCTCAGTGTTGAAAGACAACGTGATCATGCAATAGTAGAGGAACTACCTTGACCACTCTGCCACCGAGGCCCCGATGTGAGCAATATTTCAAGGGATTTAAAATGGATAAGAAATTGATCATACAAAACAAATACTCCGACAACTTATTTAAATTTGATGACAAGAATGTGCATAATGAAAAAACATATTTAAATGGATAGTCTTTTTTTTTCTACAGGTATAATTGGTGCAGGGATAGGAGGCACATCAACTGCCTATTTTATGAGAGAACTATTTGGGGATGATGCCAAGATAGACATTTATGAGAAGAATTATGTTGGTGGTAGACTTGCAACTGTTTCTATTGACAACCGAGAGTATGAAATTGGAGGATCTATCATCCATCCCAAAAATATGTACATGATTAACTTTACCAATATCCTTGGTGAGTCATTAACACAGTTAACATCACTGATGTTTCCTGAACAAATTAATGATCAACTGTACCTTTTTGAGCTTACATGTATATAATAAACAGGGTTAAATAAATATCAATTTGTTTTCTGAATAAATTAATTCTACTAAATTATTTAACACAAAATAAATATGACATGCAGTTTTGGATATCAACAATAAAATATATTTTAAGCATATTGGGGAAATGTCAGACAATTTTTAAAAAAGTAAGAAAGTTATTTAAAAAAATAAAAAAAAAATATCTCACAACAATACCCACTAAAATGGCAATCAGTGACCAATGAGGAAAAATAAATGTCAGGGAGCATATATTCACTGCATAGTCCACTTTTATGGTAATCTGTGTAGCTTTCTTATAATTTAAACATATTTTATTGTTCTTAAAAAGCAACAAATGGATCAGACACAAGTTTTACAACTTAGAATTGTCTTCTCCGAGTAGCTTTCTTGACAGACCATAACTTTCATGCTTCTTTTTGTGTCAGTGTATTATGTACTTAAAAATTTATTTAAAACCAGCTACAGTCTGACAGTGTACTGTTTATTGCAATGTTTCAAAATTTTACAGAAATTGATAAATAGGTACATGTAGATTGAAATGTATATCACCCACCCTTACAGTATAGTAGAATGCACTGTCCATTAATTTCTCTTTTTTAATCTGCAGTGTGGTTAAGGTAGTTCTTATACTCTTGATCACATGATCTGTAACACTGAGGTTGCAGGTTTGCATATCACTGGCAAGTTGTACTGGACTCCAATCTTAATTGACAAGGATAACTAGTTTTGCTACTGAAGGAGTGGGTTTTTTCCATGTACTCCTGCTTCCTCTCCCAATAAAAACTGGATGCCATAATGAAGCTGAAAAATTGCTGAAAGTAGAGTTAAACATGATTCATACAAACAAACTAATCAGCATTATGTTTCAGGTAATATAGGGCTAGGCATCCTCCTCATTCGTCATTGATTTTTATTAGATGTGAGAGATTTGTTTCCTGACTGGAGGCTGGCTGTTTTGATTTTATTTAAAGAAAACTTGTTTTACTTTCAAGAAAACATTACTATGTGCAAAGATTTTACTCTGAAATATATAGCATCTTCATAATCTGCCTATCTGCAATAAATGTCAGAAATTATGTTTTTACTTAAATTTCTACAACGAATACATTAGTTGCAAATCAGCAGTACAAATTCTTGATCAGTGTAACCTGTATGGGATTATAGAAATTGAATGTGTCATTGGAAACATTTTTTTTAAGTGATCTATTACAAAGTTTGTATCTTTTATGTTGGTCTATAATTCAAAATGGCCAACACAAAATGACTAAATTTAACATAGGTCCAGACTAACCGTCCTGACAGTGCTTTTTTCCGAGAATCAGATTTAAGTGCACCATGTATTTTTGTGACTGTGTATTGGATTGTACCATAATTAAAGGTTTTGAAACACTAATCCAATTCTTTAAGATTTTCTACTAAATTTGTTATTTTTTTAATTAGAGCAGCTCTTTTATCTTAAGCACAACTTGACCGACATCATATATATCCTGACTCGTACGTGACAGGCCTAATATGTTCTCTCAAAATTTCATGACCTCTTTAAAACCTTCCAAGAGAAAACCAGCTTCCGGGGTAAACCCCACTCTAAAAATAGCTCTTTCTTTTCAGAAAATCTTGGTTTATAGGTCATGTAGTGCATGTGACATAAAACATACTAAACACCATTAGAACAGAGCAAGTTAGGACTCTGAATTTTTCTAATATATTCACCTTTCAGAAAAACTTTCATTCATTAAAATCCAGTTAATAGTTTTTAATATACACTTAGATAAACAGGACTATTTTGTTGTTAAGTACTATTTTCTTATATGTTCCAAATTTGATTGGTCCCCTTTAGTGTCTTGACACCTAAAGAGCATGTATTTGTCCATCAAATTGTACAAAATTTTGCCTATTTGTAGCCTAGGTTTATCTGACCAACACCCTAAAATTTCTTTGCATTCTGTATAACAGTTTTGGAGAATCGCAGGAAAAGATTCAATGACTGCGCATATACTTAATCAGCACAAACTGTGTTTGCAGATCAAGTAATGCATTATTTGCAAAATTTACAATTTCCTAAGTTCAGATGTAAATTTCAATGTATATCACACATTAACACTATAGTATAACACACTGAATACTAATAAAAAAATACATTATATTTATACCTCACAAATACAAAAATTTGAAGTTTCAGGTTGGGGGACCAGCCCCCCCCCCCCTTTTTTTTAGATGGCATATTAGATCTCTTATAAACTTTAAATATCTGTAACATTCCTACTAAACCATTTCATATTTCCTGTTGCTCAACAAGATAGAATTGCACCTCAACAAACAATAAAATTCCAAAAAGAACAATTTTAGTATGACTCTGTCCTATAGTATCAATTGACAAATTCCGCATCTAAAAATACAAAATAGGCACCATATTCAATATTTGTGGCAACATAGATGTCTTTGCGACCTAATATTTAGATTATCTGACTTGCCTGCTACTGAGAAACACTGAAACAATATATTTTTTAATTCCAAACACACTGTTCTAGGCAAAGAATACAGATTTTATTGCCAAAAAATCTAAAATGTTACATAATATAATATTTAGGCTGAAATTTGACACTAGTATGGTTTAGAACCAAATATGTATTTAAAATGAGTAAATGGGTTATAATCTTTCATTCTCAAACATTTTCAGGCAAAGGGAGGGAATATGAAAAAATGGTGTTTATGTATTAAAGGTGTGTAAACACTAATCCAATTCTTTAAGATTTTCTACTAAATTTGTTATTTTTTTAATTAGAGCAGCTCTTTTACCTTAAGCACAACTTGACCGACATCATATATATCCTGACTCGTACGTGACAGGCCTATGTTCTCTCAAAATTTCATGACCTCTTTAAAACCTTCCAAGAGAAAACCAGCTTCCGGGGTAAACCCCACTCTAAAAATAGCTCTTTCTTTTCAGAAAATCTTGGTTTATAGGTCATGTAGTGCATGTGACATAAAACATACTAAACACCATTAGAACAGAGCAAGTTAGGACTCTAAATTTTTCTAATATATTCACCTTTCGGAAAAACTTTCATTCATTAAAATCCAGTTAGTAGTTTTTAATATACAATAAGATAAACAGGACTATTTTGTTTGTAAGTACTATTTTCTTATATGTTCTAAATTTGATTGGTTTCCTTTAGTGTCTTGACAACTTAAAATAGTTATACGTTGTTTTTTTTTTTAAAATTTTTATAATCCATTATACATGGATGTAGCTGCAATAGCAATAATCAGTTTAACCAAGTAACTCTTGGTTTTTGTTAGAGTTATGCTAAATTATATTTAAAATTTATACTGTATTCACTCTTACATGTGGATTTAACAAGAAATCTACATGCGACGGAGCACATCAATATCAATATAATTTATAACATTTATATCAAATATTATTATAAAAAATATCAATTATAGATGGTTTATGCACAGCACCGGCATTCATTTGTTGTCTGCCATACTAATGAACAGAAAAATTACCTGATTTCTCTTTCAAAATTACAATGTGCTTCGGCAAAGGATATTGGGATAATAGTTTGAAATAAGCTTATTGTAAATCTCAAATTAAAGCATTACTACAAGTACTGTTTGTGCAAAACATGCAAACAATGCATCTTTATATTACCATTTATTTAAAGGTTTAGAGAGAATACACAACTCAGATTCCACTCTTGGAATATGGAATGGAAATGATATGCTGATAAAAACCAGTAGCTATAAATATGTTGCCATGGGGCAGTTACTATGGCGATATGGAATGAATATTTACAATGTACAGAACTGGGTTCAGACAGAATTAATGAATGATTTTTTAAAGTAAGTTATTTTTCTTCACTTGGTTTTTATAGTATTATTATTTGTCTGCCTTTTATTGCAATAAGAATTCTGACCTGGACAGAAAAACAAAATAATCAAAGACAACGATCAGAACTACATGTATTGTAGTGTTAATACATAATTATTTTATAACTGTACTCAAAAATACAATTCTAGTCAAACTACATAAAAACATAACATTTTTATTTCATGGGTTTGAGACCACCTGCAGACAATTGCATTTTTCGACAAACAAAAATAATCTACTGTAACACATTTATATTATTTCTTAATTTAAAAATAAAAATGGAAATAGCTCTTATCACTTGGACCAAAATTCTATGTGACCATTTGACATCACTTGGCGTCCGTCAACTGTCGTCAGTCTGTCATTGGTCTTTAAATTTTTCAAAACTCTCCTCCTCTGAAACCACAAGGTCATTTTTTTCAAACTTGGCCACAATCATTGTTAGAGTACCTAGTTTCAAATTTGAATCCAGGATGTTGATCAATGGACAAAGGTTGCAGCTGTTACTAAAAATAAAACATAGGTGTCAACACACTAAGCTCTAAAAAAGATTCCTAAAATTTTCAGTTTTTACGCTATAACTTGAAAATTGTAAGAGCTAGATTGACATTGTAAATTGTGAAATCATCAGCAAGTAAATTATAAATAACTATAAACTCATTGTTGGTCTAAAATTGTTTGACCACTACTTTTAGGAGTTATTGCCCTTAATGACATTTAATTTTTCTGTGAACTTTTCAGTTTTTTTCATGTTCATGTAACCTAAAAACTAGAACAGCTGGACTGAAACTGTAAATTGCAAAAGTAATTGGCAATACAAGTCCTACAAGTCACTGTATTGGTCTGAATTTGTCAGATGACTCCTTATAGGAGTTATTACCCTTCAAATTAACAGTTGTGCCATAGAAATAAAAGAAAACTAATAACTAGAGTAAAATTGTAAATAGCAAAATAACAAGAAAGACAAAGCTGCCAATCATTTTTTTGTTTGATAATTGTACAATGACTCATTGTAGGAGTTATTGCCCTTAAATGACAATTTTCATTAAATTAGTAGTTTCTTCCCAACTAAAATGCCATAACAGCC
Source organism: Limnoperna fortunei (assembly GCA_944474755.1). Lineage (NCBI taxonomy): Eukaryota > Metazoa > Mollusca > Bivalvia > Mytilida > Modiolidae > Limnoperna > Limnoperna fortunei. Next base: position 11,262,509 of record OX104120.1, on the reverse strand, counting down.
ATAGAGAAACTGTAAATTGCAAAATGACCAGCAAGGCAAGGGCAACACATTACTGATTCCAAAATTGTCAGATGACATTTTATAGGAGTTATTGCTCATTAATGAAGAATTTGGACTGAATGATCAATCTGCGTTATAAATTAAAGTATGTAATAGTTAGAGTAAAACTACAAATTATTAAATCAACCAGAAGGAAAAGCATAGAAATCTTTTAAATTTCAGAATTGTCTGAGGGCAACTTATAGGAGTTATTTCCCTTAATACAAAATTTTTGAAGGCATTTTTAGTTTTTGTCCAGTAACTTAAAAGCTATAACAGCTAGACTGGAACTGTAAATTGCAAAAATATAAAGATAGCTTGAAGTCATTTGTGTTCTCAATGAGCAATTACAATCTCATGAGTGTTTCTAGTTCAAAGAATGAAATGCTCAAAATGCAGGATTTGCACCATTCCATTATTTTCCTCAGTACCAGTTCTGTCACTAATTTCAGCAGATGAACTTTAGATAATCTCCTAATTTTTAATGAGATGCCTGATAAACTTGATTTATAAATACATGTAGAACCATGAACAACCAATCAATTTCTGTTCTTGGCAGTTGATGTCAGACTTTAGACTGGTTCTAACACTGTAGTGATACATTAACATGCGTAGACAAATACCAAGGACATGAAGTAGAATAGAATCAATTATAGATACCCTGTAACAGACACAACAGACTTAATCCAATAGCATAATGATGGATAGTTACACTTAATTCATCTTGAGAAAAGAGAGTAGATGAAAGTAAGATATCAAGTACATGTACAAATAATGAATCAAAAAGACACTCAAGAAAACAGACAAAACTAACACAGAAAACCAACATGAACCTTGCAAAAACTGGGAGGTATGATATTACTTGACACAGTGTCAAACTCCTATCCCTCTGTATCAAAAGTGAATTTGCAACTATTTGAATTTTATTACAGAATCTATGAGATACAGAAGAATGGCCATGCTTACACATCAGTTACAGACTTACTGTCCTCAATGAATCCCAAATTTGTCAAGTTGTTGTCAAGTTCCATTAAAGAAGTCATGAAGAAAGATGGGTTTTCTGACAGATTTATTGATGAATTAGTCATGGCTGCCATGAGGACAAACTACGGACAGACAACCGATATCCCTGCTTTTGTTGGTATGTTGGCTGAATAAGTAACGAGGGTGGGAAGATATTTGTAAGTATGTTGGCTGGAGGAGTAACAAGGGTTGGGAGGTGATCAAGTCTTTGTTGGTCTGTTTTCTGGAAAAAAAAAACGTTGGGAGGTGATCAGGTCTTTGTTGGTCTGTTTTCTGGAAGAAAAAAAAACGTTGGGAGGTGATCAAGTCTTTGTTGGTCTGTTTTCTGGAAGAAAAAAAACGTTGGGAGGTGATCAAGTCTTTGTTGGTATGTTATAGCTGGATGGGTATCAAGGTTGAATTGGGAAAAGATCAAGCATTGTTGGTATGTTTGCTGGAGACCTTTACCGAAGAATGACAATGTTGATATGTTAATTTCTAATATGATGTGCATAAAAACGCTTTGTCTAGAACAGTTATGAAATGAATATCTTACCCATGTAAAATTGAAATATATTTGAAATAATTCAATTTGAGCAGGAATATATACTAATTGTACCACAAGTTTGCCTTTTATGGCTGTACTGTATATGATTTTGCCACAATAAATTATTTTTAAAATGACAGGTGACAGTAACAACTGTATTTTGTTTTAGGTGCTGTATCCCTAGCCGGTGTAGAAGATGGTCTGTGGTCTGTTAAAGGTGGAAACAAAAAAGTCCCAGAACTTCTTATCAAACAGGCAAATGCTAATCTTATTGAAGGGGAGGTAATTGCTGTCAGATTGGTGGATGAGGATGAACCAACCTATGAAATTGACTATAAATGTAAAAACTGTGCCAATCCAAATGAAATGAAAACCCGTGAATATAACATAGTAGTTGTGGCAAAACCTATACATGCAGATTTCAGTTCTATAAAGTTTGAGGGATTTACAACACCTATTAAAACATATCCACAGAGGTATCATAAATTGACAGCTACAATGATCCAAGGAGTTCCGAATGTAACATATTTTGGTGTAGATAGTCCAGAAAACTTTCCTACTTCATTGCTGACATCTAATGCTGATGTTTATTTTAATTCCATAGGAAAACACGAACCTGTTAACCAGGAAGCAGGGCCGTCTGTCTATAAAATATTCACAAACACACCCCTTAGTAAAGAAAAACTTAGTACTTATTTTAAATCCGAAGATGATGTGCGTATGGTTGACATGTTAGCCTACCCAGAATATGATTTTAAGCCAGAAAATTTGCCACCGTTTGTTTTGCATGATAAAGTATATTATGTAAATGCTATAGAAATGGCAGCATCAGCTATGGAAATGAGTGCTTTAGGAGCTAAAAATGTTGCCTTATTAGCACACCATCACTGGACTGGTAATTTAGATAAAATAGACGAACCTTATGATTCATCCAGCAGTAGTAAGGCCAAATCGGAATTGTAGTTGTGTACATTTTTTGAACGAGATGCATTTTCTTATCAGTATCTTATCAAAAGGCAAACCCTGAGATGAGATAGGGCAAGACAATTCATCAAGTTTCAAACAACATAAATAATATGTTTATCACTGTTTTGTAAAATTATGACATTCCATTGTTTACTTGTCAATGTCTTGACAGTGAGGTGAGATGGACCAGTCTCACACTAATAGAGTGAGATGGGCTCAAATCACAAATTAAGATAAAAGTAAAATGCTGCAAAAAAGTGATAATAATTAATGCCAGAAAGGCCAGCTTTAGTTCTTTTTCTTTGCATTTTAAATGCCTTAAAACAGGAGGTCAATGTTGCATTACATTTAATTTTAATAAAAAAAGCATTGGTCTTATCACCATGGGTTACAACATAAATGAGTGCAAGGATATCCAGGTTTGATCTTCTGATGCAGACATTGTGCTCATAAAAATAATGTGTTGAAATCAATAAAATAAATAAATAAATATTGAACATATGTTTACTTAGAATTGGTGCTTAAATGATAAAATAATACATTCTCTTCTATGATGTCCAAATTTTTCTACTTGTTGGGTAATTGTCTAGTCACCCAATTAGTTTGGTATTTGTATCGGTATAAAGTCCTGTAGGTACCAGTCCTATAGGTAGAGGTATAAAGTCCTATAGACACCAGTGTAAAGTCATTTGTACACCAGTATAAAGTCATGTACCTGCATAAAGTTATTGGAACAACAGTATAAAGTTCTGTAGGTACCAGTAGAAAGTCGTATCAGTACCAGTATAGGTTAACAGGTCACAATTCTAATAGAATACAACTACTGAATGTGCCATAGATGTATGTTATATAGAATGCACTGAAAACAGCAAAAACAACCATATGTCAATGCCTTAATGTATTATTTTGTTATGTAACTAGTCGTGGTTTTTGGCCAATAATGTTCTGTTGATTTATATAAGTATTGTATATCATGTATATACTGGTGGCAAACCATTTCATTTCAGTTGTGCAATCTATTAGTGTGTAAGTATTTTTTATGTGATTCAATCTAGTTTAGATGTCTTGTAAATTTCTCATGATGTCCTAGCTGCATCTGTGTTCCGTACAGCTGTATTTTGTTATCACCTTCATTCATTGCTAACATTTTTGTTGTGTGAAGTTTTGTTTCTCACTGATTTTTTTGTGCAATAAATTAAAAATATCATTTCTATTTTTACATTGATGTATCATTTACTTTTGACCTTTTAACTTTGACCCCAGTTGGAACTATTTGATCTATGTGATTCACAGTCATCCTTTCAGAGTACTATGCTTCCATTTACTGGTATATATGTCCATCCTTGTGATAATTGATAGTGCTATCTATATCTCTGTAAACCCCACTTATTAACGCCAAACTACAATATGCATGCTCATGTTGAAAACCTTATTACACATTTCTACCAGAATGCATCTGCTATAAAAGCCACTGGATGTAATAAACTATACTGTGTCAACATCTTTGATTAAAATTTTACTGAACAATTTATTCTTTTTAATCATGTATTTTGTTTTTCAAACGTGTCAGTTAAATAATACATACTGTACATGTGTATGTGTGATGGTGTAATAGAGACGAAGTCATTTTCAACTTAATATGTTGAGTGCACACAGGTACTTATGGTTAACCTCTACTAAATAGCCAATCAGTTGATGCCGTAGTCAAAAGTAGTGCTTAAAAAAACCAAAGTAGTTCTACTTTCACTTTGCATAAAAAAATTGTAATTCTGAATGAACATGTTTAAAATTAAGTTTATATGATGCACACATATTTTAGAAGTGAAATGAATCCAAATTTAATAATTTCCAGCAAGTATTAGATTTTGTATGAAACTTAACAGACCTACACCTGTTTCTGTCCATCTGACAACTGAAACTAGCTCTATTTGTGACGTCATTTTGTAAACTTTACAAAACATTCTCATTAGACTTTCATATTGTTTTGCCGGTCAGATATTTTTTAGTGAAGACATGGTATTTTGAGAAAATAAGGGTGTCACTAATAGTGAACTTAAGGTAAATTCAGTATTCTATAAAATGTTGTAATGGTCACCTATGTAAATCTATTTAGTAGAGGTTAACCTTCCTACCAACATGTCTGTTGTGCATTGTTACTGTATTTTAAGTATGTATACTGTTACTTGGTGATAGATAATGGTTTACAAATTAGGTTGATACTGACTTGTGTTTTCATGAAACATCTGTCAATATTGAGGAATTAAAATGGTATTTATTTATTTCTATTTGTTGTTGTTGATTTAAACTATAAATGATTCTTAACTTTGTAGTTCGACAATTTACTAGCTCAGACAGTAGGTTAGAACAAATAAATTATCTAATTTTTGTAATCTTAATGTACAATGTTAAAACAGGATTTCTAGAAGCCATGTGAGTAATACAGGTCTATCCTTTTAATTAGCCTAATAATTAACTGTTATCAAACAACTTTTGTTCAGTATGATCGCTGATTAGGGTAACCCTGTACTTAATGTCCCTAACAAATCATTGACTGTCCTAAAACTTCACCTGCATATCACTAACAAATCATTGAGTAGGGTAAGATCTCTACTAAAACTTCACCTGTATATCACTAACAAATCAATGAGTAGGGTAAGATCTCTTACTAAAGCTTCACCTGGATGTCTCCAATAAATCATTGATTGGTATAAGAAAGCAAGCTATCATCTCTACTATAACTTCACCGGGATGTCAACACCACAGTTTGAGCTGACTTTGGAAATGTGTTCAATGCCGACCTTGACAAGGATTTTTCCAACGGAAGGTGCGGGTTATCACTAGTTTCCTCAGTTCTGACACCCCACACAGTTATATGATGGCATGGTTATTAAAGTAATGATAACTGCATGCTACTACACCTGTGTGGTACATACTGGTAGTGACAATAATGATACGCTCGATATATATCTAATGAACAAATTACCTTGTATGTCTTTTGATGTGCTGAATTATTTAAATCGATTTAAATAAAATTGAAATTAATAGTTTAATAATAATGTCACTCTCAACTTTAATGATTGACCTGAGTTTTATAAAAAAAATGAATGCAAAATACCAAGATGTAATCAAAAAGCCATCAATCAAAAGGGACACCGGTGGTTAAATATTCAATATCTACATTGTGAAATATTTTTTGTTGATTTTTACTCACTTTAGTTCTGTTCATAGACGAACATATATTATATTGAATGTTACAGATGTGTGTTTGTTTTGATAGTTAGAAAGCAAATATATACACCTTGCCATAACTTAAGAAACACCTAAAAAAAAATTATAATTTCAAAAATCTGAATGAATATTAACTTTGTGTAATTTATGTTCTAATGCTATCATTCGAGCACGGGAAAGTTACTAAGTACTTTAATTAACTCTGCAGGTAAATCCAAGTTGCAAAACCAGTTTGTCATACGGTAGTCGAGCACACCTAAAAGCTTTGTTTTCCTTTACGAATTAGTGGTCATCTCCTGGTCTTTTTCGACTTCATCTTTACATTTTTACAAGCCTAGACGGAAATTAAGTGAAGCTGAGAAGTGGCAGATCTTTGGAATGTGTAACAGTGGACAAAGCTTGCATCAGGTTGCACAACACTTTGGCATTCACCACTTTAGTATTGTATCCCGGCTCTTGAAACGTCATCGGAGACATCGCCTAGCACGTTTAGAGTGTGCACGATATCACCGCCATCGGAATATTCAAAGCTGGCAGCGAGTACACTGGACCGACGAAAGCAGATTCCTTCTTCGTCATATTGATGGAAGCGTGCGCGTTTGGAGAAAACGAGACAATCCTTACAACCAGAACAACATCCTAGGCACTACAGCGTTTGGCGGTGGTGGTGTTAGTGTGGGGAGGCTTTTCATACGACTGTAAACTAAATCTGTATGTGGTTGATGGGACAATTACAGGGCAGAAATATCGAAATGACGTCATTAACGCTATTATTGTGCCACATTTTGACAAACATGCACTTGGTAACAGACTTATCTTTTTGGATTAGAACGCAAGACCTCACGGAGCAGCTGTACGTGATGTTATTGAAAGGGAAGCTATTGAGCATTTTCCATGTCTATCCATGTCACCCGATATGAATCCAATTGAACATTTGTGGTATATTGGTCATTGGCCGTTAAATCAATAACAGAGCACCTGCTTGTCACAATGTCTAAGAGCTGCGTGTTGCCATTCAAAAATGAATAACAGAATTCACCACATGCTACTCTTGGTCCTTTAGTCAACAGCATGAGGAGGAGAGTTAATGAACTGTACCGGAAGCGTGGTGGTTACACGACTTACTGAGTATTTTTGCGTATAACACATTTCAAGGTGACTTTTCTTTCCCTGAAAGTTGACCTGTGATGATGTGTTTACTAGTACTTTAAGTTCATGAAATTGAAGTCTGTTATTAAACTTATTTTTTGACAAATGAAAGTTTTTTTTATTTCTTTGCTTTTAACATTTTTTCATCAAACAATAAGTAAAGCGACTGTAAACATTTTGTTTGTATGTTTCATTTGTCATTAATGTTCAATAAATTGTAATTTCTTAAAAAAATATTAAAATATATAAAATCTTAAATGAATCCCTGGAAAATAATAGGGTGTTGCTTAACTTATGGCGAGGTGTATATTTTGAAGGTATTTAAAAAGAGTTGGTAAAAATTTACAGACTTTTTTCTTTGACAGACAGTAATAAACTCCAGGTTCAGCATCAATCATTTAAGAAAAAGTTATTTATCGTATAAGGCACGAAATATGCACCAAATTCATGTCAATGTTTTGTAACTTTCTCTCCCTATTGGAAACACGGGATTATATAGGCGTAATTTTACTGCCGTTATAATCCGAAGTTAGTTTTGTGATTTGTATCCAAAAAACCGAGGGTACGATCATTCGTTCTAGGGGTTATATTGGTATTAGTCCGGGATCATCTGCTGTCCAACGTTTTTTTTTTAATTTTTGCGCGGGACTATATTCATAACTGATTGTAAATTCAATTGAAAAATATCAATTAAGTGTACTTTGTTAATTTCGTTTTTTAAGTGGACATTTCCTCCTATATTTTTGTACCTTGGATTTTTAGTCAAACGATACATTACCATCAAGAAACCTGATAATAACATTTTTAGTCTTGAATTAGAGCTTGCTGGTTTAAGAAATTTCCACCAAAAAGGGGTTTGTGCGAATAAAAAATAAACAAAGAATAACATCAAATAGATAATAGATATAAGCAGGTCTTATGAACCAAACAAAAAATTATGTCTGCCATTATCCTGCTGATTTTCGAAATTTCCATGCAAATAAATGTTCTGTTTTGTTCTCTTTAAAAGAACCAGTATATTTTATATATTCTCAGAGGCATATATATATTTTAAGCCAATTGTCCGAATTGAAAATCGCCATTTAACAAAACTAGGGGACTCTTCGGGGTAACCTCGGCTGAAAATAAACTTGTCAGCATCACGCAAGTCTATGATTGTTATAATAATTGGGGACTTCTCGGGTATCGTCAAGGGACTTAGAAATAGACCTAAATTAGCTTGATTGAATGGATGGTGATTATATTCATAGAGAAAACTATCTTAAAACGTGAATAATAAACAGTTTAATTGGACGAACATGTTTAATAGCATCTGGACACGATGAAATTTGCCGACTCGGATCCCTTACGCAAAATCCACTCTTTTGCTTTTGGAGAGCTCTCGGACAGCACACGCAAAAGAGCGTTGGAGGAGTCTTGGTCCCAAGCAAGAAAAACGTTGGACAGCAGAGGATTCCCGGACTAGGTTGGGCTGGCCGGTTCCTACAGAAATGATTGGTCGGCAGAATCATATGTCAGAGTGGAGCGATATATTTATAAAAATTCCTCCTTGCTCTTCTTGGGGATTCATAATACATGTCGATTTCTGGTCATCATACACTCACTAAAGAGTGGAACAAAATTGGTATTATTTATTGTTAAATTTATTTTCAATTCTTATGAAGTATTTAACATATTTAAAAGACATTACATTGGTGGTTAGAACTGATTGTCACCAGCTGTAGATAATACAACATTTAGATATAGTATGACAATAAAGCACACAATAGTCATATCTTTATGCGTCAATCACTCCATCGACGCCTTTTAATTTAATATATATGTTTTGTCTTATCAACAATTCCAAACGTACTTTCAGAATCATTGTTATAAACACCACATAACCACACTATAAATTGTGAGGTACGCAATAAATAGGCGGTGCATTTTTGACCTAAACACAAGCCAATGACTAATAAAACATCAGTAGCGTAACAGACAACAGGTCGATGACGTTACAAACACAAATGTCAGCCCCGTTTCGTAATACTAAGCCATACTCCATTCTGCGGTCGCAAATATATTCCTTTTTTTGACAGTGCCGGTGGGTCCTAAAACAACACAAGTCTACATTTTATTTTAGTAAACACATATACAACAATAATATTTTTAATCATAATTCTAAAATAAACATCTCCAATTTGGAAAAAGATTATTGTAAAGATTTTATAAAAAGGTTCTCAAATAGATATGCCTAACAGATAAATGAATCTATATTGTTACACTGTAACAAGTGACTTAAAAGCCATAATCACTGTTTAAAATATTAATTGTTGTATTCTGTTAAATTTCGTTCTACAACAAACATATAACGTGCCTTTTATATACAATAAGCATCTTTCCGTCATTAGGGACCACATAAAACAATGACAGTTTTCACAGTTCTAACAGCCGTTAAATACGAATGTTTGATATATTGTACGTTATATCTCCACACTGAAATAAGCATTTGACTTACCTTTTGTGAGGAACTGAGCGAAAATCTATATTTTTGAAGAAGGCACACAACGGCAGTTTTAACTACTAATTTAGTGTACGATTGAGCAAAGCAATCCCTTGGACCTGCACCAAATGGTATAAAGGATAATGGATGTCGCTTGGAAATGCAATCTTCCTTAAATCTAAAAGTAAAAGCATATTAAAATATGTGCCGGCGATTAGCAACAACCAACAGAATGCTTACAAAGACCAAAGGAGTAATGTAATTGTACACCAGCAATGACCAGAGAAGAACAGGAAAATAAGCTACAAAATAGCAGGACTGGAATAGTAAGCTCCAGAAGTAATGGAAAGTTACGATACCAAATACTCGAAAAGTACCGAAAAAACGGTGTGCCATAGAACCGACAAATAAAGTAACTTGCGCTTCCAAATACCGGAGAATGGCAGGAAAGTAACGCCGCTAAAGACCCGGTAATCAAAGTAGATAAGAGAGAAGTACTGGACAATAGAGGTTTGCTTGGATCTAAATGACAACAAATTGGTGTCAAAAATAAAAGTGATCAAACTAAAATAAACGTCTCCAGACGAGTAAATTAAATGTGGGCGCAATTATATAATACCCACAAACTCTTGATATATTTACTACTTTTTATTCAAAGACCAAAATATTAAACAATAGCATTATATCTGTATCTTATAATTTCTTTATTTTTAAACTTGTTTTCAATTTTAACTGTTTATAACTATTAGTTTTAATATTTTATTTCACAGGCACATGTCTAATAATTTATTGTTTACCAATATGACTCAATATACCTATAGGTATATTGAAACAAAATAAATTAAGAGTGTATGTGTAATTTTTTTCCTAAATATTTTAACTATACCTGTGAGGATCAAATTTATCAGGATTAGGAAATATTTTGGGATTCCTGTGGATTGCGTAAACAGGAAACGCCGCTTCTGTTCCTTTATAAAACTTTTTTCCTCTTATAACGACATCCTCTTCTACACAACGACCAAATCTGTGAAGAATAATTTAAAGATCAGAAGACAATTTGTTACGTCAAACCAATGTATCGACGTCAGAGGATTAAACAAGCAACATAGCAGCCGTCTATGTCCCAAGTCGGAGACATTTAATCTGTTCTTGTTAAGATTTGTAATAGTTCAGTAGAATCTAGTAAAGTAATTAATTAACAGACAATTTAAGACTATCATAACTCCCTGAAAAACATCCGCAGTAACTGATGAGGCTTTTTATGAGACTAATTTATAAGCTACTTATAAGTTGATTTTCGTTAATTGACGAAACAATTGCAGTACCTAGCGAGTTTATTAAGTTTGTAAGCCTAATAATTAAAGGACACAGGTAACATGTGTATTGATTTTTTACTATTATTTAAATTTAAAATTGTCATAAATGAAAATGTCATATTGATTTCGTGTGGTGATAATAAAAACATGCATGCGTTCTCTTAGAAGTAAATTTATACCTTAAATATGGCGGAAACATTCTTAATGTTTCTTTAAATATCATATCAAGATACTGAAGGCCTTCGACACCATCACTCTCTGAATCCTAAACAAATAGATGTTTACATCAGAAATGAAAATGTAATAGATTAGTATCCCTTTTTCCTTTTGGATTTGATACAACTGGTGTTTTGTAAAATGCTTTAAATGGATCCTCGAATATCAATTTAGCTTTGGTTTCAGCGAGAGAAAGGTGTGGAGTGTGTATCTGCCAGCATAATGGCTTTTCATTAAAAGAAGTCAACAAAATCTGCAAGGTGTGTATATTTGATTTAAGAGCCGTTTGAAATTGATAAATGCTGCTGCAGTTAGTATTATACATTTAGAAGATTTAGATCATATTATATTCTGCGAGATATTTAACTGAGCAAGAATTAGACAGCTAACAAAATATGCATGGTGACATGATGAGCTGTGGGTCGGGATTGGACGAGTCGGAAAATGATGTGTTCAGTAACATATTTAACTCGTATTGAATTATCTTGGCAATATAAATTTAAAACAGTATATTAGTCTAGTATACATCGGACATACATGAACATCAGAAAAGATAACACTTTCAGCGGCGGTACGGTATCGTAGGGAAACGCTTTCTTGTGGTGTTCGTCGATATTATCCTGGTTCATGGGCAAAGTAAAAGAACTGTACTATCTTCACAACATGTTTTGAAGAACAGATGTCTGACATGTGTAATAAATGATACTTACGTTTGTTTTGATGTTAGAGATTTCCTTCGCCAGAAGATCTTGACAGTCCGGATTTTCAGCCAAACAATATAACAAAAATACTAAGGTAGTAGCAGTAGTATCATAACCAGCCAGGAAAAAGAATAAACAGTTGGCTACAATTTCTGTTTCTGATAGTCTGTAATCTATTAAAGAATCACCAATATCTGTGATAATGTAAATTTCGCATAATATGAACTGTTCTTAATTGTTGCACAATTAGAGTTAATTACTCTTATTACAATTATTGTTTAACAATTAGTCGTTTATTGGTTACTAAGTACATACAATTATTGCACAGGAAACACAAATGGTATCATTTACAGTTTCAATACATAATTATACCAGTCAAAGTTACTATCCAGATTTCCATAAAAGAAGATAGTGTCAACTAATAGAATAGTTATACTAAACTAGAGGTTCACAATGACAAGATTAAAGTAATCGCTTAGAAAAGTTCACGATTGCCATTATGACTTAGTTGACCTTTACGACGGATCTGTGTTTGATTTGTTTCTACTGGACAGTAACTAATTACTGGTGTTTAATCTAAGTGATACGACGGATGCCACGCTCTGCATTACCTTTCCGGAGTATCTGGACTCATCTCTGTTTTAGTGGGGCTCGTGTTACTCATTTGTGGTGTTTGTGTGTTGTGTATATACTTGTGTTGTTTTGTCCACTCTTTTGTTTAATCACGGTTCTGCATGTTCGTCACTTTTCTTTCATGAATACTCTCCGAGTCTGTTTTCTTGTTTGCGTGTTTCAACACCAGGCATTTTTTATGTGATTTCTTGATCAATAGGTTCCCCAATGACAGGTTAAATAATTTCAAATTTTAATTTTAATGGCCATCTTCAGATAAATTTAATTAATCTTAAGGTACATTGTATTTATTTATCACTTTATGTAGTATTGTTTTGGATCCATGTTGAAGCAGGAAATCAAAATGTTTAATTTGGCGACTTGTTTTGTATAATTTGTCGCAGAATTGTTCCTTAAACAACTTGGTCTGGACAACAATAATATTACTATTGACCAATCATCTTCGCTATAAGTTGTAATGTTTTTGTTCGCTGTATTACAATAGTAGACGATATACTTTATGGTTGTAAATCGAGGGTTTTTTTAATTATTATAATATTAGATTTCATTTCACAGCTGTCTATTAACCACCGGTATCATATGTACGAGGGTTTTTCGTATTAATAGATAATACTTGTGATTTGTAGAATATTTAATATTATAAAATAAGAGACCATTTTTGAATGTTTTGTTTATCATTAGAGAAGTTTTATTGTTCAGACGACGGTTGTATTATAATTGTAAAGGCTATTAAGCGAGATGTATTATTCAAAAGTTTGTTGTAACATATAAAGGTTGTGTTCTGTACTATCAGTGTCTTCTTAGAAATTCAGTTTTTATTAACATAGTCAATGTTTATTTATTCTCAAACCTGATGATATATTGTGACGATTTTTCGTTGTATAATCTGGACTCTCTACAACAGATTTCCTTCGACTGTTTTTCATAAGAAAGCTCATGAGATCATTTTTTCCCTATAAGATAAAGACACAAATGAAAGGTCATGTTTGCTTTGCTGCACTCATAGAACAGCAGTGTTATTACATTATTTCTACTAAACATGCACTGCGTTTGCAATCCATACACGATGAAGACATTAGACACATATATATGATAACCCATTTCTCTGAAATAAAACTTTTGTTTTACCCTAATGTACAGTCACTTCATGGTAATTAATTTCCAACTTCGCCATTATAGAATAGTTTTTGTCTTTTGTACTTAAAAGTTGGAATTACTTATTTGATATTCACTACTTACCCCATCTTTGTGACGCCGTAACATATGTTTGGTGACCAGTTTGGTAAAGTAACTTCTTACATCTGATGGTATAGCATTGTATTGAAGCATAGAGAATACAGATTTCATCGCTGGACATACAGCTAGAAAATATAATATACTGTGACAAAATGTATAAATAGAATTATTAAAAAGCAGAAACCAATAGCAATATAAGGCAACAATATTCCAAACACCAACAAATGTACTTGGAAGCCTAATAAAAATAATGAAACAACTTGATCTTCTGCATCTTTTAAAACTCATCGTTTTACACCAAAGGCCTGAGGCGTATTCTTCCAATATTTTAGCCTAGAAATATTAGAAATGAAGAATTTCTCATCCAGAGGACATGACTACATTACCACTCAGAAGAAAATGAAAGTGTCTGTGACATGTGGTCAGAAGAGACAACACCTACCTCATTAGAACAATTGTACTGGAATACCTGTGGAACAAAGATGGGGACAATAGAGTAGGACCTTTTTGCTGCCTTACTATGTGCACGACATAACGACAGTAAGTAAGTTAGTCGACATAATGGGTACATTAAATCTCAAAACAGGGAGATAAACTTGCAGAAAAACATTTAACGGATCAATATGATACATACTAGATTACAATTCATCACGGTTTATTCCAAAAACGTATACTCGCAAAATAAACAATTAAGAAATGGGGATTAAGCATCCTCCCAAGTCAGGGGTTCTGAGTCCGCGTTCGCTCCATCATGATGATGATGATGATGATGGAGCGAACGCGGACTCAGAACCCCTGACTTGGGAGGATGGGATTAAGAGACCCGTTAAAGGGTATGATTTTTTACCTTGCCTGTAAACAATGATGCATATATGTTTAAAAATTGGAATGAACCACAACAATCAGTATCTTAAACTGTAAAGGACTATGCAAACATTCCTCAATATATAATTAATCAGATAAAATTATTCTAGGGTACATAGTTTCTGATTAATGAACGATAATATAACGAAATTAATTAAATGTCATCATTTATATAAATTAACTAACTGACGATTTTAGCAGTGTTAGAAGGAAGATTAAGAGGCATTTTTTTCGGAAATATTACATTTTAAAGACTATCCTACATTTGCTTTCTATAAATTTGTACATTAAGATTTTTATTTACAATATTATTTAGACGGTCCAGCTAATTGCTTTTATAAATCGTTTATTGCTAATTATAGAGTGTCATCTAAAATTCTAATGGAATATGCGGACTCAGTTTCCCATAAACTTCATTTTGGTTGACTATATTTGTCAGATTTATCGCAGAAACCTATGAAATCTGATGTGAAAATGTTAAGTTTATAATAATCTTTCTAGCTACATCGTGAAAACCTTCGACTACTGCCAGAAAATGTTATGTCTATACATTTGTTATCGTAATGAGATTAATTTATGTTATATTGATTCTGTAAACTAATAGGTTTGAAAATTTCTTTGTCTTAGATGGATCATTCCTCATACGTCTACTTGAGATTTACGGAAATATATAGGTATTCCAGAAATGTCTACTCTCGAAATATAAATTTTTAACAGGTAAATTACAGGTAAGAAACCTTCAAAAGAATTTTAATCCCCATTTCTTAATAAGATATTTATTTTAGGAGTAACCGTTTTGGGAACACAATGCCCAAGGCAATCGATAATAAATTTAACCCCTCTGCACGACCAATTACGTTTACAGCATCCTTACATGTCAGGGTTTCTGTGCCCATTTTCGTGGACACATGTGGACACAGAAACCCTGATTTGTGAGGATGCGTTTGAGTTAAAAACTAATTTATAGCTGGAAAAATATACGACATACACGACGGAACGAATTTGTTTATTTGGTTGCACATTAACGTCGTTCACTAGAAACAAAGTTTATATACATACACCATGTACACGTTAAATTATTTAAAGTTAGGACACGTGTACATACATCGTGAAGATCACATTCACATCTTAAAATAAATGTTTTTTTTACTGAAAACACTTGTCTTTATACTCGAACATGTGCATATTAAAGTCCTACACTACAGACACTTGTCTGTACATGTGTAAAGATCAACTTCATCCAGAGAGGTGACTGTAAATAGACTAAAGTGAAGATTTAGTTCTTAAGAAAAGGTAACTTTTGTCGTTGAAAAATATATCATTAGTTAGTTGTTATTTATCTAAATATATTCATTCCTTAATTCTCATCTTAAGTCCATGTAAACCACGGTGATTTTACAAACAAAGTGTTACATAAACATCACTTAATCATTTTTGTAGTGAAATAACTATTTTGTCAATTTGGATCTGCAATAATAAAATATAAGAATAGGTCCGATTTAATAGTTCCATTTATGATTAGTCCCGTTTCATAACGTCCGCAAATATAAGAATAGGGTGGGTTTTCAAATCTACGTCCGCAGACCTGTTATACCTAAAAGTATCCCAAGTTACCCCCTCCCCCGTGGTCTTGCCCCTCAACAGGAGACGCCTGTTTATATCAATGCACAAGTGTAGATTAATGTCATCCTAATTAATCATTAGGCCGCATTTTAATGCCGTTATAATCCGAAGTTAGCTTTGTGATTTGCCTCGCCATAAAAAGCGAGGTAACGATTATTCGTTCTAATTAATCATATGACAATGCTTACCACAGGCCATCACGGGTTTGGCTACCCCCTCATTTCCAGCTAACCATCCTTTCTTTATCATCTCAACCATATGACTTGTTTCATCTTTATATGAATTAATGTTGTCACCAAATAAACAATTACACATGGAATCAATAGAAAATGACAGACATAACCTGAAATAAATAGGAAAAGTCTAACCCCAAAACTGTAATACTCTACATATGTTATAACATTTCACACTTTGATTGAATTGGAATTCAATGTTCTACTTTTACCTGAAGAGTTGTTGAAACTTAGCTACATTATAGTAGCGAGAATGTTTGACAGATCAGATGACACAATATTACAAAATCTATTTCGCATTTGTAATTTGTACATCGTGTGTACATATGCTTATTTTATAACGGCTTGTACATTATAAGTAGACAGACAATGACGTTCTAACCGAACGTGACGTGCTTCAATTAATCGTAGCGATGACAAGGATTATACATATTAATTAGGTAGTTAGCAATCTACTGTTAATCAACAGCCTGTCAACACTAAGACTGCGCGTTCCAGCCTAACTTCCGGCAGTGTTTACTCGACTCGAATATATATAAATATGAATGAGCATGTATTACTAGTTTTGCTATCGAAAGTCGGGGTGTTACCCAATAAAAGTGGCCGCCATGATATAGCAATAAAATTGCCGCTAGCGGCATATAACCCCATTTAACGAAACAAAAAAACATATTTCAGATTAAACATAAAACATTTATCATATTCTTCATTTACGGAGCAAGGTACAACAATTACAGCCTTGAGCGATTACAAGTAACCTTGGACCAATTAAAAGACCAATAATAAAACCTCCATTTAATAAAATAGCTTACAAGTCGGAGGAACCTGAATCGCTCACATGACATACACAAAAGATATATCAGGAAGCATAAATATATATATATATATATAATTTGGAAGAAGATCTGTCTATTCCTCTTAAGTCATGTGACAAAACTACACATTTCGCCAAAAATTGTTATTTAAGGGCAAAAACATAACTTCATCGTTAATAAACCAAATGATGTGTAGTTTTTGACATTTTATATTTTTTTGTTGCTGGTTACAGTTTATCTGTAGCTGTTATAATTCTCGAGTACTTTAACAAAAGGAGTTACTAACAATTAAAGAATAATCCAGACTATTGTACGCCTTATCTTTGCTGCACACTATCTTCCTGATTTACAGTTTTACTCTTATTGTTATAGTTTATGAGCAAAAATTTCATGAAAAATTGCTAAAAAGGACAATAACTTGTATAAGGATTAATCGGAAAATTTTGGGACAGTTACATTATTTTAGGCATCGTCTTTCTGAATAGTTTGCTATTTATAAGTTTACTCTACCTCTTACAGTTTTTAATATATATCAAAAACTGAAAATAGTCTAAAATCCTCTGATTTTGACTAAAGAGATCTGTACCCGTTGTCATGCTGATTATATATCTACAGTTCACTCCGTTAGGTGTTTTTAAGTAAAGGACAAAAACACATCATGATGATCTAACAATTATGGACCTACCAAGTGATTCTTGCTTATCACGTTTGCTATCATCTTCGCTAGCCAAGGGTTACGATCCGAGAGGGGGGACCTGATCGTAACACTTGGCTAGCGAAGATGGTTTGCTATTTACAATATTAAACTGGCTGTTATATTTATAAAGGTATATTTTTAGAGGTTAATTAATTCTGGTTAAAAAAACTTAATAAAAGGGGTTATTACTCGTACATGAAGTAATAACCGATAAATTTTTAGATGTGCTATGGTGCCAATCAATTTGAGATACATTTTAGCTATTATAATTTTGATATCATAATTGCCCAAAATCATGCGTTGACATTCTATGTTCTCAATTAGTAACAACGAAAATGTTTGTTAATGGTTGTTAATGGATCAAGAAACCGAATACAAATTTGGAACAATACGCCCAACAATGATTGCAGCCAAATGTTTTCAAGGAGAATATTTTAGAACGGTTAATGATGGCGGAATTATGACCGATGCCAAGTGAATAAAAGCTTTTATTCAATAATATATAAAACATTTTGTATAAAAATAATGTGACTGAAAAATTTGAATAAAAAAGGATATTCACCTGGTGTCTAGGTGAACTAAAATGACTCGGTTATATATGTACCCAATATTATGAGGGTTTATACTTACGGATGTAGATCAATGTCTTTTTCATTGTGTAATTTTTCTTCAATATTGTTACAGAGATGGTCAGATGATTCCACTATCTTACTTGTTATCTATTAAATAAATACCGTAAAGTTTAATTTGATTTATAATATTACAGATGTGTTTTACATTTATTTCATATTGTTGTATATTCTCACGACTATCGCTATTGTCATTTTATCTAATGTATTCTGTATAGCCCACTTTACAGAAAACGACACCAGGAAGTGCAAATGATACCAGGAAGTAATATTTATTGAAGGCATAACATATCTTCATTTATCATTTAAATACAGATAGTGGAACTAACTACAGGTGTAGCAGTGGTGGGGAATCACCTATTTCTATATATTCATCTTTTGTGTTAGTTATTCTGCTACCATTATTTTCAATTCTTTAATTTTTTAACTTATTATCTTTGTTTTAGATCACTATACTCATTAATTTTCTATTTACACATCATTACTAGCCGCTTCGTAGAAATGCGTATCTCTTGAATTTACCGGCTTCCTCGAAGCCGATGAATAAGGTATTTTATCATGTAAATGTTTTCCGTATGGCATGTCGTGATTTTATCATTAATCATTGTTTGTTGAAGATATATTTGTAAATCTAGAAGGAATTAAGGCCAACACTACGAGCACATGGATTGAAATAATACAATGCACCTTGTTTAAACAGGTTGGGCTAAAAAGTGTCGATATCTGATCTCTAAGGAATCTCCACTGCCCGTCCGTGGATAAAGATACAGTTTTTCGTAACATAGGTCCGAAGTCTAAAGGGACCTGAAAGATGAAAAGTTAAAAAAAACATTTCAAATTCAATCCAAGATTTTAAAAAAGTTGTTGCAAACTCCAACCTTTCTCGAGTTAATGCATTCATACAACTGTAATGCTTTGTATTATAATGTTACAGATATATTGTAAAATACAACATTAATTTTTATAACTAACTTTACTCTCCTCTCGTTCATGAAGTCACAACTATTTTGACCACAAGTGAAGCAGGACATGCTTTCCTCCCTGAGTACCCTCCCATCTGTACATAGGGTTGTTTACTTGTTTGCTGTACGTTTAAAGCGTTTGTTGCTCTTTGAGAACTTTCTGTTGGTAATTTCGTATTTATATTTTGTTCTGTGATTACGACTCGATACCTATTGATTTCCATCTCTATGTCAAATACTAAAATATTGACGTGTTAATACAGAGGTGAACACAGAGATAGAAGAATGTCGCTATTATAAAATGTTTTCCCATTAAGATATTATCTTAGTCTTCCATACGTTTTGTGGAACGACCGGGTGATCCACCAGGAGTGATAGAAATTTTATATGCGCAGCCGGAACGGAAAGAGCGAAAAGATAGAAACATTTCTATCACCAGTTTAAGATTAAATGGGCTTTCCCAAAAGATCATGAAAGTACCTATTTCTTCCGTACACTGACAACTGTCAAATTGCAATACCCTATAGAGTCTCCATTGTTTAATACTCCATTGTCTCCGATATCAATTCAGAAGGCCCGAAAAAAGAACGTTTAACAATCACCATAATATGCATTTTTATTGGGTAACGCAACGAGTACAGATGTGCGTACTCATCTGTGTACTGGATCGGCTCCTTCAGAAATCGACCACTTACGAAAGAATGAGAGTTACGTTTTAGTGCGGAATATCAAAATTATACCTTTCTATTTCTAAACTTGTCAAAGTTGCTGATACATATAGATTCTATCATCTCTGGGTCTGCCACCAATACAACTGGTCTGTGTCCGTGGTATATACTGTAATGTAGATACATATTTGTAAATCTTTCATTTGTACTATCTTTTGTAAAAACAACAACGATACATATATGAAGAAATCGGCGCCTATTTACCTCACGTTAACCTAGAATGATTGCTCCAATATATTCCTACTCATAGCTCTTTAGGTGTTGCAGAAGTCATCACTAGTTGGTCGAACATTACATTCGATGGGTATCTTATTAGAAGTAGGCACTGCTAACTTTCCAAGTGCGCCCATGGTTTTTATTGTGGGTTCGGTTTCTCACTTTCTTCTGTTGTGTTTTTGTTTCTGCTTCATGCTGCATATGTTTGTAATCGTCCCTGCTCTCTCGCTTTGTGGTATTCTGTTGGTTTCCTTGGTATATATTTATTTTATATTCCAGCACGGTGAAGCAGTGTCTCTAGATAGACATACAGAGTCCACTATTTCCGGACATGATCTTGCCGAATTTACATCTAGACTGGAGATACTTACTCTGCTAAAGCAGCAGATTCTTTTCTTTCCACAGAGTTCGTGCTTTGATCAAAGACTAGGTGTTTCTGACCAACTTTCATGCTAAACTTTTACAAACCAAACTTACCCAACAACATTTCCATACTGTGAAACAAGATCCATGTCGGTTTGATACACTCCCTGGAATACAAACACACACTTATAATGTTGGAGAACTTGGACGTATTTAACTTAATATACAGCACAGCTGGTTTATCAAACTAGGAACATATAGCGCTAAGGTCTTTCCCACTTCCAGTATAACTTGAAAACGGTTATAGGTAATATAGTAAACATATACGTTTAATATGATCACCAAGTCAAGGCCTTCAATTTAAGCCCATTTCAAAGGTTGCGGGTTAAGGTCATATCATAGCAACAAGGTAACCATTACAAAAAGTCCTTAGCAACCATATATTTTTTTAAACCAGGATAATGTACCTTACTAAAATATGTCATTTTACAACCTGAAGTGGCATTTTGTCCCTAGCAACAGCCACAAAAAGTCCTTGACAACCATGCATTGTTTTACTCAGGACCACAGAAATAGTCCATTTTTCCTACAAAATGGACCAGCAACCTATGTAGTCAAGTTCAAAACAACAGATGAAGAAAAATTAATTTCTTACAGGAATCTGGGAAAGACCTTTCTAATTGTTCTTGAACAATTAGCCCTATCTTCGTTCATTTTGTTTGTTTGGACTTTTTGTTCTAATAATGAAGTGGAATGTACATTTTGTAACATTTCGTTGCTGAAATGAAAAAGTTACTGCAAATGAATTATTCACCTCAAGGGATATTTTTCTCATGCAATCCAGACTATTCAATCACGGAAAACAATACAATCCTAGAGTAAAAAGTGGCATCGCAAGGCTGCATACATGATAGATACCTTTTTCTTGTATTCAGGAAAGATTCCGAACAATGGGGTAGGTTCTGGTCCAGGAATTCCATTTCGCTTGAAAAAGCCATGAGCACGTTTCATCCATCTGTTGAAGAATACAGATATATAATTTCGTATTAAAATAGAACCAACAGGCGCAGGATTTTAATGAAAAGAATGGAGATAGCTTAAAGAATTAGACCACAGATTCGCAAATTGTCCTAATATGCCAGTGGAAATTTGTATAATCTTTACTAAAATTGTGACCAATCTAATTTAAAACATATCTTTCACTTGCTCCCCCCTTTTTGTTATTGGTCGCTGCGTTGTAAGCGACCATAGCAAAAAGGGGCGTCAAGTGAAAGATTTAATTTTAATTAGATTGAATTGTGACGAGCCCGAGACCGTATACCCAACACACCCCTGGATTCGCTCATGCATACAAATGAAATTGCACGTATGAATTCGTAAAATCAAATAATTCACCTGGGTTTAAAAACTTTCACACATAACTTTAAGAAAGGAAGGTTGGATCCTGTCCACATAAGTTGATAATTGTGGCTAGGGTTATTAACTAGAAGATCTCCCACTAGGATGTAATGTATAAAGACTAAGTATAGCTGATATAACTAACACTTTGTGTAGAAAAACGGATTGGAAAGTATTAGATGTGAGAAACCGACAGACATTTTTAATATATTTGTCCACTAGACTGCTCCATATTGTTTACACGGATTAATCCACGAACTGTACTAAGTACTAATGTTATCCATTGATTAGTGGGAAGGATATAATTGTAAATTGTGCTGATCGGTTCTTACTTTTACGACTTCTTTATCACATGTTGGATTAACGCATGTAAATCAGATTATTCCCTACAGTTTGGTTTCAAGATTAACAAAATGCCCAGTTAGGACCTGCCATTCTTTTTACATTTCACAAATTGAATACATATATTCTTACTCATCTCGACATATTTCCGTATTATGATAATAGTGAACCCAGGGCCCTCTATGATTGAGCTCTCTGTAAGGATTTCTAACATTTTATTGCAGACTTTGAACTGTATTGGAATACGACAATCATTTTAGATTATTTTATTAATTTGCAGCTCACTAACAGAACATGGCTACTGTGTTTGAACCAGTATATTTTATATGTTCCCTTTTATAATCAAAACATCGGTACATAATATTGCCTTTTAAAATAGACGCCTTCATTATACTTAAATCATAAATGGAAAAGTGTTAGATTTGTAAAAAAATACCTCCCGTGGTGAATACTGAATATACATCTATATTTTAATACAACATATGTTAAAACATTATAATGACCAAAGGTTTCTCGAGAGCTCTTAGCATATATAAACGCTCATTTAAAAACGTGAGTTAGCCATTTCCATTGTTAGACGTTGTCTTGGTGTGATATAGGATGCAAGTAACAGCTTTCGTTTTTACTTGAAACATAAATATATACAGCGATAGCGATTATGTTAACTAATATTAATTCATTTTAAAAACATTACGTCGATGTAAAAGCAGTCATTCAGAAAAGCTCAGGCCCAGTACTTCAGAAATGGTGTCAGTCATTCTGTAAAACTGTCAATTAAGTGTGAGCGACCGTCAGAAATATGTAAGGGTGTTAGTTCTTAAGGCTTTAGTCCTTTTAAAAAGGTATGAGTCATTCAGAAAATGTCCTCGTCTTTTAAAAGTGTCAAATGATTTCACTAAGTGTCGTTACTGTGTTTGCCCGTGCTTCAGAAAAAGGTTTCAGTCCTTCACAAAGTTAGCCCGTCAGAGCAATTATTCCTTTATTCTTGTTTATTCTTTAGGAAAGGCAACAGTCCATCCTGAAAGACCTCAGTTATATAGAAAGGTGTTCGTGCTTGAAAAGGGTAAAGGTTGACCTTTTATTACTATGATATTATAGCCCAAGAGTAAAACTACTGTAACACGTTCAGCCGACATCAACAAAAAATATTTAAAACCATTATCTTACTGTATTATGGAGTACATCTATAGTTACACTCCGTCCTTGAATTTAAATTGCCAATAAAAAACAAAATTTGTTATTTATCATATTTATACATTACAACCTAGATATTTAATATTTTTAAACTGTATACAATCGAGGCATCTAGGACACATTCAAACATCACAATAAAATGACTAGATATTGTGTTCATATGAAGAATTTCTGAAGTGTAATATTTCATTTCATATTTAAATGAATGATTATCTATTTTTCATCATTTCATTTGATGGCCTACTTTAATCAAAATGTAAAACTGTCAAGTGTTTTTATGTATGTAAAATTGCAATTTAAAATTCTTTTTTGAACTTTTAGTATTTGTTAAAAATCTAATAGGGATTAATTAGACATATGAATATTTGGTATTAACCATGTTTTTCAAATGCTTCAGAAATCCGCCGCATATTTTATATGGTTGTCACAATACTCAGAGGTATGTATATACTTTACCTACTGTGACTGTATGACTGTCATACTATACAATATAAACATAAAGATACCGAGTTATTGTCATAGTAATAGGTTATACATACACCAGTGTCTAAGTGATGATTGGAAGCCCTTTTTCTCGGCGAGAGGCCCGAGGCCCCTTTAAGGTCTCTATTTTGGGTCTAGGCCAAAAGCCTAGTTAGGGGGAACAAGTGGCGAATCCATGTAAAAGCTTTAGAAAACTAGCAATTTCCACATGTAATTACAAATCTTTCCGATTAAAATCGCGTTCTATAGATAAGAGGGGATCTACCAAATAAAACCCTCCAGCACATGTACTAAAATAACCTAGAATATTTAATAATGAACACAAAATGACAAAACCCATTTGAAGGCTAAAACCCACCCAGATGGACAAACAAAACAAAGGAACCCCGAAGACTAAAATACCCAAAACACTATTTTAACGCACCCGAATGTTAAAATACCTAAAATTATAATAACCCACCCTGAAGAGTCTTGTATGTCATCATTATTGATTTGTTTACATAATTTAACCTACTCGTGTAACTCTTGTATCAATAATTCAGTTACGTAAAAACAACTGTTATAATTCGTTATTCAATTTAACCACAGTCAAAAGTCTTGTTTTCTTTTCTACTTAAATACAGTAAACATGTTATATTAATTACATTGTGTCTTCTCTGACGATTCTACACCACAGAAAAAGAGCGTTTTATACTCTGTATCATCATAGATATCGAGCGAGGGGGTGGGGATCGCAATGTTCCTGTGACAAAACAAAAACAGAATATTGTTTTTTTTACAGCAAATCAACATTTTTTCCAGCCGAATATCTTGGTTCAACTTTAATATCACAGGACGCAGACGATAGCCGGTCATTTATGCCCTTCACTTAAAAATGAGCTTCGGTTGAAACGCTTTCATACGTCAATGAAACTTAACAACTTACGACTGATCTAGACAGAGCACGATAGTGAAAACAAGAAACCAAAGAAACATGCATACTGAGGTGCACATTACTACTGGGGATGTACCCTTTGTATACAAGAAACATGAATACCAGAGAGCACGCTTTGTTTACAAACAAAATGTAAACTGAGGTGCACTCTGCATGTGTATATAATAAAAATGTGTACAGGCGGGTACGCTATATATACAATAGACATGTATACTAAGTTTTAAGCTGTGTATACTATAATAACATCTTTGCAGGGGTTGTACTATGGGTATACAATAACATGTGTGCTGGATGTGTACTCCGGGTATACAGTTAACGTGTTTGCTGGGATGTTCTACGGGTATACAATAAACATGTGAACTGGGGTGTTCTACGGGTATACAGTAAACATTTGAACTCGGGTGTTCTACGTGTATACAGTAAACATGTGAACTGGGGTGTACTACGGGTATACACTAAACATGTGTTATGGGGTGTACTACGGGTAAACAATAAACGTGTGTGGTTGGAAAAGGGGGAGGGGTTACGCTGGGTGTACAATGAAAATGTTAATATGGATGTAAGATCATCAATCATACTTATGGTACATTATAAAAGATGACTGAATCAGTATTCTTAAGACGTTTTCCCGGATTTAGGGAAGCGGTCGTGTCTAATAAAAATTGTTTGCTACAAATTTCGTTATAATCTTATCAAGTGGGGTTGTAATAAATGGCCAATTAGTTACCAAAATTATCTTTTTATGTCAAATATTTTAAACTATAAAGAAGAAAACCCTTTAATATCGTTTTCCTTCGATGCATCCTAGTAATCACACATGTTTTCTCTCTGACTTTAAACCCACTGAATGGAAAAGCTAATATAAATAAGAAAATTATATATACAAGAAATAATGCGAATGTCTCAATGGATGTAAATATAATAGTAAAACTAATACAGATCTCCAGAATTGCTTATTTACTTATGCAGACCATATAACATAAAGGTGTAAAGATCAACGATGAATATCGTAACGTGTGATCATAGTAAATATAAAATAACACACAAATGTTGTTAACACGACTATGAGTAATTTATTAGAAACTTCGGTGTATTTGTCAACACATAAAAAGTAACGTGATATACTTACATAAAAAGTAAAGTAAGGATAAACACAATTCCTAAAACCAATGTAGACAACTCCATGACAGATACTGTTATAATGTTCCGGTTTAAAATACCTGTTTATTGTCCGTTACACTCGAATGATATTGACAGCTCAAAGTCAGTCAAAGAAAACTATAAATAGTAGGAGTATACCTAAATGATAAATACGCTGGGGAATTTTTCAGGACATTATATATTTTAATCAAGTATATATTTTTAAATGTTGGGGTTATTGAAATCAGAAATCTATTTTTCTTCAGAAAACTATTCCCTATGAAGTCAGGCGTGTCAAGTATGTTTTTTCCACAAATTGTATTTTCATTGTTACAATATACATACGCCAACTTATGTCATACTTCCACAAATTCAATCGTTTATTCTAAACCGACATAATGATTTACCAGCTATTATTCATTTTATTTCTAGTGTATTACCTTTTATTTAGCGATAAATTTTCACCCCAATGTCTTTAAGATCATAAATTAAGTATTAGCATGCATATTTAACTTATACAAGGAAGGACATCTGCATAAATCGTCATATGATGACTTCTGTGCATTTACATATAATTAGTCTTCTTCTCAACATGTTCTTTTAGCACGTGGGGGGCGGGGTCAACTTGGTATATATTGGGTAATACGGATGTGCGAGCCCGAATGGGTCACTTTTTTACCTCTCCAAAATATATGAATAGGTAGCTTTTTCCCTGAAAAATATATCATTGGGTAGTTGTAAATTATCTAAATATATCCATGCCTCAATTCTCATCTTAAGCATGCTAAGCCTATGTAAAGCACAGTGATTTTACAAACAAAGTGTTCCATTCACATCACTTGATCATTTTGGTAGTAAATGGACTATTTTTCCAATGGGGATGTGGTGTTATAAAGTATATGAATAGGTCTGATTTAATAATTCAATATATGATTAGGTCCCGTTTTATAACGTCCGAAATATATGAATAGGGTGGGGTTTCAAATCTCCGTCCTGTACCTAAAAGTATCCTTAGTTACCCCCCCCCCGTGTCTTTTAGCTGCGTACAAGAGTGAGGTTTAGGAGGGCGTGGGTGGGTAGAAAATGCGTATTAAACCTCCTTTAATAAGGCAGCAATCATTTTGTCTTATTTTTGGAAACAATCTGATCAATGTTTCTAATATAACCAACCTCCCCGGCCCAGTTTCATACAAAAATCTCAAATTTGAGGATTTCATCGACTTATCCTCAGATTATAACCAATCAGATGATATGAATTTCAGGAAATCTCAGTTTCAGAAGTTTTATGGAACTGGGGCCTAGTCACTATATACTGTTCGGAAAAAAAGAAATGTGAGTAAATCTTTGGAATGACAAAATAACTGTCCGGAAAAAAACACAGCCTCCTTTTTCCAAGCTGGAACCATAACAAAGAATACCCTAATTTAGTTTATTAAAAATTTCATTGAAGCTAATAGAGTTTTACCGGCACACTTTACATTTAGAGAACATGTATTTTTCAGCACCATGAGAATGCGTCAGTGCTTACCAATTCTAAGTGTGTGCCCAAATGTTTTTTTTTTATTTCCATGGGTATGAATGGATCCTTTAAAGTTCCATGTGTGTGAGTAAATGTTCTTCAAAGTTTATTGTGTGTGTGTGTTCTTCAATGATAATTGTGTGTATGTTCTTCAATGATATTTGTGAAATTAAATCCAGTTCCACGTTTGTATGTTTAATGGGAGACTGGTGAATACTCGACACTCAGTGCCTGTGTGTCTTTTCTTCAATGTCACACGTCGCGTACACGTGTTCTATATGCCATATAGGTAGAATGCTATTAATTGTCAGTTAAGTGTATGAATGATTCAATTACTGTTTATACAATGTGAGTGCGTGATTGTTTCTTGTGGAAGCAGCGAGTGAATGTTTCTCGTAGAGATAGTGCGTGATTGTTTATTGTGGATCGAGACATTACGTTAATGTTTCTTTCAAAAGAGAGTTTGTGTGAACGTATTCTTATGCTTAGTGCATGGATGTCTTTAATGTTTAGTGGCTGTGTGCAATTTCTATACTGTCCCAGTAAAGTGCGTAAATTCTTTCATTCTTAGTGGATGTATAAATGCTTTTCTCATGCTTAGGGCATGCGTTAAATGTTTTTCATTAATATATAGGAAGTGCATGTGTGAACGTCAAGTAGATAATTATTATATAGATTTTAATGTTCATGTTTATTAGATGCCAGGCGAGTGTCTAAATGTTTTTTGAATGCTAAGTGGCGTCGTTTTAAAGCGAATGGAGTGACTGAATGTTTCTTTAATTCCAATATAACAGATAAATGAGTGAGATTATGGTAAAAAATATGTCCTTTTTAATTATCTCCCCTGGGACCATTTCAAAAACGTTTTACATTTTCTACAAACATTATAATTAGCAACAGTTTAACGAACCTTATTTTGTACGGTGACCAGAGTTGAAAACAATAATTATTTATGGTTGTCAAGATGTTAAATGGCTATTCTCTCGAACGTGTGTTGTCAAGTGGACTTAGCAAAGAGATCATATTAATGAACAATGTTAAATCTAAATTACGTATGCTTGACGAACAACCTGGTTCACCAAACTTTGGAATGACAGTAACAACATAAATGGAAATAAACTTAGACTTTATAGACGTATTAAAAAGGACCATATTCCTGAACATTATGTGATTAACTCTTTACCGCGCCACCTCCGAAGTTGTATTGCAAAGCTTAGATGTGGGACTTTACCGCTAGCCGTTGAAACGGGGCGTTATAATAATCCTCCTACGCCCTTATATCAAAGAACTTGTCCGTTCTGTCATGTCTGTCGTACTGAAATAGAGGATGAAATCCATTTTTTGATAAACTGTGATGTATATAGTGACCTTAGATTAACTTTGATCGAGCAAGCTGTGATTATTGAACCTACATTTGCTTTTATGTCATTTATTCAGAAATTTACCTTTCTTTTACAAAAGTGTGAAATGCAGTATAGCCTTGGTATTTTAATATTCAATATGTTAAAGAGACGTCGTGCTTTATTAGTCAGATGAATTTTTTTTTTAATATATTTTTTTTTATTATTTATTTGTATGGTTTTTGTGTAAACCTTTTTTCCTATAATTTTATTATTTTTATTATTTATATTCTTCGAATTTCTTTTCATTATTGCGATTCAATTAAAATTTTAATATGATAAATACATGTAGTTCTTCCTGATCATTTGGTTCTTGTGGATTTTTAAAATTAATTTTTTTTACTAATAACTTATTGTGTATGTAGCTTTTTTTTCTAAATGTATTTATTTCATTATTATTTCATCGTCCGTTTTTACCCACTTCAAATATCTTACATTTTAACGTTACAGATGTGTCAACAAGTGTCTCGTAGGTCATAATTACGGAAGCGTTTTAGGGCCACATTAATTTTTTAATTTTTTTAATTTGTCGACTTTAATCTTGGAAATTCCAACTTTAATCTTGGAAATTCCAACTTTATTCTTGGAATTATCAACTTTATTCTTGGAATTATCATTTTTAATCATGGAAATTCTACGGAAGCGTATTAGTGCCACATTTATTTATTTTTATTTTTTAATTTGTCGACTTTAATCTTGGAAATTCCAACTTTATTCTTGGAAATATCAACTTTATTCTTGGAATTATCAACTTTAATCTTGGAATTATCGACTTTAATCTTGGAAATTCCAACTTTAATCTTGGAATTATCGACTTTTATCTTGGAAATTCCAACTTTAATCTTGGAATTATCGACTTTTATCTTGGAAATTCCAACTTTATTCTTGGAATTATCGACTTAAATCTTGGAAATTCCAACTTTATTCTTGGAATTATCAACTTTAATCTTGGAAATTCCAACTTTAATCTTGGGAATTATCGACTTTTATCTTGGAAATTCCAACTTTATTCTTGGAATTATCAACTTTAATCTGGGAAATTCCAACTTTAATCTTTAAATTATCAACTCAATAAAACTACGGAAGCGTATTAGGGCCACATTAATTTTTTTATTTTTTAATTTGTCGACTTTAATCTTGGAAATTCCAACTTTAATCTTGGAAATTTCAACTATATTCTTAGAATTATCAACTTTATTCTTGGAATTATCAACTTTATTCTTGGAATTATCAACTTTACTCATGGAAATTCTAACTTTAAACTTTGAATTATCAACTTTAATCTTGGAAATTCCAACTTTATTCTTGGAAATTCCAACTTTATTCTTGGAATAATCAACTTTAATCTTGGAATTATCATTTTTAATCATGGAAATTCTACGGAAGCGTATTAGTGCCACATTTATTTATTTTTATTTTTTAATTTGTCGACTTTAATCTTGGAAATTCCAACTTTATTCTTGGAAATATCAACTTTATTCTTGGAATTATCAACTTTAATCTTGGAATTATCGACTTTAATCTTGGAAATTCCAACTTTAATCTTGGAATTATCGACTTTTATCTTGGAAATTCCAACTTTAATCTTGGAATTATCGACTTTTATCTTGGAAATTCCAACTTTATTCTTGGAATTATCGACTTAAATCTTGGAAATTCCAACTTTATTCTTGGAATTATCAACTTTAATCTTGGAAATTCCAACTTTAATCTTGGGAATTATCGACTTTTATCTTGGAAATTCCAACTTTAATCTTGGAATTATCGACTTTTATCTTGGAAATTCCAACTTTAATCTTGGAATTATCGACTTTTATCTTGGAAATTCCAACTTTATTCTTGGAATTATCGACTTAAATCTTGGAAATTCCAACTTTAATCTTGGGAATTATCGACTTTTATCTTGGAAATTCCAACTTTATTCTTGGAATTATCAACTTTAATCTGGGAAATTCCAACTTTAATCTTTAAATTATCAACTCAATAAAACTACGGAAGCGTATTAGGGCCACATTAATTTTTTTATTTTTTAATTTGTCGACTTTAATCTTGGAAATTCCAACTTTAATCTTGGAAATTTCAACTATATTCTTAGAATTATCAACTTTATTCTTGGAATTATCAACTTTATTCTTGGAATTATCAACTTTACTCATGGAAATTCTAACTTTAAACTTTGAATTATCAACTTTAATCTTGGAAATTCCAACTTTATTCTTGGAAATTCCAACTTTATTCTTGGAATAATCAACTTTAATCTTGGAATTATCATTTTTAATCATGGAAATTCTACGGAAGCGTATTAGTGCCACATTTATTTATTTTTATTTTTTAATTTGTCGACTTTAATCTTGGAAATTCCAACTTTATTCTTGGAAATATCAACTTTATTCTTGGAATTATCAACTTTAATCTTGGAATTATCGACTTTAATCTTGGAAATTCCAACTTTAATCTTGGAATTATCGACTTTTATCTTGGAAATTCCAACTTTAATCTTGGAATTATCGACTTTTATCTTGGAAATTCCAACTTTATTCTTGGAATTATCGACTTAAATCTTGGAAATTCCAACTTTATTCTTGGAATTATCAACTTTAATCTTGGAAATTCCAACTTTAATCTTGGGAATTATCGACTTTTATCTTGGAAATTCCAACTTTAATCTTGGAATTATCGACTTTTATCTTGGAAATTCCAACTTTAATCTTGGAATTATCGACTTTTATCTTGGAAATTCCAACTTTATTCTTGGAATTATCGACTTAAATCTTGGAAATTCCAACTTTAATCTTGGGAATTATCGACTTTTATCTTGGAAATTCCAACTTTATTCTTGGAATTATCAACTTTAATCTGGGAAATTCCAACTTTAATCTTTAAATTATCAACTCAATAAAACTACGGAAGCGTATTAGGGCCACATTAATTTTTTTATTTTTTAATTTGTCGACTTTAATCTTGGAAATTCCAACTTTAATCTTGGAAATTTCAACTATATTCTTAGAATTATCAACTTTATTCTTGGAATTATCAACTTTATTCTTGGAATTATCAACTTTACTCATGGAAATTCTAACTTTAAACTTTGAATTATCAACTTTAATCTTGGAAATTCCAACTTTATTCTTGGAAATTCCAACTTTATTCTTGGAATAATCAACTTTAATCTTGGAATTATCATTTTTAATCATGGAAATTCTACGGAAGCGTATTAGTGCCACATTTATTTATTTTTATTTTTTAATTTGTCGACTTTAATCTTGGAAATTCCAACTTTATTCTTGGAAATATCAACTTTATTCTTGGAATTATCAACTTTAATCTTGGAATTATCGACTTTAATCTTGGAAATTCCAACTTTAATCTTGGAATTATCGACTTTTATCTTGGAAATTCCAACTTTAATCTTGGAATTATCGACTTTTATCTTGGAAATTCCAACTTTATTCTTGGAATTATCGACTTAAATCTTGGAAATTCCAACTTTATTCTTGGAATTATCAACTTTAATCTTGGAAATTCCAACTTTAATCTTGGGAATTATCGACTTTTATCTTGGAAATTCCAACTTTATTCTTGGAATTATCAACTTTAATCTGGGAAATTCCAACTTTAATCTTTAAATTATCAACTCAATAAAACTACGGAAGCGTATTAGGGCCACATTAATTTTTTTATTTTTTAATTTGTCGACTTTAATCTTGGAAATTCCAACTTTAATCTTGGAAATTTCAACTATATTCTTAGAATTATCAACTTTATTCTTGGAATTATCAACTTTATTCTTGGAATTATCAACTTTACTCATGGAAATTCTAACTTTAAACTTTGAATTATCAACTTTAATCTTGGAAATTCCAACTTTATTCTTGGAAATTCCAACTTTATTCTTGGAATAATCAACTTTAATCTTGGAAATTCCAAGTTTAATCTCGGTAATTCCAACTTTATTTCTTGAATAAAAAATAATATTTTCTTTCTGTTTTTTGTTGGTGTTACTTTTTTAGTCCGTGGTGTCACCTTTGTCTATGGTGTTACCTACGGAAGCGTTTTAGGGCCACATTAATTTTTTTATTTTTTTAATTTGTCGACTTTAATCTTGGAAATTCCAACTTTAATCTTGGAAATTCCAACTTTATTCTTGGAATTATCAACTTTATTCTTGGAATTATCAACTTTAATCATGGAAATTCCAACTTTAAACTTGGAATTATCAACTTTAATCTTGGAAATTCCAACTTTAATCTTGGAAATTCCAACTTTATTCTTGGAAATTCCAACTTTATTCTTGGAATAATCAACTTTAATCTTGGAAATTCCAAGTTTAATCTCGGTAATTCCAACTTTATTTCTGGAATAAAAAATAATAATTTCTTTCTGTTATTTGTTGGTGTTACTTTTTTTAGTCTGTGGTGTCACCTTTGTCTATGGTGTTACCATACCAAATATTCATTTCTTTCTTAAATAAAGTAAAAGAAAACTGTTCTTCGCTCATATTATAATTTTTTGTTTATCTTAAAAAACCAAAAGTCATGCAATATTAATGAAATTCAATTATATTTTCATAACTGTTTTTCTTTTTGATAGGTTTAAGGAGGAACTTGGACACTTTAATCGATTAATAATTTAAAAACCTTATACAAATGTCACATAAAATGTCCTGAAATACCAATATTTTGTAAGTTGATTGATAAGTTTTATTGAGTTGATAATTTAAAGATTAATGTTGGAATTTCCCAGATTAAAGTTGATAATTCCAAAAATAAAGTTGGAATTTCCAAGATTAAAGTTGATAACTCCAAGAATAAAGTTAGAATTTCCATGATTTAAGTAGATAATTCCAAGAATAAAGTTGGAATTTCCATGATTTAAGTAGATAATTCCAAGAATAAAGTTGGAATTTCCAAGATAAAAGTCGACAAATTAAAAAATAAAAATAAATAAATGTGGCACTAATACGCTTCCGTATAAAACTTATCAATCAACTTACAAAATATTGGTATTTCAAGACATTTTATGTGACATTTGTATAAGGTTTTTAAATTATTAATCGATTAAAGTGTCTACGTTCCTCCTTAACCCTATCAAAAAGAAAAAGTTATAAAAATATTATTGAATTTCATTAATATTGCATGACTTTTGGCTTTTTAAGATAAACAAAAAATTATAATATGAGCGAAGAACAGTTTTCTTTTACTTTATTTAAGAAAGAAATGAATAGTTTGTATGGTAACACCATAGACAAAGGTGACACCACAGACTTAAAAAGTAACACCAACAAATAACAGAAAGAAATTATTATTTTTAATTCCAGAAATAATGTTGAAATTACCGAGATTAAACTTGGAATTTCCAAGATTAAAGTTGAATATTCCAAGAATAAAGTTGGAATTTCCAAGAATAAAGTTGGAATTTCCAAGATTAAAGTTGGAATTTCCCAAGATTAAAGTTGATAATTCCAAATTTAAAGTTAAAATTTCCATGATTAAAGTTGATAATTCCAAGAATAAAGTTGATAATTCCAAGAATAAAGTTGGAATTTCCAAGATTAAAGTTGGAATTTCCAAGATTAATGTCGACAAATTAAAAAATAAAAAAATTAATGTGGCCCTAATACGCTTCCGTAGATATGTGACACTATAATAAATAAATATATTATTATTATTATTATCTCGTAATTTAATTAAAACAAGTACTATCTTTAAAAAAAGATAGTCGACGCATTTAACTCTTAGAGATGTATGTAAAGTAGAACGGAAACTGAACAAAAAACAACAATAAGGAAAAAAAAACACTTTAAAAACTTATCAAATGAAAGAAAGAGACAAGAAACAGTTACGTTTTCTTTCATTAATGTGTATATATGTGTGGGGGGAGGGGTAAATAATTAACGTGCTGCGAACTGTATCAAATTAAAATAAGGCTAAAACGGTTGCTGCATTGATGTATTAATTATGGACTTTTAAAACATGTTATTAAACAATAGATTATTATCAAAAAGAGACTTTGCAATTAGAGATCCATCTCATGTCTGCACGTGAATGACGACGGACGCAAAGAAAGAAGATATAGGCATTAATGGCTTTAAAAATCATATAGCTAACAATAAACATATTAAAATATCCTCAATGAAAAGCTATTTCATAAGTTGAAGACCACAATGGTAAATAAACGAAATATAAACCTTTCTATTTTGTTTCTTTCGATGTAGAAATATATATTTACTGGAAAAAAAAGTTCGTTAACATTTCAAAACTTCTAAACAGCACCTATTTTTTAAAAAGAAATTTCATAAGCAAATATGTTCTTACATGAATCAAGTATTATTCATTACAGTTTGCTATTTTATTAATTTAACTATCTTTTAAATTTGAAACTTCAAAGTAAAACATTTTTAATTAGAATTGTATTAACATGAACACAAAATGTCAATTCAATGCTTATTAAATGTGAATTGAAATATGTCATGTGTACGCTATTCCGCCAAAAATAGGGGGGAGGTAAATAATTGCAACGGAACCATCAGCGAATTTGATCCTCAATTCTATGTGTGTATAGTAAACAATACATGTGTTATCGAACCACTGTGTCTCATGTAAGTCATTTGGCGTTCCGATAATTACAAATGACCTAATTACCTTTGTGTAGAATTATTTGTAGGACAATAACTTCATGATAGAGAGAGATTGCTTGTGCAGGCGCTCAAATCAAGAAAATATGGCGTAAATATATCACCAGCGTGAGGATTGTATATAGATATGATGGTCAACAATGCAAATATTAATTCTACCCCAGACGAAATGCGCAAAAAATACACGACGTATAGGTTAATCATTTAATTATTGTTTATCAGTTCCAAATGGCATTCTTTGGCATAAAATCATTTTCTAAAGTTTAATTACGACTACCAACTTTTTAAAAACACCAGTCTGTTGGAATAATAATTTAGAAATGTAAATAGGGATGCTTTTCAGAGTAAACTATAGTAGATTGTTCGAACGCAGAATTTTTTACTATTTTTGTCCAATCAGAATGCAAGTTTGTCTTCAATTATAGTAAGTTACCATGGGTAAGCGTCTTTTAGTTCAAAGTTCACAATTCGAAAATATACCGACTGCGTCGGAAAAAAACAGTAGGGAAATAAATACCTGAAAGCAAATATAAGGAGAAACTTGGGTCCTTAACAGAAATAGGGAATAAGTAACCGTAATAGGGCTATACTAAACCGAAATAGGGATTATTAAACTGAAACAGGGGATACTTAACCGAAATACGGCTATACTAAAACGTAATGGGGGATACTAAACCAAAATAGAGGATACTAAACCGAAATATGGAATACTAAACCGAAATAAGGGATACTAAACCGAAATATGGAATACTAAACCGAAATAAGGGATACTAAACCGAAATATGGAATACTAAACCGAAATAGGGGATACTAAACCGAAAAAGGGGATACTTAACCGTAATAAGGGTATCCTAAACCGATTGCGCTATATTTTAAGCTTTAATTTGAATTGTTTCGTGTTATAAACACACATATTGTAAAGCTAATACATGCTATTCAAATATCTAAAGAGAACTATATAGTTACACATGGGCACCATATGTAAGTAGAGTAAATCGTGAACCAATTATCGATATTTAAAAGTAGTAACTGACATAGTATTCGCACTATTCTGAATTATCTTGACGTCTATTTATTTGTCAAAGTTGCCCGTTTATTTTCCTTTTTATTTAGTTAACGCAAGGATGTTTTTACATCATATCTCGAAAATAATTCACAACTATCTAGATAGTTATGTGAACATTTCAGGTAGATATAATTGCTTAAAAAATCTATAATTTGCATGGAACGTAGCTTTTTACAAGGATACTCGAGTCTTCAAACTGCTTTAAACAAAATTTTATACCACCTAGTGATATAAAAAATATAGGTATAAGTTTACGTGAATAAACAAATGGAGCATCAGAGTAACTATTCAATACGTGTCTTTTGATATGAGCTTTTTATTTGTACGAGAATGAAAAACTAGCAGAAACCCGGCGTTTACCCTGCGTCCGCTCTCTACCAAATTCCATGCCGTTTTACTAATAAACCATGCCATTCTTACATCCCTTTATGAGTTCATATATATACTAGTAAGTAATTACTGTTACATGTACATGTAAGTATAGCTTTTATATTTTTATATTTATTTTATACATACTTAGTATATTATACATATGATGAATTGTGACTTGAACAATGGTACGTAAAAAGTTGCCAAGAAAAGTTCAGGATATTGCCTCAAAATTAGAGTACTGGTATGTAGATTTATGTGAATCTATTGAAAGTCACTATCTATAATGATGAATTCAATTTTCTGTATAGTATTTCTGCAGACAATGCATGGCAGCCTGTAGTTTTCGGTAACGGCGGATGTCGTCTGCATCGTATGATATTAGAGTTAAAACATTGACTAAAACATATTTCGACTGTCGGTAACATAACAATATATATTTTTTTTTGCAAAAGGGGATTGCAGTAGCAGCACTCCTTACCCACCACCCCGCACTTTCTGACGGCCATGCTATATACCTTAACTAAATTGAGGGTCAAGATTCTAAATCTTTATAGATTCAACAACTGATCTGAAAGGATACTTGAATGTGATTATAATACTTTTGGTGTACTAATATTTTGAAGACAGTTTCCGAATGGCTTCTTCGCTTTCTTTGAGCCTGTGCCATTAGGGTGCAAACAACCTGTGTCGATTTGCTGGATGACCGTATCATTCAATAAACATTGAAACAAATATACAATAAAGTCATGCCTCTATCTTGTTGCTCTAACGATGATTTGGACGTATAAAGGACAATAAAATGCATTTTTTTAATGCTTCATTATACATATATACGTTCATCATATCAACATGTAATGTCAGAGTTATTCCCCCTTTAACCAATCTACGTCTAATTCATTGGCCGCATTGATCTATCAAGTTATTTAGACTCGGTAAGTTATAAGTCTAATTACATTTTTCTGGTTTTTTTTTCTTGTTTTTCAGTTTGTTTTCTACTTTATACTTGGCAAATTTTTGTAAATATGTTGAATAGGAGCAATGCATTTATTTGGTATTGATGACATTTTTGTATTAATTGCTTTAGTGTGCGTATTGCTACGAAAATTACATGAAAATGAAAATGTCATTACAGAAGACAAGGCCATCTTGTATTCTTATAAACCAATTACAGTGGTACAGGAACTTATCCATGTGTATAGAAAATACATTCAAGTCAACAGAAACAGACCTGACATATACATACATAGTGAGCATTGAGAAAGTCTGTTTCAGTATTTTTCTAATAAAACTGCATGTTTTTATTAACTTATTTTGATGGTCGGACACATAATTTGTTTAAGTTTCAATACATTTGGTTTGGTGCAAGGTTGTTACCTAGTAATTGATTACGACAACTGTAATATATATCTCTAAAAAAGTTAAGCACCCTCGAGTTAATTGCTTTAGTGTGCGTATTGCTACGAAAATTACATGAAAATGAAAATGTCATTACAGAAGACAAGGCCATCTTGTATTCTTATAAACCAATTACAGTGGTACAGGAACTTATCCATGTGTATAGAAAATACATTCAAGTCAACAGAAACAGACCTGACATATACATACATAGTGAGCATTGAGAAAGTCTGTTTCAGTATTTTTCTAATAAAACTGCATGTTTTTATTAACTTATTTTGATGGTCGGACACATAATTTGTTTAAGTTTCAATACATTTGGTTTGGTGCAAGGTTGTTACCTAGTAATTGATTACGACAACTGTAATATATATCTCTAAAAAAGTTAAGCACCCTCGAGTATTTTTGTTTTTCGTTTATTGTAAATAAAGTTTAATTTTGATGATTTTGGTCAGTATTAATTCCTTAAGGTATAATTAAAAGGATGTGAGCGTTCAGGTGTAAAATTTTAATCAAGCGCGGTTTTCTGTCCACGCGAAGCTTGCTCCCTTCATCACGTCAAAAGTGCACTATTTTTTCGTGCAGAATATCGGTACTTAAATCCCGAATTTCTAGTTGCCAAATCATAGAAATTGCAAGGAGGCGGATATCAGAAGCACAGACAAGGCTAATCACCGGCATGCATTCCGCTGGTATGTTTTACAAGGCAATAGAATATAGATATCTCTATCTAGAATATTAAAATAGTTTCAAATTATACATTATTTTTAAATAATCAAATACTTTGGAGAACTACCAGAGACCTCCTGTATATATTGTATAAATTAGTCTCGCAGTCTCGTTTTTGGTTTCGGATAGAATCCACTCGGGGTTTAAAACTCTTGATATGTCCAAATATACATGTATGTATAAGACTAGTATAATCAAAGATCTTTTTAACAAAAACTATCCAAGTAATCTTAAACTGTTTCCATTGTACATGTATTATATATAGGATAGCTTGTATCTTAACCATTTATTAGCCTCGTTAGTCACATATCATTCTTAGTTTGATTTCATTTTCAATTGGAAAAATACGAAGCTTTCAATAATATGGATGACTTCAAATGTAACAATAATTTACAGAAACGTTGTACTTTTTCAAGACATCTATAATGCCTTTACAAGTTTAGCTTTTCTAAAAAGCTAACCGTCTCTTAGCTGCATTTTCCATTTTATGGGTGTTATTAAAGTATCTGTTGTTTGTAATTTATATGTAGGATAGGTAAGCAATGTACCTTTTAAGGACATTGTTTACGCTAAACTATTAACCAATGGTGCTTGAGAGATTGATTTTTTGTTTTTGTTAATTTTTAAACGCCACTTTCAACAATTTTTCAGCTATATCATGGCGTCCAGTTTTTATTGGGGGAAGAAGCCGGAGTACCCGGACAGAACCCCCGACCTGCGGTAGGAAAACTGGCAATCCATGTCAATTAAGATTGGAGTCGAGTACACCCTGCCTGCAGTGAGAATCGAACCAGCAATCTCAGTGTTGACAGACCACGTGATCAATAGTAGACGAATTAGATTGAGAGATTGAAATAACTGTCGTCACTTCACACGTGGTTAACAAAAAAAATTCCGTGAACAAATGTTAAAAATGAACGGAAAAAATATGTGTTATCCTATTTGCATCAATATCTGAAACGAAAATTG
This sequence comes from Limnoperna fortunei, assembly GCA_944474755.1. Lineage (NCBI taxonomy): Eukaryota > Metazoa > Mollusca > Bivalvia > Mytilida > Modiolidae > Limnoperna > Limnoperna fortunei. The sequence goes on along the minus strand of OX104120.1, from coordinate 11,222,289 downwards.
AAGATACATGAAAATATCAGTTTTTTTCCAAACAGCTTTAAAAGTAGGGAGATTTTGATGAAATATTCACTGACCAATGCACTAAATGAAATAGAAGTCAATACGTGGAACGTAACATTTTCTACACTAAAATACTGATTACAATCCCGATTCAACACAAGAATATATCAAAATTTTGGTATATACTAGTGCGATACTGACATAAACCAATGATATGACAAAGACATTCGTAGATGTCGTGAACTACCCAATCAAGTAACAGATAGTCAATTATTCCGTATACTGTTCATCATTTGACTGTGTATACCGTCTACCATGGGTGCAATAGATTTGTTGAAACGGTGGACATGGCATTTAATTATAAATTATGTTATCGACCACGTTTAAGGAATTCAAAGATTGCTTTTTTGCCTTCTGCTGTCTTCTCAATACTTCTCTTAAAATTCCCAGTCCTGCTAAGTAATTAAATTCAGTAACAATATCCAAAACTGTCCAGTAAACACTTTTTAAATCGGCTGCTTGTCTATCCTTTGAGAACACAATAACGTTTAATTTTTCAACGTTAACTTTTAGTTTCTATATGTCGAAGAATTCTCAGAATTTATCTAAAAATTGTGTAGTCCTTCTTTTGATTCTGCATAAGGACTATACCATCTTCAGATAAAAGAACGAATAACTTGAAGAAAAATGTTCAATTTATCATTCATAATATCTGCGATAGTATCTAAGGCATCAACATTCGTATCTTCGAGGAATGCATGCAGGTCGTATCAATAGATAGCAAACAGAAAAGTTGACAGTTTTTCGGCCTATTGAACTGAAAAAGAAAATGATTTACAAAAGTTATGTTACACAATATTTTACATCATTATACATGTTAATAGTAACACTGTACATTTTACCAGTAATATGGTTCAAAACGAGTTTATGCCAAAGAGCATCTCACCATATAGTATTGAAGGCTTTCTCGAAGTCTATAAAGGCACAGTCAAGTTTTTTCGATTGTCATTTTATAAGTTCGAAAAAAGAATAAGGTGTAAAGTTACGTCAATCATTGAGTAAGATTTTATAAAACCAAAGTAATTATGTCCAGTATTTTTTGTAGCCTTTGAGAAGCGACATAGCATATCGTTTAAAAGAGCGGTGAAGAATTGTTATTGGACGACAATATTTAGGATTTTGTGCGGTGTTTTATTTTGTATGTTGATTTTAAATTTCGAAAAAGCCAAATATCAGGTAAAATACCGGAGTCAACAAATAAGTTGAATAATTGCTCGTAGACAGGAATCGTAATATATATCGTTTCTTCTTTCTACTTCATCTACTTCCTGTTTTAGACCCGGGGAACGTTTTCTTTATGTATTTTTTGATCATTTTTTAATCGCTCTGATACTAACCCACGGTTTGTGTACTTTTCTTCTTACATTATGAAATGCACTGTTATTATTTTAAGAACCGAATGTTGTTATTAAACTTTTGATGAAAAGCTCACAAAGTTTTGTCGTTATCTTGAGTTAATAACTAATTTGTCTGTTAGAATTTGTGAAATTTTGAACAGTAATTTCGAGCCCGACTGTAAAATGTCAATATAAGTTGCCAACGATTCTCTGTATAACAAGATTATTTCACCCGATCTTCTTCCAATTTTTCGCATGTTTTCTATCACAAAAATATAACCAGGTAATTTAATAATATCTAAATAGTAGGGTTTCGTTTCCTGTAAACAGACAATATCACAGTAACAATGCTAGCTTTGATAATACATATTTGATATCTAAAATTCATAGACTAAAAAGTCTGACAATTGACAGTATCAGCCATTGTCTAAAGATGCAAAAGAACTCTCCTCACTTGAGTCTTTACGTCAGAAATACGACTATTATAACAATTATCATCACTGACATAAAGCTCAACTAAGTTGTTCTTTGCCCTCCTGTACTTGCCGGGGGTTGTCATCATAGTCCAGTCGTGCTACGAATGTTCTAAAACCTCATGTCCTTCGTTTGTGCACGTTCTTCAATCAACGTACAGTTCATTATGTATAGAGGCGGCCTAGAACAAGTGTTTCGTTTGACGCACGGCCTACTACTGTATAGAGTAAAGTTTTTTCTCTTGACGCTTGTCGTGAGTTGCGTAGGCGGTACAAATTTTCCAGCACATGTTGATGGTCTTTATGGTAAAAAATGCGTGCCACAATTGGTCTTTTTCCCCTCGGTTTATGACAAAACCTGTGCACGTTCCCGAATTATTATCTGTGTTCAATATCGAGTTCAACAGAAAGCACCTTAAATCTTCTTCTGTATTTTCTTTACGGACTTCATATTACTTTGTAAGCACTAGTTTATTTTTCATAGATCGACTTTAAACCTAGAACGGCACTTTTATTTTTTTATACTCTACCTGCATTGACAGTTTGACCCTACTCCTTATCCAGCCTCCATCTTTTTTACAATCTCTACAAAGTATCAATGTCAGTTTTGCTGTATTACATTTCATATGAAGTACCTTATATGAGCTCTTGATTTAGCAACTCATGTCTTGTTTTTATCGGAAACAGTTTTTAAATTATTAAATAGATGTTTCATCTATCGAATATTGTGCACCTCTATAAATTTAAAGTTTTTTAGAGAGCAAATGATTGAAAGAAAGAAGGAAAACAGATAGACAGACTATATGAGACCTCCAATATCGTATAAATTGGTCTATCAGTCTCGTGTTGGTTTCGGATAAAATCCACTCGGGGTTTTAACACTCTTGATATATCCAGATACATGTATAAGACCAGTATAATCAAGTATTGTTTTGACAAAAACTATCCAAGTAATAATAAAACTGTTTCCATTGTAGAGTTGATAAACATGTGTTACGTGTGACATGCAGTTTGTATCTTAACCATTTATAAGCCTTGTTAAATAAGATACCATCCTTTGTTTGAAATCAATTTCAGTTGGTAAAATACAAAGCTTTAAATAATGTGAATGACTTCAAATGTAGCAGTAATTTACAGAAACGTAGTTGTACTATTTCAAGACAACTATAATGTTTTAAAGCCCCAAACTTTTGAGCCATAGATTTGTTGAAAAGTTTGACATGGCATTCAATTATAAGCTATGCTTCTTTACAAATATAAAAAAAATTTTGGAGAGCGAATGACAGAGAGACAGACAGACAAATTTTATTATTAAACCAATCACTGTGCCTATTTTGATTTGTAAAATCATTCATTATTTACAACATACATGATTAAAATGATTTACCTATCTTAAACAGTACATCCCAAAACAAGGCACATCAGAGTAGATAAAATAGTAATATGATTCAAGAAAACAACTTCTAACACCTTGTAAAAAATAATTTGTTTATTTCCGTATTTGAAGAATTAAGCATGTTTAATGAAAGTGAGTCGATATAGAATTATATTAAGAATTCAAACCAAAAGTGAAAGTTAGTCAATTTTAATAAGAATTTTACGAAATAAGAAACTGGTCAATATAAAATCTTTTCTGCAATTTCGCAGCATTTCAAAAAATAGAATTTTAACCAATAAATTCCTGATTAAAGAATCAATATGCAATGGTATTCAATTACTTCGGTATAGGTCGGTATTCTGGTTGGCTGATGAATAATTATTCTTTGAATATCGAATTATTTTAAAGGGGGAATAGTTACTATCTACCACATGTAGTCTATTTTTGAAACTGTCCAAGATGACATTAATAGCCCATTTTAAATGTGCGATTTTAGCAATCTAATTAAAATTAAATCTTTCACTTGCTCTCCCATTTTTGCCATGTTCGCCAAGGGGCGAGCAAGTGAAAGATTTAATTTTAATTAGATTGCGAATTTAGCGCTGTTGCGGCTTAAAATGACGATTTTAGCACTGTTGCGACTTAAAATGAACCGAGATTAGCTTTTAGACCAGTAAAAACACTTACTAACTAATTCAGTTCATGCTTCATAACATTTGATGTCTCAGGATATAACTTAATTTTTAAGCAGTTATCTTTATCTCGTTCGCTGCCATTAAAAAGACTAACAAACATATGATGCGGTAATTTCACAACAACTAAACATTTAGTCCGAGAATCCTCTGCCGTCCAACGCTTTAATTTATAAAAAACGTTGGACAGCAGAGGATTCTCGGACTACTAAACATTATGGCATATACCAGTATTACACATTTTGTTAAATTCCGCGTAAGAAAAAAGATGAATTTAAATTTATTGCAGAAACACAGTCTGTTTTACTAATGAATATGTTTTGTAAGCAATCAAAATGTGTTTTATGTTCTATCAAAACGAACTGTTTTTATTTAGGTATGGAACACTGAACGCAACAGAATCAAACCTGTGTTTCTGAGGATAAAAAATATTTCCACTCTGAAAACAATTCTATTGTTGAACGATGTTTTAAAATTGCGTTGTATTAGCCTGAGTGACCAATAGAAATTAGTTGGCCAGCTAAATATATATCTACATGTTTAAAAACATCTAACTTAATGCAGACAAAATACTAACGCACATCAGAACGAACAATTCAAAAAAATTTGACAACACTTAAAAACGAAACATACCTGTGTTGTAGTGACACAGTTTGAGGGGGTATTAATTAAGTGCTGACAATCCCGTACAGATAAGAAATAAAACATATACAATCGATATTATGATAAATCTATAGGGTATCTTACATGTAAAAAGACAAATTTGGATCAAAATGGCGGACTCAAAAGTTTTGATATTTTGTGTTTTTTTAAATTGTAAGTATTTTTCAAACAGTCGTATACAATTGTTGATGGTAAACTTACATATTATTAGCACTTATTGTTTCATTTGTATACTACAGAATTTATTATAAAACTCAAAATGTGCAATGTGTACTTAAGAAATATTTTCATGTACATATAAAATGATATCAATTTGAAATGCGTTGTTTGTAAAGTGGAACTTGTTTAGTCTAGTTTAGATTCTAGGTGTGAAAAAAAGAGATAACAGATACCGTGGAGTATTCAAAGAGAAACGTCAAGGAAAGTCAAAACAATGCTTAACAAAAGAGAGGACAATAACAATAGAAACAGACAGAGAACACAAAAACCAAAAACTGACACGAACCGAGGGTGCTCCGGAAGGATAAGCAACTCCACGCTAGGCACCGTCGTATAAGTTAAAATTGTATTCCTTAATTAAATCTTTTGTATTCGATTTTTCGAATTAGTTTATTTTAATTAAATGCAGTTGTTTCTGTATTTCTATTTAAACTCTACAATATTACGACTGAGAGTTAGTTTAAAAGAGTTCACCATTCTGTCTACATGCATAGATGTCAACACAGATTCAATCATTTTAAAAGTATCAAACATGAAAATAGCTTCCAGCAGGCTGTTGTAACTTAAAAGATAACTTATAAATAACAGACAACGGAAATCAGGAACCTATAAATCAAAGGGACTGGAATCTAACGATATCGTATACTTTTCCTCGTCGCGCCAATATCTAATTTGCGAACAAGTGTCGACACGGATATGACCGTATATACGGCTTTTGTACGATACAATCTGTTAGAAACTTAAGCAAATTACGTGTATATCAATACATTAATTGATACATTGAATAACAATAATAAAACAAATTAGAAAAAACACAACACACATAAAAAAAGAAAAAACAAAACAAAAGAAAAAAAAACAAAACAAAAAACAGAAAGAAAAAAAAACATACACAACAAACAAAGAAAAAACAAAAAAACCCCAAAAGTTTTTGATTAATTCTAAAATTCAATTGTTGTACTAGTCCCAGTGAATTAAAATAGAACCCGTTGTGTATGATTTTATTTGATGTTTATGGTTTTAACCAATTAGACAATTATATATATATATATATATACTGTTATATACAATTATATATATATATATACTGTTTGAATTAGATTTTTAACACTGTCAAATTTTTGCTTTCCCTCAGCGGGAATATATATATATTCCCGCTGAGGGAAAGCAAAAATTTGACAGTGTTAAAAATCTAATTCAAACAGTGTTGGGCTTAATTATATATACTAGTCCCAGCGCAAATTGGTAGTACATGTAACTAGTAACAATATATTATAAATAAATATATTGATTAAGTACATTTGTTCAACGAAACCAGTAGGTAAATTGCTTAATTATCATCTGAAAAGAACGATTTATTTTTTTTTTTGGTCAAAATATTAATTTTTTATGCTTTATTTGTAGAAAAAGACAGGAGAACGTAACGATCACAAAAAAATTACTCAAAAACAATTGTGGAATGACAATGATTTGCCATTCAGATTTAAGAGTGCAACAACTTTTAAAAACTAAAAGTTAACTATTTTAAAATATGTCCTATTTCTTTTTTATTTCAGTCACGTTTGTTACAGCAGATACATGTTACGATAGTTACAAGCCTACTTGGTACCACACGTTTTACTGCGAGGATTGCTGTGGTTCCTGGGACAGCCAATATTGTTGTACTTACACGTAAGCTAAACATATTTTCTCCGATCATAAACCTGCACACAATAATTATTTATATTTACAGATAGCTTAAAAGTAAGTTGTCCTACTATTTTATTTCTAACTATTATATGCTAACGAAAAGAATTATGTTGATAGGTTAAATATTGTTGGCATTTTACGGCAATTATTTAATTTGAGGATTAAATTCTGATTTGATTGCACACAATTATGGTTCTAAACCAAGGAAATGTGATAACTCGCACTCGCCAGAGTTTCTTCTTTTTTTTCTTCTTTGTGGATTCTACTCTTAAAAAGTGCCTGACTGAACTGATTCAAGTTTTACAGAGCATGGGGCGATTTTGTGTTTGCTCGTCGTACTGTAACTGTTCGGTATGTCAATGAATAACGTTTTTCTCTAGTAGATAATGTGCATATGCACAAAAACCCTATATTCGACGTCAATATGTAATATGCATGTCAATGTACAGACAATAAGCTAGAACTCCTATGACCGATTTCTGACTTGGGACATGCATAACGATCATGCGTACTAACATCCCTGACTATCGCTTTAACATTCATAAATCGCTAACAGAGATGATACAGACGTAACTACTTTTTTTACACATCTCATGAAACCTGACGTCTACAAACATAACTTTATAATTGGGGATAGTGAAAAAAACCCAATTGATTCTGTCAAGGTTACCACATCGGATTACAAGGTGTCAAAGATACCAAACGGGACCCTGTTGTTACCAGACGGGATCCTAGTTAGCAGATAGGACCACATCTAAAGGTTTCCAGATAATATAACTGCTTTCAACGTTACCAGATAGGATCACTACTGTCAAGGTTATCATATATCACTAAAAGGTTACAAGTTCACTGATGTCAAGGTTACCAGATCAGTAAACTGCTTTCAAGGGTACCTGATAGGATTAATCTCAAGGTTACCAGAGAGGATCACTACTGTCAAGGTTACCAGATTGAATCACAGCTGTCAAAGTTACCAGATAGGATCACAGCTGTCAAAGTTACCTGGTAGTATTAGTACTGTCAAGGTTACCAGATATGATCACTATTGTCAAGGTTACCAGATAATATCGTTACTGTCAATGTTACCAGATACGACCAATACTGTCAACGTTACTAGATAGTATCATTGCTGTCAGGGTTATAAGATATGTTTACTACTGTGAACCCTGTTGTTATAGTTACCAGACGGATTCTAGTTAGCAGATAGGACCATTTATCTAAAAGTTTACATATAATATATAACTGCTTTCAGTGTTGCCAGACAGGTTCACTAATGTCAAGGTTACCAGATAAGTTCACTATTGTCAAGGTTAACAGATAGGTCACTGCTGTCAAGGTTACCAGATAGGATCACTACTGTCAAGGTTACCAGATAGGTTCACTGCTGTCAAGGTTACCAGAGAGGAACACTACTGTCAAGGTTACCATATAGGTTCACTGCTGTCAAGGTTACCCGATAAGTTCACTACTGTCAAGGTTACCAGATAGGTCACTACTGTCAAGGGTACCAGATAGGTCACTGCTGTCAAGATTACCAGATAGGTCACTGCTGTCAAGGTTACCAGATAGGATCACTACTGTCAATGTAACCAGATAGGTTCAATTCTATTAATGTTACCAGATAGTATCACTGCTGTTAAGGTTACCAGATGGGTTCACTAGTGTCAAGGTTACCAGATAGGTCAATGCTGTCAAAGTTACCCGACCTGGGTTTCATAAAACTTCTAAAATTGAGATTTTCCTCAAATTTGAATTTTCAAGCAATCTGATTTTTCAATTTTTGAGTTCATGACAAGTTGGTGAAATCCTCAAATTTGAGATATTTTATGAAACCAGGCCCTGATAGGTCACTACTGTAAAGATTAACCAATAGGACCAATACTGTCAAGTTTGAAATATGTTCACTACTGTCAAGGTTACCATATAGAATTACTGCAGTCAAAGTTGGCAGATAAGTTCACTGCTGTCAGCGTTACAAGACAAGATCACTACTGTCAAGGTTACTAGATAGGTTCACTGCTGTCAATGTTAACAGATATGATTACTACTGTCAATGTTACCAGAAAGAATAACTAATGTCAAGGTTACCAAATATTAGGGATGGGATCACTTCAGTCAAGATTATCTGATGTGAAACTGAAACTGAAAATATTTTATTTTAAACGCCTATTTTTATACAATATTATATTCAATGGCGTTGTACAATAACTAATAAAATCACACGAGACATGCAATAAATACAATAAAATTTAAAACAAACAAAAAGCTTTGTCCCAAGTAAAACTCACAGAAATGTACATTCGTACAAGTATAGGCACAGCAGTAAAGGTTCTTTGATTTAAAAAAAAAGTACGCATACTTCTGATTTTAAAACAATAAATTAAAATTACGGAAATAAAATGTCTTTAATCCCTTTTTAAAAACATCTAAAGATTCTGATTGTAACACATCTAATGGGAGATTGTTCCATAGCACTGGGCCGACGGTACAGAGAAACTTCTATCACTGAAAGTCTTTTTTTATTTAACTGAATGTTATATAATCTCCCACAATTTTCAGATCTTAAACCGGGTCTTCCTGAGACATGCTTTGTCAATAGTTCAGTTAGGTAGACGGGTGCATTACCAATATGACAGTTGTACACGAAACATAATATTTTAAAATTTATCCTAGCTTTGATAGGAAGCCAATGTAGGTCATACAGAGCTTGTGCTGAACTGTCAAATTTGCTGCGACCGAGAACAAGTTTTGCGCACATGTTTTGAATGCGTTGCATTTTGCGTAGTTCAGAATCGGCTATACAGAATGACGTTACAGTAGTCAAGATGTGAAATTACTAACGATAGGAGGAGAATTTCTGTAGCAGCTTTCGTAAGGTACTTTCGCACACTCTTAATTCTCAGATAGTTTATCATAGCAGAGCGGCATTTTCGTTTTACGCGTTCTTTAAAAGATTAATTTTCAAGGAAGGCACCTAAGTAACGCACTTGTGATTCACGCTTGATGATGTCGCCAGCTAAATCAATGGAGGTTTTAGTGCACTTACGTAAGTGAGCTTTGCTGCCGAACATAATAAATTCAGTTTTTGATGTGTTCATTTTGAGTTTGCTTTTATTCATCCAGTCATTTATATGAATTGCACACTGCTCAAGTTCTTTAATTGCACTTGATTCAGTTTCTGTTAATGGTCGGAAACGCTTATATGCAATATGGTCATCTGCAAATCCGTACAATGAAATAGTCGGTGGAATGACGTCAAACAATGTTCCAGCGTAAGCAAGGTAGAGTCAGGGGCCTAAACAAGAGCCTTGAGGAACGCTACATTGTAGTGGTCTCAATGACGACAATGACGAATTTACGCAGATGAGACAACTACGTTGTCTCATGTACGAGTCCATCAAACTGAGAGCTGAGTCCGCTACGCCATATTGACAATGGAGGACATCTAGCAATATGTCGTGGTCGACTGTGTCGAATGCGACACTAAGGTCTATTGGCCGTCACTTCCTGTTTCTCCATTCCACCCAAAATATCATTGACTAGTCGGAGAAGCGCTGATTCACAAGAATGAAATCGTCTATAGGCAGACTGATTCGTCGGTAGCAAGTTATGTGTAGAAGCATGTACGTTTAACTTTGAGAGTACGGCTTTTTCGATAACATTTGAGAGACTCACTGGTCTATAGTTAACAAGTTCAAGTTCTAGCCCTACTTTTTTCAAAAGTGGCCTAACAATTGCTTTTTTATATTTCTCCGGAAAAATGCCTTGCCGAAGAGAAAGGTTTACCAGTTTTGTGATAATATGTAAAAGATCTTCCAGAAATACTTTCAATATATGTGTTGGTAAAATGTCTAGTTCCGAGGATTTTCAACTATCAAGACTTTGTACATTTTTCACTTCCGGTTTAAAGTTTGGAAAGTTCTTCAAAGAATCACGAATTTTATCAATTTTTTCCATGAAAAAATCAGCAAAATTTCAGCAAAATTTTCTGCTAGAGTGCCATTCGGTTCGTCTTGTGGCAATGGATTTTCAGTTTTGGTTCCGGTTAGTTCATTAACTAAATTGTATAGTTTTTTTGAATCTCCTTTAGCAGATAACAATTTGTTAGTGATAACAGCCTTTTTTCTTTATTTATTGCATATGAATATTTATTTCGGGATGTTTTTAATGCTTCAAAATGTTCCTTTGTTCTGTATTTTCGCCACCTACTTTTATTTTTGCGCGTGATTACTATTACCAAAAGAAGTTGCTAAATATGATATGAAAAAAATTATAGTTCATTTTCTAGTTATATAGCTGGATTTCTTAAGTGAACTATACAAATAAAAGAACATCTGGACCGTATGACTCTACATGTTTTTTGCTATCAAAGTAATGGCAATAAAACATATAAATGTCGTTTTGTATAAAGCATGCTAAATACTCGAAGGCATTTAGTAATTTTCCGAAAACTAATATTTTAAATATATTATTACGATACAAACTATTGCATATATACCTACCAGCATTTGAAACAAATGAATATTGTTAATGAAATAGGTTAAACATATACGTTTTGGCACAAAACAACAGCCTTTTTTGTTTGAATGATGCTTAACGTCTTTTTCAGCAATTTTTCAGCTATTTCATGGCGTCTAGTTTTTTATTGGGGTAGAGGAAGAGCCAAAGTGAACCCCCGACCTTCGGTAGGAAAACTGACAATCTTTGCCAATTAAGATTGGAGTCGACAACACCCTGCTCGCAGTGAGACTCGAACCTCAGTGTTGACAGACCACGTGATCAAAAGTAGACAAACTACCTTAACCACTCGACCATCGAGACCCATAAAACAACAGCTTAATGAATATTCTTTATTTAAACGGTCGATTTGAAAAAAATGTCATCAAAGGTCATTTTAATCATTTTTTATGTTCTACATTTGCATACATACGTTTAATTAGTTGAATAAAAATAAAAAACGATTCTCGTTTACCTAAAAAAAAAAACTACAAGCAGATGATACCCGATTTTTGCCTATATAAGACAGTCATGGTAATAATATGGAATGCAGTAAATTAATAAATAAATTAAAACAATTAGTAAAAATAGCAGAAAGGGAAGTTAGTTTAATAGCTTGAAAGAAAATATGTTTACAAAATTATTAATATTTCAGTTTAAAGACTTTTTAAAATAAAAAATAAAAATAAACTGACTATACATATATATTTTGAATAATTGTTCATAAAAGAAATGGACGCCCTAAGTAATAATATGTTGACTTTTTTACAAAATCCCCTAATATCCAATGGTGATAATTTAATAAATAATGTCTTATTTTGATTGTAATAACACAAGATTACTTACAATAGTATTATAAATAACTTTATAATTCTATTCATGCTGTAATTTATTTATATTAAGTGCTTTGATTGGATAAAAACACTTAAATGGCGTCTTCTCAGATAATTTATATATCGATATTTCCTCTGAGCGGACTACTTTCAGTATCCAATGTAAACAAGATGGCGTCCTCTTAGCGTATCGTCTGGGAGAGGGGACAACGTTTTCTCTGCCCCAATGATTTCCAATTAAAATCGATTGAGATTTCAAATAAAATATAATATAAATACAATTTAATGTTTCTTTTTGTTTTTTTTCTATCAATATCTACAGAACCGCGATTCCTTTGGTACTATGTTTTACATATCCCTACGCTTTCCGGCCTAGGTACGTTTTGAGGTCTAGATGGGTTTCTGTAACTGTTTTTGCTGGTTTAAAAACCACAACTATTAGTTTACAGATTTGTAAGGATTAAACACTGGGTTTTAGGAAATTATCAATGTGTAAACTCCATCGACTCCCTCACAAACTTGACATAAAGTCCTTCGGACTTTATTTAGCTTGTGAGTGAGTCGCCGGAGTTTACACATTGATAATTTCCTAAAACCCAGTGTTTAATCCTATAATAGGTTTGTTCTATTCATATATCCTTTTTTCATATGTAATGTTGTCCAAAATAAACTTGTCACTGTACGAATTTCGTTTTTTGTGCAGTATACATCCAGGTACAATTATTGTGTGTACTTATTGGTGTAAAGGAATTTTTCGTGAAATCGAATTTGTATTTTGAGCATAATAGTCTAAATTCATATGGAACATCTCTACCAATTTAAGTACCATATGCTGTGACGGATCCAGAAAAGCATATAAGGCGAACAAGCTAAAAAATGTGTCCAGCGTTTGGGGTCTGCGCCCTTCCAACACTTTGCAGAGCGGCCAGACCTCAAATCAAATCTTTCACTTGCTCCCCGCTTTTTCTAGTGTTGCTGCGTGGATGCGCGAAAATTAGAAGAAGGGACAGGTGACAGATTTAATTTTAAATGAAATGAAATCCAGGATCCGCCCATGCTATCATAAATAAAAAATACCCCTGCACTCTGAACTGGCGAGTTGAAGTCCAACTTCGTGTTTCTAACGGAGTACAGCGGCTTTCTCCCCGAAAAAAACCGTCGCGATGATATGCATCTGAAAAATGGATGGATGAGAGGAATAAAACACTCTTACGTTTGAACAAATTAACACTATATAGCTATAAGACAACCTTTGAATCACCCAATGAACGGTATTCATCGCAGCCATGATGGTGTCTGTCTTCAAATGTTTAATTTTGTTAGAAGGGGTAAAGTTACAAGCCCTTCCTGTGACAATCTTCAAACGACATGCCATTATACAAGATACATGCATCGACAATGTGGCATTGATCATGTTGATATACGTAAATCGGGTTATTTTGGTTGTAGTTTAATTTTGGCTTATTTGGCGCTTTTGGTGAAAGAGCCAAAATTAAACACGCCAAAATAAAGCATGCACCTATATTTGACACGCCAAAATAGCTGACCGGTTAGACAATATCGTAAAGTCTATGGCTTAAAATACCGGTAATACACAAGTGTGTGTAAAGGAAAACATACAGGTATACATCTGTATGCATATTTCCTTATTTTCTTATAAAACGGTTAAGAAAACACAATGTGTGAATTTCTATTCATACACAATTATGTCAGGCTTATCACACCAAAATAAAACACACGGCTTTTGAGAGAAAAACGCCAAAATATCCCGACGCCAAAATAACCCGATTTACGGTATATATAGATGTATATTCATACACAAACTTTGTTGCTTTATCCCCGTTTTACTTATTTGTTAATAAAATGTAACTTTTTATGATTATGTGTATTGCTTGTTAAACTTCAATTCTACACTTCCACTTCTAAAAGATGCATTTAAAAACTTTTATTTAAAACACCTTTTATTGGGACGGCGCCTTTTAAAAAACGTTAAAAACATTACAGTTAAAACTCCAACGGTTTTTAATAACGCTTTTTCCAAGTTAAATTGACTAATGAAATACAGAGCTTTGCAAATATTAAGACGGGAAACTTTGATCCTTCATTAAATTCAATACCAACTTCAAGTCAGAAAAATATAAGACACACATGTTCCGATGCCTATGGGCCTTGGATTAACTAAAACATTTGTAAATATATGTATTTTATAAATTCAGAAGTGTAGGAACAATTGCTGGAGCAGTGATTGGTAGTTTGTTCTGCATCGGACTCTTAGTAGCATTAATTGTATTCTGTGTGAAGAAGTCTGGAGGGACGAGGGGACTGATCTACCCTAACAACCCTGGAGGTGTCAGTGTTATACAAACTTCTCAGCAACAACAAGGTATAGTATGGATATCCGCTTGTCAGTTACAGAATAATAAGAGTGTGTCCTTGTTATACACTTTTCTCAACAACAATGTATAGTATGGATGTCCGCTGGTCAGTTACAGAATAAAAAGAGCGTGTCCTTGTTATACTAACTTCTCAACAACAACAAGGTATAGTGTGGATATCCGCTGGTCATTTACAGAATAATAAGAGCGTGTCCTTGTTATACAAACTTCTTAACAACAACAAGGTATAGTGTGGATGTTCGCTGGTCAGTTAAAGAATAATTAGAGTGTCCGTGTTATACAAAGTTCTCAACACCACCACCAACAACAACAAGGTATAGTATAGATTTCCGCTGGTCAGTAACAGAATAACAAGGGGGTGTAAGTGATATACAATTCCAAGCAACAACAAGTTATAGTGTGGATGTCCTGGATAAATCAAATTCAAGATCAGGATAGATTATCTATGACTGCAAATCTTATACACGCTATGTAATGGTTTAAGCAAAACATACACAAAGTAAATCACTGTATATTAATATACTTTGAAGATTTATATGGTGGCCCCAAAAAATATATGGACCTCAGCTGCGCTTCGGTCCATATACATTTTTTGGGGCACCAACCGGTCCATATACTGCCATATGACCCCCAGTGTCATGAACTATCTGTTTAATATATTGTATTACATGGTTAAAAAAAATAAATAATGGAATATTTCATATGTTTTCAAAGTGCATTTCATTTTGAATATATGTCGTATGTACTTCTAGACTTTAACATATTTTTGTCGGTATAAATATTCTCTGTTTCTTGTTTAATGTTTTGGTTTATTTATTTTATGTTAATACTTTAACTTTATTTATTTAGCAGGTACTTCCATGTATCCACCACCACCCCAAAGCTATCCACAATATGGACAGTATCCACAAAACCCAAACTATCCACCAGGCAATTATGTGCCACCCGGACATGTTCCACCACCGGTCTACACAGCTGATCCACTTCCTACCAAACAGTAGAACAATAAATGTACAAAAACATTGTAATGTGAGAATGACAGTAAACAACACCAGTATCTTATATCTAAAATAAAATTATACATTGACTTTACATTATTTATAAACATATAGACAGTTGTAGGAATGCTGTCCATGAAATCGGTTTATGAAAACATTATCTTAATCAATTAATCAATATATAATCAATTAATTAATCGATCAATCAATTTTTTCTATTCAATGAACGGATTATGACGTTCCCTTTAAATTAAAATCATCTTTCGTATTAATGCAAGTCTCTTTCTGCTCAAAATGAAAAAAGAAAATATAAGTTCATTGGTTCTACCGAACAAATGAGAGGCTTTCCACTTATTGCATAAATGACCTTGACATTGACTTTGGCTATATGGAAATTGAATCTTCTTTTCAAAATAAACAAAAGAAAGAAAAACCATTCGTATATCTTTTGAAATAAAAAAGGTAAAAAATAGGACGTTAATTGTGATAAATGACCTTGACTACCAAGTGTTTGATATTTGCATATTCAATGCTTTAAAAACAAATCATTTACTTGTATTTACCATTTTATATACACGAAAAAGCAGAATTTCCAAAAAATATTATTTGACCTTGACTGCTGTCAATATGACCTTGACCATGCTGAGGGTCAATAAAGGACCAACAGTGAAGATCCTTTGTCAATATGTCTTATAATTGTGAAGAAATGCGTATTTATCATAAATACCCAAATTTATAAGATGACCTTGACCTTTTACCTTGTTTCTATTTTCAAGGTCAAGGGTCATAATGGTCTTTGGTGAAGTCCCCATGCCTCTACTATCAATAGTTAATAAGTTATCAATGAAAAAGTAAATATCAATGGTTGTAATGGGAGATAACTCCTATAAGATGAAGTCAAATCCTTTTCCTTTAAATAGAAAAAAGTTGAGCATTTATGAGGCCGACATTTTATCCGTTATAAGTTATAAGCTATCTTTTACCGTTTCAAAGAAATAGCGATGACAAGAAAATGTCAAAATTTCAAACGTGACCTTGACCTTTGACCTTGTGTCCATTTTCAGGGTCAAGGTCAATGATGACTAATGATATAAGGTTTCATATAAATATCTGTCATAGTTACTGAGATAACGCTATATACACTATATTTAATTGATCCAGGGGAGATAACTCTTTCAAAAGTCAAATCATTTATAGTGACCTTTCAAGACCTTAATATGATACACATTTTGGTAAAAGATTTATTTCTGTATCTCTTATGGTTCAGGAGGAGAATCGCACACACCACAGTGTCAAAATCTAGAATGTGACCTTGACCTTTGACCTTGTGACCTTTTTCAAGGTCAAGGTCAATGATGACCAACTGTGAAATATCTAGTCACTTTCATCTCTGGTTCATGAGTTACTATGGTACAAAATGTACTTCCAATAAATAAGGGGAAATAACTCCTACAAGGAGTCGTCAAAATACTTTGCGCGATATGTAACAAATTGTCGCGATCAATAGCTAAGCATTTTGCAACAACTTTCATTGCGAAATCTTTTACGGTTTCAAAGTTTATCTGCACACAAGCTTTTTATGACAGGGGAAATAACTCCGTAAAGAAAAAGTGTTCGGTGTGACAGGGTTAACTGCGAATGCGTAATGTCTCATACATCCATAGTACAAAATGTCTTTACGACCAATTGTAGGTCTCATTAAGAGGAGTATTTTTCCAATTTATTGTCTGCTTCTATCTTTTACAGTTTTCGAGTTATAAGTCAAAAACCAATCAACCGAAACATGTCAAGGGCAATAACTCCTAAACGGTTCATTGAACAATTTTTGACATAAAGACCAATTGTAGGTCTCAATAAGAGGAGTATTTTTCCAATTTATTGTCTGCTTCTATCTTTTACAGTTTTCGAGTTACAAGTCAAAAACCAATCAACCGAAACATGTCAAGGCCAATAACTCCTAAACGGTTCATTGAATAATTTTTGACATTATAGAACAATTGTAGGTCGCAATGAGAGGAGTATTTTTCCAATTTATTGTCTGCTTCTATTCTTTACGGTTTTCGAGTTATAGGTCAAAAACCAATCAACGGAACATGTCAAGGGCAATAACTCCTAAACGGTTCATTGAACAATTTTTGACATAAAAGACCAATTGTAGGACTAAATGAGTGGAGTATTTTTCCAATTTATTGTCTGCTTCTATCTTTTATGGTTTGTGAGATTTAGTGCTAACAAGGCCTATGGTGACCTTTGACCTTGACTTTTGACCTTTGACCTTGACATTTTTTAATGTAACATATGTCACTTAGGATCAATGGTGGTGGTCCCAAGTCTCTAGGACTTACAGTTTCTAAGAAAAAAATTTTGACGCGTTGCGACATTTTTCAGGTCAAAAACACGTAAACAGGAAGTCGATTAGAAAAAAAAATTTTGCATGACAAATCATCGCTATAGGTCCAGCGACATTTTTTACACTTTAGATTTTGAGAATCGGTTACGGTTTCTGAGTTTATCTGCTAAGAAGGGTTTACGGTGTTGGGGCAGATAACTCCGTTACTAAAAATAGATCAGTTTCCCGGTGTCGGTCAAGGCGAGTTCATGTATGACCAAGTTAAGGTACCAAGTATCGAAAAGATATGTCGCGACACTTTTCGTATATTGACGGCGGAAAAGAAGAAAAATAATAACCATAAGAAATACAGTAAGGTCTTTCCTTCTGTGGAAGGGAAAGACCTTAATGAAAGGTCATTTGTTCAAAGAACAAATGTGAGGTCTTTCCCGGTATGGTAAATAAGGGGATTCTGTTGACGTTTTGTCTGTTCCTCATCACAAAATGTCACTAGCAGTCATGAAAATTAGTTATTTGAGTAAAGCAAGTCATCCCTATTCACACTTCATATGGTTGCTAAGTACTTTTGTGACCGTTGCTAAGGACAAGTTGTCACTTCCGGTTGTAAAATAATGTATTCCACCTAAATACTTCATCCTGATTCTAAATATATAGGGTAACTAAGGACTTTTTATGATGGTTACCTTGTTGCTATGGTGTGACCTTGACCCATGACCTTTGACCTTGGGCTCAAATTGAAGCTCTTTTCATACTGATCACTTTAGCTACACATGTTTACCATATTATCTCTAACCGTTTTCAAGTTATTAGTCAAAAACCAATCAACCGAAACATGTCAAGGGCAATAACTCCTAAACGGTTCATTGAACAATTTTTGACATAATAGACCAATTGTAGGTCTCAATAAGAGGAGTATTTTTCCAATTTATTGTCTGCTTCTATCTTTTACAGTTTTCGAGTTATAAGTCAAACCAATCAACCGAATCATGTCAAGGGCAATAACTCCTAAACGGTTCATTGAATAATTTTTGACATTATAGAACAATTGTAGGTCGCAATGAGAGGAGTAGTTTTCCAATTTATTGTTTGCTTCTATTCTTTACGGTTTTCGAGTTATAAGTCAAAAACCAATCAACCGAACATGTCAAGGGCAATAACTCCTAAACGGTTCATTGAACAGTTTTTGACATTATAGACCAACTGTAGGTCTCAATGAGAGGAGTATTTTTCAAATATTGTCTGCTTCTATCCTTTACGGTTTTCGAGTTATAAGTCAAAAACCAATCAACCGAAACATGTCAAGGGCAATAACTTCTAAACGGTTCATTGAACAATTTTTGACATATAGACCAATTGTAGGCCTCAATAAGAGGAGTATTTTTCCAATTTATTGTCTGCTTCTATCTTTTACAGTTTTCGAGTTATAAGTCAAAAACCAATCAACCGAATCATGTCAAGGGCAATAACTCCTAAACGGTTCATTGAATAATTTTTGACATAGACCAATTGTAGGTCGCAATGAGAGGAGTAGTTTTCCAATTTATTGTTTGCTTCTATTCTTTACGGTTTTCGAGTTATAAGTCAAAAACCAATCAACCGAACATGTCAAGGGCAATAACTCCTAAACGGTCCATTGAACAGTTTTTGACATTATAGACCAACTGTAGGTCTCAATGAGAGGAGTATTTTTCAAATTTATTGTCTGCTTCTATCCTTTACGGTTTTCGAGTTATAAGTCAAAAACCAATCAACCGAAACATGTCAAGGGCAATAACTCCTAAACGGTTCATTACACAATTTTTGACATTATAGACCAAATGTAGGTCTCCATAAGAGGAGTATTTTTCCAATTTATTGTCTGCTTCCATCTTTTACGGTTTTCGAGTTGTTATGATAACAAGATTCG
Organism: Limnoperna fortunei; assembly: GCA_944474755.1. Taxonomy (NCBI): domain Eukaryota; kingdom Metazoa; phylum Mollusca; class Bivalvia; order Mytilida; family Modiolidae; genus Limnoperna; species Limnoperna fortunei. The sequence continues at coordinate 11,202,798 of OX104120.1, read as the reverse complement.
AGGCCTCAGGTTGAGGTCATATCTAAACTTTAACCTTAAGATTTTCCTTAAGGTCATGTCTCAAAACAACAAATGGTGAACATCTAAGGTGTTTTCGAGTTCCGGTTTGTGAGTTTTAGTGATAATCGGAGTGATTGAAACATTCAAGGTATACCGCTCGCCTTCGCTCGACAAAATTTTTTGGCCAAATTATGGCACAAAGTTGTCTCAAAAGTTCCTTAACATTTCTCACTTTTCAGTTTTTCTCTAAATTTTATAGTTTCTGAGTTGTTCTGATAACAAGGTTTTCGGTGTTGGGGCAGATAACTCTGTAAAGAAAAAGTTTTCGGTGTCGCAGGGTTAATTCCAATCAGGGTTTAAGTGTACGATACTTGGTATAAAAGATGAAAATGATATGTCGCGAAGTTTTTTCTACAGACTTGGCGGAAGAAAAAAAAAATAAGAATAATAAAGATAGGGCTGATTGTTCAAGAACAATTAAAAAGGTCTTTCCCAGATACCTTTATGAAATTAATTTTTCTTCATCTCTTGTTGGGAACTTAACTTCATAAGTTACAGGACCATTTTGTAGGCGGAATAGACTATTTCTGTTGTCCTAAGTAAAAAAATATATGATTGTCAAGGACTTTTGTGGCGGTTGCTAAGGACAAAATGCAACTTCCGGTTGTAAAATGACATATTTTAGTAAAGTACACCATCCTGATTTAAAAAATATATGGTTGCTAAAGACATTTTGTAATGGTGACCTGGTTGCTATGGTATGACCTTGACCTGTGACCTTTGAATTTGGGCTCAAATTGAAGGCCTTTACTTGGTGATCATGTTAAACCTATATGTTTACTATATTATCTGTAACGGTTTTCAAGTTGTATGCCAAAAACTGATTAACTGAAATGAGTCAAGAGCCCGAACTCGAAAACGGTTCATCGCACAGTTTCGGACCAAATGTATCAAATGAAGGCCTTGATGAGAGGAGTATTTTTCCCATTCATTGTCTTCTTCTATCTTTTATAGTTTTCGAGTTGTAATGATAACAAGATTGGAGGCCTAATGTCGAGGTCACTTCTGAACTTTGACTTTGAGATTTTCATTAAGGACATGTCACAGGACAATAAATGGTGGAGCCCTTTTGTGATTTCGACTTACGGTTTGTGAGTTTTTGTGATAAGCGGAGTCCTTGAAACATTCAAGGTATACCGCTCGCCTTCGCTAGTCAGAAATTTTTAGCCAAAATATGTCATAAAGTTGTGCCAAAAGTTCCTTAACATTTGTCACTTTTTAGTTTTCTTGTATCTGTTATAGTTCCAGAGATTACGCGATAACAAGGTTTTCGGTGTTTGGGCAGATAACTCATTAAAGAAAAATGTTTCGATTTCACAGGGTGAATTCCGAATAGACTTTCAGTGTCCAAAACTTGTCGCGAAAGACCAAAATGATATGTCGCATACTTTTTAAACTGTTTGGGTTTGAAAGTTGGCGGAAAAAAAATAATATAGGGCTAATTGTTCAAGAACAATTAGAAAGGTCTTTCCCAGATACCTTTACGAAATTAATTTTTCTTCATCTCTTGTTGTGAACTTGACTACATAAGTTACTTAACCATTTTTTAGGCGGAATAGACTATTTCTGTGGTCCTGAGTAAAAAAATACATGGTTGTCAAGGACTTTCGTGGCCGTTGCTAAGGACAAAATGCAACTTCCGGTTGTAAAATGACATATATCAGTAAAGTACATTACCCTGATTTAAAAAATATATGGTTGCTAAGGACTTTTTGTAATGGTGACCTGGTTGCTATGGTATGACCTTGACCTGTGACCATTAAATTTGGGCTCAAATTGAAGGCCTTTACTTGATGATCATGTTAAACCTATATGTTTACTATATTATCTGTAACGGTTTTCAAGTTGTATGCCAAAAACTGATTAACTGAAATGAGCCAAGAGCCCGAACTCGAGAACGGTTCATCGCACAGTTTCGGACAAAATGTATCAAATGAAGGCCTTGATGAGAGGAGTATTTTTCCCATTTATTGTCTTCTTCTATCTTTTATCGTTTTCGAGTTGTAATGATAACAAGATTGGAGGCCTAAGGTCGAGGTCACTTCTGAACTTTGACTTTGAGATTTTCTTTAAAGATATGTCATAGGACAATAAATGGTGAAGACCTTTTGTGATTTCGACTTACGGTTTGTGAGTTTTTGTGATAAGCGGAGTCCTTGAAACAATCAAGGTATACCGCTCGCCTTCGCTAGTCAGAAATTTTTAGCCAAAATATGTCATAAAGTTGTCCCAAAAGTTCCTTAACATTTGTCACTTTTTAGTTTTCTTGTATCTGTTATAGTTTCAGAGATTACGCGATAACAAGGTTTTCGGTGTTTGGGCAGATAACTCTGTAAAGAAAAATGTTTTGATTTCACAGGGTGAATTCCGAATAGACTTTCAGTGCCCAAAACTTGTCGCGAAAGACCAAAAAGATATGTCGCGTACTTTTTAAAGTGTTTGGTTTTGAAAGTTGGCGGAAAAAAACAAAAAAAAATAATAATCAAAGCAAAAGCAAGAAGGTCTTCCCACTGGAAGTGGGAAAGACCTTAATCAAAGCAAAAGCAAGAAGGTCTTCCCACTGGAAGTGGGAAAGACCTTAATAATTAAAGATCAACTGTTCGGTTGAACATTTGAGGGTCTTTCCATATTAATTTTAATTTTGTATTACATGATGACATTTAAAATAATCATTTTTTGCAAAATGTTCTAACTTTGTTATAAATATTTAAAATAGAAATTATTTTATATTATTTGCTACAGATTGGCATTCTAAGAGAGATAACTCTAATAAAAGTTTTATACAACTTTTAACGCCATGTCTTTATTTACTTGTAATTATTAATAGAACATTTTAGGAAGGAAATAATTTCAATATCTTTAAAAATAGCAAAGGTCAAAAACTAATACGTGACCTTGACCCATACAAGTTTTCAAGGTCAAAGGGCATAAGGGTTTATGGTGAAGACTCCATGCCTCTATCATTACTAGTTAATGAGTTACAAGTGAAAAACCAATAAGTTTCATATATATTGGGAGATAACTCTTATAAAATGAAGTCAAATCCTATCCTTGTAAATGTAACAAAGTTGCTCCTTTAAGAGATCAACATTTTGCACTCTTTAGATTCCCTTTATCAATAATAGTTAATAAGTAACATGTAAAAAACCAATAAGTTACATATATAATGGGAGATAACTCCTATAAAATGAAGTCAAATCCTTTCCCTGTAAATGTAAGAAAGTTGCTCCTTTAAGAGACCAACATTTTGTACTCTTTAGTTTCCCTTTATCATTAATAGTTAATGAGTAACATGTAAAAAACCAATCAGTTACATATATGATGGGAGATAACTCCTATATAATGACGTCAAATCCCTTCCCTGTAAATGTAACAAAGTTGCTCCTTTAAGAGACCAACATTTTGCACTCTTTAGTTTCCCTTTATCATTAATAGTTAATGAGTAACATATAAAAAACTAATAAGTTACATATATATTGGGAGATAACTCCTATAAAATGACGTCAAATCCTTTCCCTGTAAATGTAACAAAGTTGCTCCTTTAAGAGATCAACATTTTGCACTCTTTAGTTTCCCTTTATTATTAATAGTTAATGAGTAACCTTTAAAAAACCAAACAGTTACATATATAATGGGAGATAACTCCTATAAAATGAAGTTTAATCCTTTCCCTGTAAATGTAACAAAGTTGCTCCTTTAAGAGACCAACATTTTGCATTGTTTAGTTTACCTTTATCATGAATAGTTAATGAGTAACCTGTAAAAAACCAATCAGTTACATATACAATGGTGGGAGATAACTCCTATAAAATGACGTCAAATCCCTTCCCTGTAAAAGTAACAAAGTTGCTCCTTTAAGAGACCAACATTTTGCACTCTTTAGTTTTCCTTATCATGAATAGTTAATGAGTAACATGTAAAAAACCAATCAATTACATATACAATGAGAGATAACTCCTATAAAATGACGTCAAATCCCTTCCCTGTAAATGTAACAAAGTTGCTCCTTTAAGAGATCAACATTTTGCACTCTTTAGATTCCCTTTATCAATAATAGTTAATAAGTAACATGTAAAAAACCAATAAGTTACATATATAATGGGAGATAACTCCTATAAAATGAAGTCAAATCCTTTCCCTGTAAATGTAAGAAAGTTGCTCCTTTAAGAGACCAACATTTTGTACTCTTTAGTTTCCCTTTATCATTAATAGTTAATGAGTAACATGTAAAAAACCAATCAGTTACATATATGATGGGAGATAACTCCTATATAATGACGTCAAATCCCTTCCCTGTAAATGTAACAAAGTTGCTCCTTTAAGAGACCAACATTTTGCACTCTTTAGTTTCCCTTTATCATTAATAGTTAATGAGTAACATATAAAAAACTAATAAGTTACATATATATTGGGAGATAACTCCTATAAAATGACGTCAAATCCTTTCCCTGTAAATGTAACAAAGTTGCTCCTTTAAGAGATCAACATTTTGCACTCTTTAGTTTCCCTTTATTATTAATAGTTAATGAGTAACCTTTAAAAAACCAAACAGTTACATATATAATGGGAGATAACTCCTATAAAATGAAGTTTAATCCTTTCCCTGTAAATGTAACAAAGTTGCTCCTTTAAGAGACCAACATTTTGCATTGTTTAGTTTACCTTTATCATGAATAGTTAATGAGTAACCTGTAAAAAACCAATCAGTTACATATACAATGGTGGGAGATAACTCCTATAAAATGACGTCAAATCCCTTCCCTGTAAAAGTAACAAAGTTGCTCCTTTAAGAGACCAACATTTTGCACTCTTTAGTTTTCCTTATCATGAATAGTTAATGAGTAACATGTAAAAAACCAATCAATTACATATACAATGAGAGATAACTCCTATAAAATGACGTCAAATCCCTTCCCTGTAAATGTAACAAAGTTGCTCCTTTAAGCGACCAACATTTTGCACTCTTTAGTTTCCCTTTATCATTAATAGTTAATGAGTAACTTGTAAAAAACCAAACAGTTACATATATAATGGGAGATAACTCCTATAAAATGAAGTCTAATCCCTTCCCTGTAAATGTAACAAAGTTGCTCCTTTAAGCGACCAACATTTTGCACTCTTTAGTTTCCCTTTATCATTAATAGTTAATGAGTAACATGTAAAAAACCAATAAGTTACATATATAATGGGAGATAACTCCTATAAAATGAAGTCTAATCCTTTCCCTATAAATGTAAAAAAGTTGCTCCTTTAAGAGACCAACATTTTGCACTCTTTCGTTTCCCTTTATCATTAATAGTTAATGAGTACCATGTGAAAAACCAATCAGTTACATATATAATGGGAGATAACTCCTATAAAATGAAGTCAAATTACTTCGCTCCAAATGTGACAAAGTTGTGTCTTAATAAGACGAACATTTTACTCTCAATAAGTGTTTATCTATCTTTTACCGTTTCAGAGGAGTAGCGCGAACAAGCAAATAGCAAAATTTAGAACGTGACCTTGACCTTTGACCTTGTGTCCATTTTCAAGGCCAAAGGTCAAGATGATCTATGGTGAAGACCCCAGGCCTCTATCTCTTTTAGTTGTTGAGATTTGTTTGAATATCACTTACTACTTTTATTTAAAGGGAGATAACTCCTATAAGATGTCGTCAGAATCCTTCAATCAATCTGTCCTAAAGTTGCGCAAGGATATAGGACACATTTTGGTAAAGGTTTGGTATTGCTATCTTTTTTGGTTTAGGAGGAGTAGCATGAACAAGCTTTTAAGTAAAAGGGAAGATAACTCCGTAAAGGAAAAGGGTGCGGTCAGTCAGGGTGAACTGCGAAAGGGCAATGGGTAACCGATATCAGATATAAAATATCAAAGCGACATGTCGCGAAGTAAAAAAAAACAGACACCGAAATAAGTTGGCGGAAGAAAAGAGAAAAGAATAATAATAATAATTAAAGATCAACTGTTCGGTTGAACATTTGAGGGTCTTTCCATATTAATTTTAATTTTGTATTACATGATGACATTTAAAATAATCATCTTTTTGCAAAATGTTATAACTTTGCTATAAATATTTAAAATAGAAATTATTTTATATTATTTGCTACAGATTGGCACTCTAAGAGAGATAACTCTTATAAAAGTTTTATACAACTTTTAACGCCATGTCTTTATTTACTCGTAATTATTAATAGAACATTTTAAGACGAAAATAATTTTAATATCTTTTAAAATAGCAAAGGTAAAAAACTAGTACGTGACCTTGACCCATACAAGTTTTCAAGGTCAAAGGGCATGAGGGTCTATTGTGAAGACCCCATGCCTCTATCATTAATAGTTAATGAGTTACATGTGAAAAACTAATAAATTACAAATATAATGGGAGATAACTCCTATAAAATGAAGTCAAATCCTTTCCCTGTAAATGTAACAAAGTTGTTCCTTTAAGAGATCAACATTTTGAACTCTTTAGTTTCCCTCTATCATAAATAGTTAATGAGTACCATGTGGAAAACCAATCAGTTACATATATAATGGGAGATAACTCCTATAAAATGAATTCAAATCCTTTCCCTGTAAATGTAACAAATTTGCTCCTGTAAAAGACCAACATTTTGCACTCTTCACTTTCCCTTTATCATTAATAAATAATGAGTTACATGTGAAAAACTAATAAATTACAAATATAATGGGAGATAACTCCTATAAAATGAAGTCAAATCCTTTCCCTGTAAATGTAACAAAGTTGCTCCTTTAAGAGACAAACATTTTTCACTCTTTAGTTTCCCTTTATCATTAACAGTGAATGAGTAACATTTAAAAAACCAATAAGTTACATATATAATGGGAGATAACTCCTATAAAAAGAAGTCAAATCCTTTTCCTGTAAATGTAACAAAGTTGCTCCTTTAAGAGATCAACATTTTGCACTCTTTAGTTTCCCTCTATCATTAATAGTTAATGAGTACCATGTGAAAAACCAATCAGTTACATAAATAATGGGAGATAACTCCTATAAAAAGAAGTCAAATCCTTTTCTTGTAAATGTAACAAAGTTGCTCCTTTAAGAGATCAACATTTTGCACTCTTTAGTTTCCCTTTATCATTAACAGTGAATGAGTAACATGTAAAAAACCAATAAGTTACATATATAATGGGAGGTAACTCTATAAAATGAAGTCAAATCCTTTTCCCTAAAAATGTAACAAAGTTGCTCCTTGAAGGGACCAACATTTTGCACTCTTTGGTTTCCCTTTATCATTAATAGTTAATGAGTAACATGTAAAAAACCAATAAGTTACATATATAATGGGAGATAACTCCTATAAAATGAAGTCAAATCCTTTTCCTGTAAATGTAACAAAGTTGCTCCTTTAAGAGACCAACATTTTGCACTCTTTAGTTTCCCTTTATCATTAATAGTGAAAGAGTTACATGTAAAAAACAAATAAGTTACATATATAATGGGAGATAACTCCTATAAAATGAAGTCAAATCCTTTCCCTATAAATGTAAAAATGTTGCTCCTTTAAAACACCAACATTTTGCACTCTTTCGTTTCCCTTTATCTTTAATAGGTAATGAGTACCATGTGAAAAACCAATCAGTAACATATATAATGGAAGATAACTCCTATAAAATGTAGTCAAATTACTTCGCTCCAAATGTGACAAAGTTGCGTCTTAATAAGACGAACATTTTACTCTCAATAAGTGTTTATCTATCTTTTACCATTTCAGAGGAGTAGCGCGAACAAGCAAAGGTCAAAATTTAGAACGTGACCTTTATGATTTATGGTGAAGACCCCAGGCCTCTATCTCTTTTAGTTGTTGAGATTTGTTTGAATATCACTTACTACTTTTATATAAAGGGAGATAACTCCTATAAGATGTCGTCAGAACCCTTCAATCAATCTGTCCCAAAGTTGCGCAAGGATATAGGACACATTTTGGTAAAGGTTTGGTATTGCTATCTTTTTTGGTTTAAGAGAAGTAGCATGAACAAGCTTTTTAGTAAAAGGGGAGATAACTCCTAAAAGGAAAAGGGTGCGGTCAGTCAGGGTGAACTGCGAAAGCGCAATGGGTAACCGATATCAGATATAAAATATCAAAGCGACATGTCGCGAAGTGAAAAAACCAGACACCGAAATAAGTTGGCGGAAGAAAAGAGAAAAGAATAATAATAATTAAAGATCAACTGTTCGGTTGAACATTTGAGGGTCTTTCCATACTAATATTCATTATGTATTACGTGATGACATTCAAAATAATCAACTTTTTGCGAAATGTTATAATTTTGCTATAAATATTTAAAAAATTAAAGATCAACTGTTCGGTTGAACATTTGAGGGTCTTTCCATATTACTTTTAAATTTTGTATTACATGATGACATTTAAAATAATCATCTTTTTGCAAAATGTTATAACTTTGCTATAAATATTTAAAATAGAAATTATTTTATATTATTTGCTAAAAATTGGTGTTCTAAGAGAGATAACTCTGATAAAAGTTTTATACAACTTTTAACGCCATGTCTTTATTTACTCGTAATTATTAATAGAACATAATAATTTCAATATCCTTAAAAATAGCAAAGGACAAAAACTAGTACGTGACCTTGACCCATACAAGTTTTCAAGGTCAAAGGGCATGAGGGTCTATGGTGAAGACCCCATGCCTCTATCATTAATAGTTAATGAGTTACAAGTGAAAAACCAATAAGTTACATATATAATGGGAGATAACTCCTATATAATGAAGTCAAATCCTTGCCCTGTAAATGTAACAAAGTTGCTCCTTTAAGAGATCAACATTTTGCACTCTTTACTTTACCTCTATCATTAATAGTTAATGAGTACCATGTGAAAAACCAATAAGTTACATATATAATGGGAGATAACTCCTATAAGATGACTTAAAATCCTTATCTTGTTAATGTGGCAAAGTTGCTCCTTTAAGAGATCAACATTTTGCACTCTTTCGTTTCCTTGTATTGTTAATAGTTAATGAGTTACATGTGAAAAACCAATAAATTACATATATAATGGGAGATAACTCCTATAAAATGAGGTCAAATCCTTACCCTGTAAATGTAACATAGTTGCTCCTTTAAGAGATCAACATTTTGCACTCTTTAGTTTCCCTCTATCATTAATAGTTAATGAGTACTATGTGAAAAACCAATCAGTTACATATATAATGGGAGATAACTCCTATAAAATGAGGTCATATACGTTTAATGCAAATGTAAAAAAGTTTCTACTTTAAAAGGACAACATTTTGCACTCTTTTGTTTCCCTTTATCATTAATAGTTAATGACTAACATGTAAAAACCAATAAGTTACATATATAATGGGAGATAACTCCTATAAAATGAAGTCAAATCCTTTCTCTGTAAATGTAACAAAGTTGCTCCTTTAAGAGATCAACATTTTGCACTCTTTACTTTCCCTCTGTCATTAATAGTTAATGAGTACCATGTGAAAAACCAATCAGTTACATATATAATGGGAGATAACTCCTATAAAATGAAGTCAAATCCTTACCCTGTAAATGTAACATAGTTGCTCCTTTAAGAGATCAACATTTTGCACTCTTTAGTTTCCCTCTATCATTAATAGTTAATGAGTACCATCTGAAAAACCAATCAGTTACATATATAATGGGAGATAACTCCTATAAAATGAAGTCATATACGTTTACTGCAAATGTAAAAAAGTTGCTACTTTAAAAGGACAACATTTTGCACTCTTTAGATTCCCTTTATCATTAATAGTTAATGAGTAACGTGTAAAAAACCAATAAGTTACATATATAATGGGAGATAACTCCTATAAAATTAAGTCAAATCCTTTCCCTATAAATGTAACAAAGTTGCTCCTTTAAGAGACCAACATTTTGCACTCTTTAGTTTCCCTTTTATCATTAATAGTTAATGAGTAACCTGTAAAAAACCAATAAGTTACATATATAATGGGAGATAACTCCTATAAAATGAAGTCAAATCCTTTACCTGTAAATGTAACAAAGTTGCTCCTTTAAGAGGTCAACATTTTGCACTCTTTAGTATCCCTTTATCATTAATAGTGAATGAGTAACATGTAAAAAACCAATAAGTTACATATGTAATGGGAGATAACTCCTATAAAATGAAGTCAAATCCTTTCCCTATAAATGTAAAAAAGTTGCTCCTTTAAGAGACCAACATTTTGCACTCTTTCGTTTCCCTTTATCATTAATAGGTAATGAGTACCATGTGAAAAACCAATCAGTTACATATATAATGGGAGATAACTCCTATAAAATGAAGTCAAATTACTTCGCTCCAAATGTGACAAAGTTGCGTCTTAATAAGACGAACATTTTACTCTCAATAAGTGTTTATCTATCTTTTACCGTTTCAGAGGAGTAGCGCGAACAAGCAAATAGCAAAATTTAGAACGTGACCTTGACCTTTGACCTTGTGTCCATTTTCAAGGTCAAAGGTCAAGATGATCTATGGTGAAGACCCCAGGCCTCTATCTCTTTTAGTTGTTGAGATTTGCTTGAATATCACTTACTACTTTTATTTAAAGGGAGATAACTCCTATAAGATGTCGTCAGAACCCTTCAATCAATCCGTCCCAAAGTTGCGCAAGGATATTAGGACACATTTTGGTAAAGGTTTGGTATTGCTATCTTTTTTGGTTTAGGAGGAGTAGCATGAACAAGCTTTTTAGTAAAAGGGGAGATAACTCCTTAAAGGAAAAGGGTGCGGTCAGTCAGGGTGAACTGCGAAAGCGCAATGGGTAACCGATATCAGATATAAAATATCAAAGCGACATGTCGCGAAGTGAAAAAACCAGACACCGAAATAAGTTGGCGGAAGAAAAGAGAAAAGAATAATAATAATAATAATAATAATAATCAGAACAATAACTATAGGTCTTTCCACAGAAAGGTGGAAAGACCTAATAAATTATTTTATATTATTTGCTACAGATTGGTTGTCTAAGAGAGATAACTTTTATAAAATGTTCATACAACTTTTCACGGCATGTCTTAATTTACTGGTAATTATTAATAGAACATTTTATGAAGAAAATCATTTCAATTTCTTTGAAAATAGCAAAGGTCAAAAACTAGTACGTTACCTTGACCCATGCAAGTTTTCAAGGTCAAAGTGCATGAGGGTCTATGGTGAAGACCCCATGCCTCTATCATTAATAGTTAATGAGTTACAAGTGAAAAACTAATAAGTTACATATATAATGGGAGATAACTCCTAAAAAATGAAGTTAAATCCTTTTCCTGTAAATGTAACAAAGTTGCTCCTTTAAGAGATCAACATTTTGCCCTCTTTAGTTTCCCTCTATCATTAATAGTTAATGAGTACCATTTGAAAAACCAATCAGTTACATATATAATGGGAGATAACTCCTATAAAATGAAGTCAAATCCTTTCCCTATAAATGTAACAAAGTTGCTCCTTTAAGAGACCAACATTTTACACTCTTTCGTTTCCCTTTATCATTAATAGTTAATGAGTAACATGTGAAAAACCAATAAGTTTTATATATAATGGGAGATAACTCCTATAAAATGAAGTCAAATCCTTTCCCTATAAATGTATAAAAGTTGCTCCTTTAAGAGACCAACATTTTGCACTCTTTCGTTTCCCTTTATCATTAATAGTTAATGAGTAACATGTAAAAAACCAATAAGTTACATATATAATGGGAGATAACTCCTAAAAAATGAAGTCGAATCCTTTACCTGTAAATGTAACAAAGTTGCTCCTTAAAGAGGTCTACATTTTGCGCTCTTTAGTTTCCCTCTATCATTAATAGTTAATGAGTAACATGTAAAAAACCAATAAGTTACATATATAATGGGTGATAACTCCTATCAAATGAAGTCAAATCCTTTCCCTATAAATGTATAAAAGTTGCTCCTTTAAGAGACCAACATTTTGCACTCTTTCGTTTCCCTTTATCATTAATAGTTAATGAGTAACATGTAAAAAACCAATAAGTTACATATATAATGGGAGATAACTCCTAAAAAATGAAGTCGAATCCTTTACCTGTAAATGTAACAAAGTTGCTCCTATAAAAGACCAACATTTTGCACTCTTTCGTTTCCCTTTATCATTAATAGTTAATGAGTTGCATGTGAAAAACTAATAAATTACATATATAATGGGAGATAACTCCCATAAAATGAAGTCAAATCCTTTACCTATAAACGTAACAAAGTTGCTTCTTTAAGAGATCAACATTTTGCACTCTTTACTTTCCCTCTATCATTAATAGTTAATGTTTGTTTGTTTGTTTGAATGGTGTTTTAACGCCACTTTCAGCAATTTTTCAGCTATTTCATGGCGTCCAGTTTTTATTGGGGGAGGAAGCCGGAGTACCCGGAGAGAACCCCCGACCTGCGGTAGGAAAACTGGCAATCCTTGTCAATTAAGATTGGAGTCGAGTACACCCTGCCTGCAGTGAGAATCGAACCCGCAATCTCAGTGTTGACAGACCACGTGATCAATAGTAAACAAACTACCTTGACCACTCGGCCACCGAGGCCCCAATAGTTAATGAGTACCATGTGAAAAACCAATCAGTTACATATATAATGGGAGATAACTCCTATAAAATGAAGTCAAATCCTTTCCTTATAAATGTAACAAAGTTGCTCCTTTAAGAGACCAACATTTTGCACTCTTTCGTTTCCTTTTATCGTTAATAGTTAATGAGTAACATGTAAAAAACCAATAAGTTACATATATAATGGGAGATAACTCCTAAAAAATGAAGTCGAATCTTTTACCTGTAAATGTAACAAAGTTGCTCCTTTAAGAGACCAACATTTTGCACTCTTTCGTTTCCTTTTATCATTAATAGTTAATGAGTAACATGTAAAAAACCAATAAGTTACATATATAATGGGAGATAACTCCTATAAAATGAAGTCAAATCCTTTATCTGTAAATGTAACAAAGTTGCTCCTTAAAGAGATCAACATTTTGCACTCTTTACTTTCCCTCTGTCATTAATAGTTAATGAGTACCATGTGAAAAACCAATCAGTTACATATATAATGGGAGATAACTCCTATAAAATGAAGTCAAATTACTTCGCTACAAATGTGACAAAGTTGCGTCTTAATGAGACGAGCATTTTACTTTCAATATGTGTTTATCTATCTTTTATCGTTTCAGAGGAGTAGCGCACACAAGCAAATGTCAAAATTTAGAACGTGACCTTGACCTTTGACCTTGTGTCCATTTTCAAGGTCAAAGGTCATGATGATCTATGGTGAAGACCCCAGGCCTCTATCTCTTTTAGTTATTGAGATTTGTTTGAATATCACTTACTACTTTTATTTAAAGGGAGATAACTCCTATAAGATGTCGTCAGAACACTTCAATCAATCTGTCCCAAAGTTGCGAAAGGATATAGGACACATTTTGGTAAAGGTTTGGTATTGCTATCTTTTTTAGTTTAGGAGTAGTAGCATGAACAAGCTTTTTAGTAAAAGGGGAGATAACTCCTAAAAGGAAAAGGGTGCGGTCAGTCAGGGTGAACTGCGAAAGCGCAATGGTTCACCGATATCAGATATAAAATATCAAAGCGACATATCGCGAAATGAAAAAACCACACTTAAGTTTGCGCAAGAAGTGGGAGAATAATAATAATAATAATAATAATAATAATAATCAGAACAATAACTATAGGTCTTTCCACAGAAAGGTGGAAAGACCTAATAATCAGAACAATAACTATAGGTCTTTCCACAGAAAGGTGGAAAGACCTAATTAAAGATCAACTGTTCGGTTGAACATTTGAGGGTCTTTCCCCATTAGTTTTAATTTGTATTACATGATGACATTTAAAATAATCATCTTTTTGCAAAATGCTATAACTTTGCTATAAATATTTAAAAAAAATATTTTGTATTATTTGCCGCAGATTGTCATTCTGAGAGAGATAACTCTTATAAAAGTATTATACAACTTTTCACGCCATGTCTTAGTTTACTCGAAATTATTAATAGAACATTTTAGGACGAAAATAATTTCAATATCTTTAAAAAAAGCAAAGGTCAAAAACTAGTACGTGACCTTGACCCATACAAGTTTTCAAGGTCAAAAAGCATGAGTATTTATGGTGAAGACCCCATGCCTCTATCATTACTAGTTAATGAGTAACATGTAAAAAATCAATAAGTTGCATATATAATGGGAGATAACTCGTATAAAATGAAGTCAAATTCTTTCCCTGTAAATGTAACATAGTTGCTCCTTTAAGAGATCAACATTTTGCACTCTTATGTTTCCCTCTACCATTAATAGTTAATGAGTACCATGTGAAAAACCAATCAGTTACATATATAATGGGAGATAACTCTTATAAAATGAAGTCAAATCCTTTCCCTAAAAACGTAACAAAGTTGCGCCTTTAAGAGACCAACATTTTGCACTCTTTCGTTTCCCTTTATCATTAATAGTTAATGAATAACATGTAAAAAACCAATAACTTACATATATAATGGGAGATAACTCCTATAAAATGAAGTCAAATCCTTTACCTGTTAATGTAACAAAGTTGCTCCTTTAAGAGATCAACATTTTGCACTCTTTACTTTCCCTCTATCATTTATAGTTAATGAGAACCATGTGAAAAACCAATCAGTTACATATATAATGGGAGATAACTCCTATAAAATGAAGTCAAATCCGTTTACTGCGAATGTAAAAAAGTTGCTCCTTTAAAAGACCAACATTTTGCACCCTTTCGTTTCCCTTTATCATTAACAGTTAATGAGTAACATGTAAAAAAGCAATAAGTTACATATATAATGGGAGATAACTCGTATAAAATGAAGTCAAATCCTTTTCCTGTAAATGTAACATAGTTACTCCTTTAAGAGACCAACATTTCGCGCTCTTTCGTTTCCCTTTATCATTAACAGTTAATGAGTAACATGTAAAAAACCAATAAGTTACATATATAATGGGAGATAACTCGTATAAAATGAAGTCAAATCCTTTACCTATAAATGGAACAAAGTTGCTCCTTTAAGAGACCAACATTTTGCACTCTTTCGTTTCCATTTATCATTAATAGTTAATGAGTAACATTTAAAAAACCAATAAGTTACATATATAATGGGAGATAACTCCTATAAAATGAAGTAAAATCCTTTCCCTATAAATGTAACAAAGTTACTCCTTTAAGAGACCAACATTTTGCACTCTTTCCTTTCCCTCTATCATTAATAGTTAATGAGTACCATGTGAATAACCAATCAGTTACATATATAATGGGAGATAACTCCTATAAAATGAAGTCAAATTACTTCCCTCCAAATGTAACAAAGTTGCGTCTTAATAAGACGAACATTTTACTCTCAATAAGTGTTTATCTATCTTTTACCGTTTCAGAGGAGTAGCGCACACAAGCAAATGTCAAAATTTAGAACGTGACCTTGACCTTTGACCTTGTGTCCATTTTCAAGGTCAAAGGTCAAGATGATCTATGGTGAAGACCCCAGGCCTCTATCTCTTTTAGTTGTTGAGATTTGTTTGAATATCACTTACTACTTTTATTTAAAGGGAGATAACTCCTATAAGATGTCGTCAGAACACTTCAATCAATCTGTCCCAAATTGGGGCAAGGATATAGGACACATTTTGGTAAAGGTTTGGTATTGCTATCTTTTTTGGTTTAGGAGGAGTAGCATGAACAAGCTTTTTAGTAAAAGGGGAGATAACTCCTTGAAGGAAAAGGTTGCGGTCAGTCAGGGTGAACTGCGAAAGCGCAATGGGTAACCGATATCAGATATAAAATATCAAAGCAACATGTCGCGAAGTAAAAAAACCAGACACCGAAATAAGTTGGCGGAAGAAAAGAGAAAAGAATAATAATAATAATAATAATAATAATAATAATAATAATCAGAACAATAACTATAGGTCTTTCCACAGAAAGGTGGAAAGACCTAATAATAATAATAATCAGAACAATTAAAGATCAACTGTTCGTTTGAACATTTGAGGGTCTTTCCATATTAATTTTAATTTTGTAATACATGATGACATTTAAAATAATCATCTTTTTGCAAAATGTTATAACTTTGCTATAAATATTTAAAATAGAAATTATTTTATATTATTTCTACAGATTTGCATTCTAAGAGAGATAACTCTTATAAAAGTTTTATACAACTTTTGACACCATGTCTTTATTTACTCGTAATTATTAATAGAACATTTTAAGACGAAAATAATTTTAATATCTTTAAAAATAGCAAAGGTCAAAAACTAGTACGTGACCTTGACCCATACAAGTTTTCAAGATCAAAGGGCATGAGGGTCTATGGTGAAGACCCCATGCCTCTATCATTAATAGTTAATGAGTTACAAGTAAAAAACCAATAAGTTACATATATAATGGGAGATAACTCCTATAAAATGAAGTCAAATCCTTTACCTGTAAATGTAACAAAGTTGCTCCTTTAAGAGATCAACATTTTGCAGTCTTTAGTTTCCCTTTATCATTAATAGTTAATGAGTAACATGTAAAAAACCAATAAGTTGCATATATAATGGGAGATAACTCCTATAAAATGAAGTCAAATCCTTTCCCTATAAATGTAACAAAGCTGCTACTTTAAGAGACCAACATTTTGCACTCTTTCGTTTCCCTTTATCATTAATAGTTAATGAGTAACATGTAAAAAACCAATCAGTTACATATATAATGGGAGATAACTCCTATAAAATGAAGTCAAATCCTTGCCCTATAATGTAACAAAGTTGCTCCTTTAAGAGACCAACATTTTGCACTCTTTCGTTTCCCATTATCATTAATAGTTAATGACTAACATGTAAAAAACCAATAAGTTGCATATATAATGGGAGATAACTCCTATAAAATGAAGTCAAATCCTTTCCCTTCAAATGTAACAAAGCTGCTACTTTAAGAGACCAACATTTTGCACTCTTTCGTTTCCCTTTATCATTAATAGTTAATGAGTAACATGTAAAAAACCAATCAGTTACATATATAATGGGAGATAACTCCTATAAAATGAAGTCAAATCCTTTACCTGTAAATGTAACAAAGTTGCTCCTTTAAGAGGTCAACATTTTGCAGTCTTTAGTTTCCCTCTATCATTAATAGTTAATGAGTATCATGCGAAAAACCAATCACCTACTTATATAATGGGAGATAACTCCTATAAAATGAAGTCAAATCCTTTCCCTATAAATGTAACAAAGTTGCTCCTTTAAGAGACCAACATTTTGCACTCTTTCGTTTCCCTTTATCATTGATAGTTAATGAGTAACATGTAAAAAACCAATAAGTTACATATATAATGGGAGATAACTCCTATAAAATGAAGTCAAATACTTTACCTGTAAATGTAACAAAGTTGCTCCTTTAAGAGATCAACATTTTGCAGTCTTTAGTTTCCCTTTATCATTAATAGTTAATGAGTACAATGCGAAATACCAATCAGTTACATATATAATGGGAGATAACTCCTATAAAATGAAGTCAAATCCTTTACCTGTAAATGTAACAAAGTTGCTCCTTTAAGAGGTCAACATTTTGCAGTCTTTAGTTTCCCTCTATCATTAACAGTTAATGAGTATCATGCGAAAAACCAATCAGTTACTTATATAATGGGAGATAACTCCTATAAAATGAAGTCAAATCCTTGCCCTATAAATGTAACAAAGTTGCTCCTTTAAGAGACCAACATTTTGCACTCTTTCGTTTCCCTTTATCGTTAATAGTTAATGAGTAACATGTAAAAAACCAATCAGTTACATATATAATGGGAGATAACTCCTATAAAATGAAGTCAAATCCTTTCCCTTCAAATGTAACAAAGTTGCTACTTTAAGAGACCAACATTTTGCACTCTTTCGTTTCCCTTTATTATTAATAGTTAATGAGTAACATGTAAAAAACCAATCAGTTACATATATAATGGGAGATAACTCCTATAAAATGAAGTTAAATCCTTTACCAGTAAATGTAACAAAGTTGCTACTTTAAGAGACCAACATTTTGCACTCTTTCGTTTCCCTTTATCATTAATAGTTAATGAGTAACATGTAAAAAACCAATCAGTTACATATATAATGGGAGATAACTCCTATAAAATGAAGTCAAATCCTTTACCTCTAAATGTAACAAAGTTGCTCCTTTAAGAGACCAACATTTTGCACTCTTTCGTTTCCCTTTATCATTGATAGTTAATGAGTAACATGTAAAAAACCAATAAGTTACATATATAATGGGAGATAACTCGTATAAAATGAAGTCAAATCCTTTTCCTGTAAATGTAACATAGTTACTCCTTTAAGAGACCAACATTTCGCGCTCTTTCGTGTCCCTTTATCATTAACAGTTAATGAGTAACATGTAAAAAACCAATAAGTTACATATATAATGGGAGATAACTCGTATAAAATGAAGTCAAATCCTTTACCAATAAATGGAACAAAGTTGCTCCTTTAAGAGACCAACATTTTGCACTCTTTCGTTTCCATTTATCATTAATAGTTAATGAGTAACATTTAAAAAACCAATAAGTTACATATATAATGGGAGATAACTCCTATAAAATGAAGTAAAATCCTTTCCCTATAAATGTAACAAAGTTACTCCTTTAAGAGACCAACATTTTGCACTCTTTCCTTTCCCTCTATCATTAATAGTTAATGAGTACCATGTGAAAAACCAATCAGTTACATATATAATGGGAGATAACTCCTATAAAATGAAGTCAAATTACTTCCCTCCAAATGTAACAAAGTTGCGTCTTAATAAGACGAACATTTTACTCTCAATAAGTGTTTATCTATCTTTTACCGTTTCAGAGGAGTAGCGCACACAAGCAAATGTCAAAATTTAGAACGTGACCTTGACCTTTGACCTTGTGTCCATTTTCAAGGTCAAAGGTCAAGATGATCTATGGTGAAGACCCCAGGCCTCTATCTCTTTTAGTTGTTGAGATTTGTTTGAATATCACTTACTACTTTTATTTAAAGGGAGATAACTCCTATAAGATGTCGTCAGAACACTTCAATCAATCTGTCCCAAATTGGGGCAAGGATATAGGACACATTTTGGTAAAGGTTTGGTATTGCTATCTTTTTTGGTTTAGGAGGAGTAGCATGAACAAGCTTTTTAGTAAAAGGGGAGATAACTCCTTGAAGGAAAAGGTTGCGGTCAGTCAGGGTGAACTGCGAAAGCGCAATGGGTAACCGATATCAGATATAAAATATCAAAGCAACATGTCGCGAAGTAAAAAAACCAGACACCGAAATAAGTTGGCGGAAGAAAAGAGAAAAGAATAATAATAATAATAATAATAATCAGAACAATAACTATAGGTCTTTCCACAGAAAGGTGGAAAGACCTAATAATAATAATAATCAGAACAATTAAAGATCAACTGTTCGTTTGAACATTTGAGGGTCTTTCCATATTAATTTTAATTTTGTAATACATGATGACATTTAAAATAATCATCTTTTTGCAAAATGTTATAACTTTGCTATAAATATTTAAAATAGAAATTATTTTATATTATTTCTACAGATTTGCATTCTAAGAGAGATAACTCTTATAAAAGTTTTATACAACTTTTGACACCATGTCTTTATTTACTCGTAATTATTAATAGAACATTTTAAGACGAAAATAATTTTAATATCTTTAAAAATAGCAAAGGTCAAAAACTAGTACGTGACCTTGACCCATACAAGTTTTCAAGATCAAAGGGCATGAGGGTCTATGGTGAAGACCCCATGCCTCTATCATTAATAGTTAATGAGTTACAAGTAAAAAACCAATAAGTTACATATATAATGGGAGATAACTCCTATAAAATGAAGTCAAATCCTTTACCTGTAAATGTAACAAAGTTGCTCCTTTAAGAGATCAACATTTTGCAGTCTTTAGTTTCCCTTTATCATTAATAGTTAATGAGTAACATGTAAAAAACCAATAAGTTGCTTATATATAATGGGAGATAACTCCTATAAAATGAAGTCAAATCCTTCCCTATAAATGTAACAAAGCTGCTACTTTAAGAGACCAACATTTTGCACTCTTTCGTTTCCCTTTATCATTAATAGTTAATGAGTAACATGTAAAAAACCAATCAGTTACATATATAATGGGAGATAACTCCTATAAAATGAAGTCAAATCCTTTCCCTTCAAATGTAACAAAGCTGCTACTTTAAGAGACCAACATTTTGCACTCTTTCGTTTCCCTTTATCATTAATAGTTAATGAGTAACATGTAAAAAACCAATCAGTTACATATATAATGGGAGATAACTCCTATAAAATGAAGTCAAATCCTTTACCTGTAAATGTAACAAAGTTGCTCCTTTAAGAGGTCAACATTTTGCAGTCTTTAGTTTCCCTCTATCATTAATAGTTAATGAGTATCATGCGAAAAACCAATCACCTACTTATATAATGGGAGATAACTCCTATAAAATGAAGTCAAATCCTTTCCCTATAAATGTAACAAAGTTGCTCCTTTAAGAGACCAACATTTTGCACTCTTTCGTTTCCCTTTATCATTGATAGTTAATGAGTAACATGTAAAAAACCAATAAGTTACATATATAATGGGAGATAACTCCTATAAAATGAAGTCAAATACTTTACCTGTAAATGTAACAAAGTTGCTCCTTTAAGAGATCAACATTTTGCAGTCTTTAGTTTCCCTTTATCATTAATAGTTAATGAGTACAATGCGAAATACCAATCAGTTACATATATAATGGGAGATAACTCCTATAAAATGAAGTCAAATCCTTTACCTGTAAATGTAACAAAGTTGCTCCTTTAAGAGGTCAACATTTTGCAGTCTTTAGTTTCCCTCTATCATTAACAGTTAATGAGTATCATGCGAAAAACCAATCAGTTACTTATATAATGGGAGATAACTCCTATAAAATGAAGTCAAATCCTTGCCCTATAAATGTAACAAAGTTGCTCCTTTAAGAGACCAACATTTTGCACTCTTTCGTTTCCCTTTATCGTTAATAGTTAATGAGTAACATGTAAAAAACCAATCAGTTACATATATAATGGGAGATAACTCCTATAAAATGAAGTCAAATCCTTTCCCTTCAAATGTAACAAAGTTGCTACTTTAAGAGACCAACATTTTGCACTCTTTCGTTTCCCTTTATTATTAATAGTTAATGAGTAACATGTAAAAAACCAATCAGTTACATATATAATGGGAGATAACTCCTATAAAATGAAGTCAAATCCTTTACCAGTAAATGTAACAAAGTTGCTACTTTAAGAGACCAACATTTTGCACTCTTTCGTTTCCCTTTATCATTAATAGTTAATGAGTAAAATGTAAAAAACCAATCAGTTACATATATAATGGGAGATAACTCCTATAAAATGAAGTCAAATCCTTTACCTCTAAATGTAACAAAGTTGCTCCTTTAAGAGACCAACATTTTGCACTCTTTCGTTTCCCTTTATCATTGATAGTTAATGAGAAACATGTAAAAAACCAATAAGTTACATATATAATGGGAGATAACTCCCATAAAATGAAGTCAAATCCTTTCCCTATAAATGTAACAAAGTTGCTCCTTTAAGAGACCAACATTTTGCACTCTTTCGTTTCCCTTTATCATTAATAGGTAATGAGTACCATGTGAAAAACCAATCAGTTACATATATAATGGGAGATAACTCCTATAAAATGAAGTCAAATTACTTCGCTCCAAATGTGGCAAAGTTGTGTCTTAATTAGACGAACATTTTACTCTTAATAAGTGTTTATCTATCTTTTACCGTTTCAGAGGAGTAGCGCGAACAAGGAAATAGCAAAATTTAGAACGTGACCTTGACCTTTGACCTTGTGTCCATTTTCGAGGTCAAAGGTCAAGATGATCTATGGTGAAGACCCCAGGCCTCTATCTCTTTTAGTTGTTGAGATTTGTTTGAATATCACTTACTACTTTTATTTAAAGGGAGATAACTCCTATAAGATGTCGTCAGAACCCTTCAATCAATCTGTCCCAAAGTTGCGCAAGGATATAGGACACATTTTGGTAAAGGTTCGGTATTGCTATCTTTTTTGGTTTAGGAGGAGTAGCATGAACAAGCTTTTTAGTAAAAGGGGAGATAACTCCGTAAAGGAAAAGCGTGCGGTCAGTCAGGGTGAACTGCGAAAGTGCAATGGGTAACCGATATCAGATATAAAATATCAAAGCGACATGTCGCGAAGTAAAAAAACCAGACACCGAAATAAGTTGGCGGAAGAAAAGAGAAAAGAATAATAATAATAATTAAAGATCAACTGTTCGGTTGAACATTTGAGGGTCTTTCCATATTAATTTTATTTTGTAATACATGATGACATTTAAAATAATCATCTTTTTGCAAAATGTTATAACTTTGCTATAAATATTTAAAATAGAAATTATTTTATATTATTTGCTACAGATTGGCATTCTAAGAGAGATAACTCTTATAAAAGTTTTATACAACTTTTAACACCATGTCTTTATTTACTCGTAATTATTAATAGAACATTTTAAGACGAAAATAATTTCAATATCTTTAAAAATAGCAAAGGTAAAAAACTAGTACGTGACCTTGACCCATACAAGTTTTCAAGGTCAAAGGGCATGAGAGTCTATGGTGAAGACCCCATGCCTCTATCATTAATAGTTAATGAGTTACAAGTGAAAAACCAATAAGTTACATATATAATGGGAGATAACTCCTATAAAATGAAGTCAAATCCTTTTCCTGTAAATGTGAGAAAGTTGTTCCTTTAAGAGATCAACATTTTGCACTCTTTAGTTTCCCTCTATCAATAATAGTTAATGAGTACCATGTGAAAAACCAATCAGTTACATCTATAATGGGAGATAACTCCTATAAAATGAAGTCAAATCCTTTCCCTATGTATGTAACAAAGTTGCTCCTTCAAGAGACCAACATTTTGCACTCTTTCGTTTCCCTTTATCATTAATAGTTAATGAGTAACATGTAAAAAACCAATAAGTTACATATATAATGGGAGATAACTCCTATAAAATGAAGTCAAATCCTTTACCTGTAAATGTAACAAAGTTGCCCTTTTAAGAGATCAACATTTTGCACTCTTTAGTTTCCCTCTATCATTAATAGTTAATGAGTACCATGCGAAAAACCAATCAGTTACATATATAATGGGAGATAACTCCTATAAAATGAAGTCAAATCCTTTCCCTATAAATGTAACAAAGTTGCTCCTTTAAGAGACCAACATTTTGCACTCTTTCGTTTCCCTTTATCATTAATAGTTAATGAGTAACAGGTAAAAAACCAATAAGTTACATATATAATGGGAGATAACTCCTATAAAATGAAGTCAAATCCTTAACCTGTAAATGTAACAAAGCTGCCTCTTTAAGAGATCAACATTTTGCACTCTTTAGTTTCCCTCTATCATTAATAGTTAATGAGTACCATGTGAAAAACCAATCAGTTACATATATAATGGGAGATAACTCCTATAAATGAAGTCAAATCCTTTCCTTTTAAATGTAACAAAGTTGCTCCTTTAAGAGACCAACATTTTGCACTCTTTCGTTTCCCTTTATCATTAATAGTTAATGAATAACATGTAAAAAACCAATACGTTACATATATAATGGGAGATAACTCCTATAAAATGAAGTCAAATCCTTTCCCTGTTAATGTAACAAAGTTGCTCCTTTAAGAGATCAACATTTTGCACTCTTTACTTTCCCTCTATCAGTTATAGTTAATGAGAACCATGTGAAAAACCAATCAGATACATATATAATGGGAGATAACTCCTATAAAATGAAGTCAAATCCTTTCCCTGTAAATGTAACAAAGTTGCTCCTTTAAAAGACCAACATTTTGCACTCTTTAGTTTCCCTTTATCATTAATAGGTAATGAGTACAATGTGAAAAACCAATCAGTTACATATATAATGGGAGATAACTCCTATAAAATGAAGTCTAATTACTTCCCTCCAAATGTGACAAAGTTGCGTCTTAATAAGACGAACATTTTACTCTCAATAAGTGTTTATCTATCTTTTACCGTTTCAGAGGAGTAGCGCACACAAGCAAATGTCAAAATTTAGAACGTGACCTTGACCTTTGACCTTGTGTCCATTTTCAAGGTCAAAGGTCATGATGATCTATGGTGAAGACCCCAGGCCTCTATCTCTTTTAGTTGTTGAGATTTGTTTGAATATCACTTACTACTTTTATTTAAAGGGAGATAACTCCTATAAGATGTCGTCAGAACCCTTCAATCAATCTGTCCCAAAGTTGCGCAAGGATATAGGACACATTTTGGTAAAGGTTTGGTATTGCTATCTTTTTTGGTTTAGGAGGAGTAGCATGAACAAGCTTTTTAGTAAAAGGGGAGATAACTCCTTAAAGGAAAAGGGTGCGGTCAGTCAGGGTGAACTGCGAAAGCGCAATGGGTAACCAATATCAGATATAAAATATCAAAGCGACATGTCGCGAAGTAAAAAAACCAGACACCGAAATAAGTTGGCGGAAGAAAAGAGAAAAGAATAATAATAATAATAATAATAAATATAAGTTCATTGGTTCTA
Source organism: Limnoperna fortunei (assembly GCA_944474755.1). Classification (NCBI taxonomy): domain Eukaryota; kingdom Metazoa; phylum Mollusca; class Bivalvia; order Mytilida; family Modiolidae; genus Limnoperna; species Limnoperna fortunei. The sequence continues at coordinate 11,178,092 of OX104120.1, read as the reverse complement.
CCGAACAAATGAGAGGCTTTCCACTTATTGCATAAATGACCTTGACATTGACTTTGGCTATATGGAAATTGAATCTTCTTTTCAAAATAAACAAAAGAAAGAAAAACCATTCGTATATCTTTTCAAAATAAAAAAGGTAAAAAAATAGGACATTAATTGTGATAAATGACCTTGACTACCAAGTGTTTGATTTTTGCATATTCAATGCTTTAAAAACAAATCATTTATTTGTATTTACCATTTTATATACACGAAAAAGCAGAATTTCCAAAAAATATAATTTGACCTTGACTGCTGTCAATATGACCTTGACCATGCTGAGGGTCAATAAAGGACCAACAGTGAAGATCCTTAGTCAATATGTCTTATAATTATGAAGAAATGCCTATTTATCATAAATACCCAAATTTATAAGATGACCTTGACCTTTTACCTTGTTTCTATTTTCAAGGTCAAGGGTCATAATGGTCTTTGGTGAAGTCCCCATGCCTCTACTATCAATAGTTAATAAGTTATCAATGAAAAAGTAAATATCAATGGTTGTAATGGGAGATAACTCCTATAAGATGAAGTCAAATCCTTTTCCTTTAAATAGAAAAAAGTTGCGCATTTATGAGGCCGACATTTTATCCGTTATAAGTTATAAGCTATCTTTTACCGTTTCAAAGAAATAGCGATGACAAGATAATGTCAAAATTTTAAACGTGACCTTGACCTTTGACCTTGTGTCCATTTTCAAGGTCAAGGTCAATGATGACTAATGATATAAGGTTTCATATAAATATCTGTCATAGTTACTGAGATAACACTATATACACTATATTTAATTGATCCAGGGGAGATAACTCTTTCAAAAGTCAAATCATTTATAGTGACCTTTCAAGACCTTAATATGATACACATTTGGGTAAAAGATTTATTTCTATATCTCTTATGGTTCAGGAGGAGAATCGCACACACCACAGTGTCAAAATTTAGAATGTGACCTTGACCTTTGACCTTGTGACCTTTTTCAAGGTCAAGGTCAATGATGACCAACTGTGAAATATCTAGTCTCTGTCACCTCTGGTTCATGAGTTACTATGGTACAAAATGTACTTCCAATAAATAAGGGGAAATAACTCCTACAAGGAGTCGTCAAAATACTTTGCGCGATATGTAACAAATTGTCGCAATCAATAGCTGACCATTTTGCAAGAATTTTTATTGCGAAATCTTTTACGGTTTCAAAGTTTATCTGCACACAAGCTTTTTATGACAGGGGAAATAACTCCGTAAAGAAAAAGTGTTCGGTGTGACAGGGTTAACTGTGAATGTGTAATGTCTCATACATCCATAGTACAAAATGTCTTTACGACATGTCGCGAAACAAAATTTATAATGGGAAAAGAAAAAAATGGCGGAAGAATAATAAGAATAATAATAATAAGAAACAGACAAAATGCAATAAGTCTTTCCACTGGAAAGTGGAAAGCCTTAATAATAATCAGAACAATAACTATAGGTCTTTCCACAGAAAGGTGGAAAGACCTAATAATAATAATAATCAGAACAATAACTATAGGTCTTTCCACAGAAAGGTGGAAAGACCTAATAACTATAGGTCTTTCAACAGAAAGGTGGAAAGACCTAATAATAATAAGAAACAGACAAAATGCAATAAGTCTTTCCACTTGAAAGTGGAAAGCCTTAATAAGAAACAGACAAAATGCAATTAGTCTTTCCACTGGAAAGTGGAAAGCCTTAAAAAGAGGTTGCTGCTAACAATTCTGTGTAAATAATAAAAAAAAATAGCGCCTACATATAATATATTGTCTTAATAAAAAAAAGATCGTGTGTTTGGGGAAAAAAATCTGAAAGAAACTGTCTGCATCTACCATGTACAACTATTAGCGACATCACGTGACTTGTGTGATGTATTTTTGTCAGCCATATTGTATTTTCCACTCAATGGAAAACATAGGGATGATTTACAAAATCCCGATTATCTGGTGAAATAAATAAAATATATATGTTTTGCACATTGTTCCAATTGTTTCGAATGATATACATTTTATCAGTTTAAATTACTTGCAAAATACTTCCCATTTAGTTTGAAAAAGCCTTATTTTCTGCTTTCTTGTTACATTGTTTCTATGCAAAATAGTAAATTTTGTGAATTGCATAAATACAACTGGTATTAACTATGTTTTGCACATGTTTGTACTGAGTATAAAGCGATACGTTTGACAACAAATAAATAAAGCCTTTCCATACTGCCTTGCGGGAAACTATCATCTGCATACAATGAAAAGATCAACTGTATATAAGCCGACCACCATTTGTGATTAATAATAATCGTTATTGCATATAAAACACTATTGGGTATGTCAAATACATATACAAAACATAGATTAAAACTTAGCTGCATCAGGATAGGGTTCAATATTTAAACGACGTTTTTACAATTACATGTATGAAAACAAACAATATTAGTAGTATAAAAACAAACAATATTAGTAGTGTGTAACTCCAAACAATAATAACATTTTCTGCCAAACCGCCCGACCAAGTAATTAAAAAAAATAATTCCATAAGGGAATAAAAAGTAACGTTATAACCTAACTGCATTAAATAACGACTGAATACAAAACAGAAAAAAAAACAATTGTTTAAAGAATAACAAACAAACAAATATGAATAAGGAAGGAGCATGTCACCCAAACATTGTTTTATTGGGTAGAAATCTTTGATTTATATGACTAAAGTATTTCTATAATCAATAATGACAAACTTTTATTGTACTTCATATCACGTCACCCGTAATAAAACTTATATCAACATCTTATAAGGAAATGGCGGATATAATCATGTCTGGTATACTGTTTGTCTATCAAGGTATAGTACTAAACAATAAGATTTAATGCTCGTTTGTTTTTTCTGTTTTTATAAAAGGGGGATTGTTTGTCTTTTTTGTTAATGATGTATTCATATATTACTTTCCTATAAAAAGGGAAAAAATTCATAGTATAATAATAACTAAACAAATAATAAAAACAAAATAAGAAGGTAGGTTATTGTCGGTATCTGGACACTGGTTCCAAGCGCTTGTGGATTATGGTATTGTAACAGAACCGTGGCGAATCTGGTCTGGAACGATTGGGGAATCGGATAGCCAACGGACAGGATATTTCGACAGCCTCTTCAAATGTATGCATAGTCCGTTATGACACAGAATTTGTCCTTTAAAATGTCGACATCTGCCACAGGGTTTTTTAACGTGACACTCAAAATTATTCTAACCTTACAAACCGGGTTGAGATTCTAACCTTACAACACGGGTTGAGAGGGCATCTCTATCCACAGTTGGGTACGTACTGGACAGCGCTTTGTGCCTATTCCTTATAAACATTGAGTCACATGTAACCAGCGTTGTAGCAGCAACAATGAATCAAGAATACTAAAATGTGTTTGCTTTATTTACAGTGTTTATAGTTAGTGCAGAGCAATGTTATAACGCCAGCAGGTTTAATACTTTTTATTGCAAAGCCTGCTGTGGTTACCATGGAAATGAATATTGCTGTTACAATGTGTAGGTACTTGTAATATATCTTCCTCATCTGTGTGTATTATCCGAAAGAAATATATAATGTTTTCGAAACGTTTAATGTAGCAAAATAATTTGTAATGATTTCTTATTAACACTTGTCAAACAATCGCGTTGTGCTTTATATTTTCTTTTAGTATGTTGTATGTTAAACTTATTAAGTTAAAAGAAATTCCCAAACAAATGCAAAGTTCAAAGTACATTTGTATGTTCATTTCGCGGCTCCGTTCAAAGTATGTTAGTTTTCTCTCTGGTGTTGTCAGTATATATTTAATAACTCGATGACATTTGAGTTAAACAATACATAAACAATGTCGACAAGTATCAATTTAATGTGCATCCAATGAAACAGCACAGGGGAACGCGTCATATGTTTTCTTTCTGTTCTAAAGCTGATATTTTCCAACATCCAACATGTCTTAAAGGAACCGCTGAAGGTAACTTACAATATCAGTGCGTGCAACATTTAGGTGTAGGACCACCAAATACCGGGAACCAGTCCAGAGGTTGTAAAAGTAGTACTATTCAACAGACAGGTTCACTCTTGCCTCATATAGAATTTCAACCGCACATGATACCAGAATAAAGTTTGTATTTTTGGAAAGCTGAATATTGCAGGAATCTTGAGGATAAAGTTTTATTGGTTTTAAATGAACATAAACATTTTGAGAGTCTGCAAGCTGCTCCTTTATGCTGATGACAGTGCCATCTTATATTCGCATAAGGATCTAAATGTAATATCTCAAAAACTGGGAAGGGAACTTCAATCTTGCAGTAATTGGTTGGTTGACAACAAACTTTCACTTCACTTAGGTAAAACTGAGTGTATTTTATTCGGTTCTAAACGTAAACTGCGAAAAGTCAGGGAATTCTCTGTGACCTGTAATGAACATACTATAAATTTTCAAAAAAGTGTAAAATACTTGGGCATAAATATTGACCAATTTATCTCTGGTGATATCATTGTCAAAAACATCATACAAAAAGCCAATGCTAGATTGAAGTTTCTTTACAGGAATGCCAAAAGCTTATCTACAAATGCAAGAAAGACACTGAGCATGGCACTCATACAATGTCATTTTGATTATGCATGTTCGTCGTGGTATTGTGGTATTAATAAATCTTTAGAAAGAGTTGCAAGTTATGCAAAATAAGATTATAAGATTCATCAATGGATTTGATAATATGAAAAGGGTTGATTATCCTGTTTTCTCTTCAACAGGTTTTTTGAATGTACAATCAAGAGTACAACAAATGCGTTTAAATCATGCACATAAAATTTTTCCCTAGATATATGAAGAGTAATTTTGTAAAACTTTCAGATATCCACACCTATAATACAAGGACAAGTGAGTTTAATTTTTATGTACCTCAAGTTAATTCTCAATCATCAAATACCTTTTATTATAAGGCCATTAAGGACTGGAATAGTGTACCGTTAGAACTGAAAAGAATTAAAAATGCTAATAGTTTTAAATCAAGTATCAAAAAATTCCTTTTTGAAAAAATGAAAGAAAACTTTGAAAGTGAATTTATTTATTAATATTTAGTAGTTGTTATACATTTTACTTTTTATTAATTTCAATTTGCCTGCCTAAATCTTGCGTCGGCCAACTTGTTAGTTTTTGGTTTTTAGCCCTAATCAAGCAGGGTACACTAAAGGACCCCATTGGAAATAAGCTGTAAAGCTTTAATGGGCTTATCCCAGGTTCAGACACAACCTACTTTTTTACTTTTTTATGGCTACCAATTAAATTTTAACAAACTAGCCTAGATGCATTAATGGCAAATTTTATTGCAAATGAGATGTCATAAGTTTATGTTTCATATTGTATGACTGTAATTTAATAATGTATGTTTGCATTGTGTAAAACTGTGGATATGTGTATGAATCTGAATAAATAAATCTATCTATCTATCTATCCATCCGTCCGTCCGTCCGTCCGTCCGTCCGTCCGTCCGTCCGTCCGTCCGTCCGTCCGTCCGTCCGTCCATCCATCCATCCATCCATCCATCCATCCATCCATCCATCCATCCATCCATCCATCCATCCATCCATCCATCCATCCATCCATCCATCCATCCATCCATCCATCCATCCATCCATCCATCTATCTATCTATCTATCTATCTATCTATCTATCTATCTATCTATCTATCTATCTATCTATCTATCTATCTATCTATCTATCTATCTATCTATCTATCTCTAGAGTCAATTAGGGACATGGACTATTTTTGGACTGAAATAGAGTAAGTAGATTTTTAGACCACGTGGACTTCAGTTGTTTTTTAGACCACGTGGACTTCAGGTTGAGAGTTCGTTCTTGTATGCAATGAAACATATTGTGAAGTTTGGCAGAATGTTCACCCAGTGCATTTTTATATGGGACAGAAGTGTCACTTAATTTAAAATAAATGTTAATTTTCTAGGATAAGTCAAACTTATCAAATTTTAATATAGCCGAAGAGTAAAAAAACAATGATGGTCCTACACCTGTAAGAAGACATATTAAAAATTCGCAGTTAAAACAATTCATCCGGTTATGAAAATTAATGGTGTCTTATCCCGCATGCTAGCAAAATAATAAAACAAGAGAGACTTCCAATATATCACAACGCAAACTAATAAATAACTTTATTAAATGACATTGCTATAAGTTGAATAAACTAGCTTAGGTACTTATACAATCAGTGTTGTAGCGCCATGGTGGCCCAGTCTAGTAGGTAGTTAATCATAACAAACAACTGACGGCAGGCGACAAAACTAAAGCTTCAGCATGCTCTGTAGACTGCATCCGAAAAAGACAAATGACAAGTATTGTCAAAGAACCGGCGTTTTCACAAGGGGATCGGACTTAAAAAATATTTAGAAAAATACAATTCAAACCTATAAAAAATACGAAACAAAAATTTGGGCGCCACATAAGATAGCAGAAAATTTGCAGAGATTGGAATAGTGCATAAACCTCTTTAAAATTAACAAAATAAACCAATCAGTTTTGTTAGAAAATGTCGTTTACTCCGTTTGGTTCTGACCAATAATTATATTGCTTTATTGACAGTAATAGTGGAACAATTGCTGGGATAGTAATAGGAAGTCTGTTTGGACTGATGTTATTAATGACACTGTTAGCCTTTTGTTGTACTTGTTTGAAGAAAACGACAGGATCTAGTAGAAGAAGAGTTGTTCCGTATAACCAGGGCATTGCTGTAATTCAGATGTCACAGTATGGTAAGTAATAATAATAATATTATAGCACAGTAACTTATGACATCATTTTTATCGCCATTTTCATGAGACATTCAATACAAGCAGTTCGTTGGTGATTGCATGGAAGATCATTATTCATTTTGTCTGTGTGGTTTTTTTTGGTTGAAACAATATGAGACGTTTTACTGTTTAGCTTTTTTGATTTATAACCAGGAATACCATCTTTTATATTATCCATTATTCTGGCCAATGGTTTGCATATATTTACAACAAATAAAGTAATTGAATCGTCACATTAAGTACCCAGGTATACACATCAACGGCATCTATTTCATTGTATAGATTTTATTGATAAGGTAATGGAGGAGGAAAACATGTGATTGTATAGACGGATTTAGGGTATGGAAATGAAGTGATCTAGAGATAAGGGAGGAAAGGAAGCGATCAAGTGGTAAGGGAGGGAAAGGATGTCATCGAATGGAATGTGATAAACTAGATGAAATTTAGTGGCAAGGGAGGGAAATAATGATGTAATCCAGTGGTAAGGGGGGGGGGATTAATGTGATCGAGTGTTAGTGGAGGGAAATAATGTGATTTAAATGGTAAGGGGGGGGGGGAGAAATAATGTGATCGAGTGGTAAGAGAGGGAAATATTGTGATCGAGTGGTAAGAGAGGGAAAGGAAATGATCGAATGGTAAAGGGATAAAAGATAAAAAAGTGAACGCAAGGTATGCTGGGATGGAAAGTAAGCGATCGAGAGGGAAAGGATCGAAAGTAAGTGATCGGAAGTTAAAGGAAGGACATAATGTGATTGAGTGGAATGTGATGGAATGTTACAACATCACTAAAGACACATATGAAGGATGACATGGCGTGGCACCCACAAAACATTACAACCTGCGTCTTTGAACCCGTTGATAGGTCATACGGGAATCCAGTCAAATCAAGATCAAGTGGTAAAGGTGGAAAGATGTGATCGAGTGGTAAAGGAGAGAAAGGACGTTATCAAGAGGTAAGAGAATAAAATGAGTGGTCTGTGATGGATGTGATTTAATAGTAATGGAAGGAAAAGAAGTAATCTAGTGTTAAAGATGGGAAGGAGAGGAACAAGAGGTTAGTGGATTAATCAATTGATCGAGAGGTAAAGGAAAATGATGTGATTAGTTGTTAAGGAAAGAGAAGAAAAGAATGTGCTCCCGTGGTAAGGAAGGAAGTGATCGAGTAGTAAGGGGACAGGAGGAGATCGAGTGTTAATAAAGGGACTCCATGTGATCGATTATTAAACGGCGGAAAGGATATGGCGGTAGGAAACCCAAGTATCTAAAAATGAAATAACATACTGTTATACGATACTTGTTCAGGATTCTTTTTATTTCATTTATCTTCTTTGCCCCTCGTTTTGGTTTTAATTTTGCATGGAATCATCCAATATCGATTCTTGGTTATTTCATTTTGTTTTCCATTTCAAAATATATTGCTATTTGTAATTTAGGTTGTCCTATGTACCCACCAACACAGCAGGGATATAATCAACATTATGGCCAATATCCAGGGGCAGGTCAATATCTACCACAACCACCATCATATGTTGTAGACCCACCGCCGTACTAGACAACAGTAGAAATCATAGTTAACAAGTACCGCCATACCACACAGTATTTATATTTAAGATCAATGTCATGCGTCTTAATTGACAAATAATGTGTTTATCAGGAAAAACATCGTCTGCCATGTAAATGTATAATCGTTCATTATATTTTTTGTACTGGGTCAGGCTTAAGTTCATCTTAATCATGTATGATACACATCCTTACGGTTGATCAACGGATTAATACAATACCCTAAGGGGTGATCAAACAGGTAAATTCTGCAGATCTTTCAAATAAAATAAACAACATTCACATACACTACTTTTGTCTCCAGTGAGTTCTGTACAAGGAACTGTCCTTTCCAATTTCACTTTTAATAACTCGCGTAATAACAACAACCAGACTGCAGAAAGAATTGGACGGATTTGAATTTAGGTTGTGCAAGGATATGATATGTGGAATATAGCATGTAAATCAAAAGACGACTAAATATTATTTAGGAGTAAATAAAATCATGACTTTAGTTTACGAATCCTTAAAGTCCGAGATAAGATTTTCGAATTAATTTGTTTATTCGAACTAGAAATCATGTTACAATATTTTTTATCGTTTTCCTTGTTCTATTGTTTAGAAAATTAAAAAAAACCAGAGATAATATGAAACATCAGGTAATGGAGATTACCACGTAAAACAGTAGTCCAAACCTAACATCTGCTAACTAAAACAACAGCGGCGGATGTTTTGTTTTAACATCTAACCTTAATTACCAAATTATTTCGAAATCAAATTAAAAAAAAAATCAAAAATTATTTATAACAGTTCTTTTGGTTTGATTAAAACACTCCAGTTACGTCTTTTTAGAGCAGACTAACTAAGAAATAATTCATGCACACCATACTTTATGTCGTTTTAACATGGGTGGGGATTATATTTGTAAATATTTTGCCCCGAGCGATAGCGAGGATGTATAATATCATAAATATAATGAACACTCATGTTTAAACGACAATAAAGTTTTGTATGCAGGAATTGTTTCTATTATGATTATGACAAATGCGGTAATCTGTACAATAAGCGGCAGACAAATGTGCGCAACTGTATGGCTGTTCCACTTGCTCCCGCGTGTCATTATGTAGAGTGGTGAGACAAAAAATTTAACGCTGTGTGTTGAATCAAGCAAATCTCAGAATTCAGTCTGAAAATAACAATTTAATTAACAAAAGGCAATAATTATGGTTAGAAAAATGGATTTATTTTTGTTATAAAATTCAACCTAAAGAAACCGACAACCTACGCATGTGCGAATTAAATTTATTGGAATTTTAACATGGCTTTGTTTACATAGCGAAAACATGCATGACTTGTAATGTCTGATGCAATGGATATAACAAAGCACGGTTTTAAGAACATTTTAATTATCGATCTGTAGACTTCTGCGACTCACTCCTGAATTAAATTAAGATTTCGTCACTGCTATGTTTTGTCTCCTGTCTAGTTAAATTTTGAGAGTCCTGATAGGTTTCTGTCACTTATGTTTTCTTCTCAAAAATCTAAAAAATGTTTATGAGAATTATAAACATTTTACTGTTTTAAGAAAATTATCGGTGTGTTATCTTTGTAGACTCACAAACTGGACAAAGTTAAATCTATAATAATATCGGCGAAAAATACAAAGCACAATATATAAATAATGTATGTATATTGTGGTTGTTGACAACAGTTGTGATTAGCATCAGTCCAAACTCTCGACCCTGACACCGTGACAACATGAACAAGTGCCAATATATAACTCAATTCATCCTGCAACTATTACATTTGCTTTACAATAAAGGTAGCAGATACAATTTTAGTTTATTCAGCAGAACCTCGCTTTTCTGACTGCTTATAATACTCGTAAAAATAAATTTTATGTAGGAATATTGTATAAATACTTTAAACAAGCTTATTGATAGTGGCGTTTCTAAGTCGTCGATTTATGTGAATTTTTAAATGGTGATCTAAACAATAAAGTCTTCAATACAATACAAATACTGTTGGCAAATTACGATTAAGAAAAACACACAGCGAAAGCACAATTGTATCACAAAGAACGAAACCCCTAAACAGGAAACAATGGATCCTTGATTTGGTGTTCTTCTCTTTACCCTAATGTATTGTATTTTATTGTATTAAACCATTATAAATTCTCTACTTTCGTATGAGCATTAGAAGTTTGCTGTTGATAATTTATGAAAAAAATTTTTCATGATCACCATTGGCCATTTCGTTGGAAAATTACAAATAAACATCGTAGCAATTAGCAACTCATGGGATTTCCAACCCCAACGTGTAAAACGTCTTGGTATTAGCTCTTAGGGAAGGATAATTATTAAATGAAAGTCAATTTATATTTTAAACTCATAACTACTTGAACTGTTAATTGCGGCAGATCACAAATAACATACTCATTGGTCCCTTAGTGTCCTGATGTTATCCTTTCCTGTGAGGTTTAACTGTAGCCTTACTCGCTTAATTTGCAAATTGACCTGTCCCTTTACCCGTATGACCCGTGACATAGAAAATACAAACGTTCCACATCCAACGAAAACTCGGAATTTAAATCTTCCTCCGATAGGTAAAATTATTTCTACGCGTTTCAACAGTTGTAATATTCTTAGGGACTATGCACTAGAGGTTGGAGGAATAGATCCATTTACATCAAAATAAAGATTGACTATCATAATTGGCGACATAGTTTCATTCCGTCTTTTCAAAAATGTGCGGTTCTTGATGAGAATAAAAAAAAAATTTCACATGAAATTCAGAGATAAAGGAATTGATGCAGTAAACATCAGCAATCAGCACACCTCAAGCAACCTACTGAATGCACCACAAGAAGCTAAAAATTTCTTGTAGTCCTAAATTTAGAGACCTTTAACCAGCAGACTGGAATATAAATTTCAAAACAAAACTATGTATGGATGTTTTCTAAGACTTTACCAGATTGGTGGATTATGAGAGAAAGGAAACAAGACCATTTACAATATTCACTGTCTTACTGGGTCTTTGATACAACGTCGCACACAAAGTCTTCAACATTACATTAATGATCGACCTAAATCAGTATTAAAGACAATAATGCTATGACGTGCCTTACTACTTTCCATGGCAAATATGTTGCTGTCCCTGCAGACAAGGCTTCTAACACCATTGTGGGTGTATTTGAGTAAACTAATATGAATGCCTCGTTAAGAGATAGAAATTAGGGATAACTATGAGAATTCCACATGGAAACGTACCCAATTAAAAAAAGGACAATTCCATGAGTCTTTTGCGGCTTCTTTGAATATTCATTAATACTTGATTCTGAAGACTTATAATACTTCTATTGGAGTCAAAAATTATATAAAATCCTTACAAGGAAAGATACATAGACAACTCATCTACGCGCTCTACCAGAGTTTTCAATACGTTTACTAAAGATTTTGTCTGCAGTAAAAGAAGGACAGCAAGACTACAGTGAAAGGGTTTATTCGCGAAGTAATATAAAAAATATGTGAATTCTTATAAATCCGAAAGAACTTTTAGACAAATCAAAATCAAGATCTATATCAAAATTTTATTTGTTAGAACTTTTGATTTTTCAGCTCTTTATACCATAGTGCTTCACGATAAATTATAATCCTGTCTATAAGGCAAATTATGCTACACCGAATAACAGGTTTATACATGCAGTATGATAGATGTTCTGATGACAACATATTTGTAACTTTGGATGATATGTGTTTCAAATGGTAATCGAAATTCCAATTGATACAAAAATGTCCTAATAGTTGCCTATTTGTTCCTGTATTCTTATAAAACGGAATTTCTGCAACGTCATATTGAACACAGTAAAATAGCAGAAGTTTCTTTCATTTCGCGCATAGATAGATTTATGATGTCATTTCAATTAACAACTCTCAGTGTGCCGATGTCTCAAAATGAAAATTCAGCTGGATTTCACAACGCCGTTTAGCTGTGGAAAATAATTGTTGATTTCAAAAAGTGTAATAAAAGATTTACAAAAGGACCATAAACTCGACCAAACCCGGTAGCAGTTTTCCATTTTGACAGGCAAAATCCCGTCGGAATGACATAGTGGTGTATGATACCTAACTATTTTAATCGACACACCAATTTACACATCACAGTAACTGACGCGGCAGGTTTAACAGGCCTTAAAACCTTGCTTAATCCACCATTTTAAAAATACCCAGGGTAACCTACGTCATCTACAACGTTTCGTACACAGCCGTCGGCATCGTTATTCCGGTGTGTACGAAACGTTTTTGATGACGTAGGTTTTCTACCCTGATACCTTTCTCTAATTGTTGCGTCATTTCAAACCGCTTGACCGGTGTGGAAAAAATAGTTCTCGTCACTAGTAAAAATCCAGTTTTCAGCAGTTGGTTGGTTTAAAATAATAATGTAATAATAAGAACTAATTACGTCAGATTCAAACACTTTCATTTACCGCGTATTCAAGTCATGAACGTTAAAATGGGGTTTCGAGAATCGTACTTCATTTCGCTAATTTTCTACTTTTTAAAATTGGAGAAAGCGAATCTTACATTAGTTTTCTTGGATTATCGCATTTATCCAATCTCGATAGTTAAATTATGGGAATTTAAGTCTCGCTAAGGCTCGGACTTAAAATTCCACAATTTATGTATCTTGATTGTAGAAATCCGATAAATCCACTAGTACCAATGCCATATCCTATATTTAACAAGTTAGGACCATTGCTGTAGTTATATATTTTTGATTGGTTGTTCTCAAGTTTGTCGGTTTCTTGTACTTTGACTTGTGGATTATCTTTATTTCACAGTTTCCGTGGTTTTCCGTATTTTGTTACATTTATCATTAGTTGATAACTTTTTTGTTCTGAAATTCATCTATAGGACACTAAATATACCGCAGCGTAATACAAAACCATGCACTAAACAAATATCAAACGTTCAATATTAACAAAAAAAGCGAAACAAAATACTTAAAATATATTTTACTTGTTTTTGATTTGTCTAAAAGCTACATTCTGGTCATGTTAAATCATAACAGCACTATATCTAAGTTTGCATCAAAAGATAGTTATTTGTGTCAGCTTGCAGAGTTTCATTCTGAAATATAGACTTATAAGGAGTCATTAGGAATCAAAAATTAACAAATTTAACTCTCAAAATAGATTTAACGAGTAATTGTTTAGCAGCCAATCAGAAAAGCCGTCTCAATAATACAATCAATGTATAAGATTTATTTACGTATCTGTAACAACAATTCGCGTCGCCTGTTATAGATATGCTACGAAAGACGAGGATATATTGGCTTTATTTACGTAATAAAACAATTACTACTTTTGATATGCGGTCACTTTCATGATTTCTCAACCCTTCAAAATGAAATCCCGTTTAAAAAAATGAAATCGCAAACAACGTGTCTTTGTTTTTAACATTTTTGATTTGGTTGCTAAAAAACACAATTAAGGTGTATGACCACCAAATACAAGGAACCATGCCAGAGTGTACGTAAAAGTAAAACTATTTAAAGACATATCCTACTATTGTTTCTGCGCATTTTGATTTTAAACGTTAATGTTTCGTAATTTGTTTATGACGTCGTCGTCGTCAAAATTCCGCGAAATTTTCATTTCAATTACCGTACTCTTTATGGATCAACTTAGAGATTTTTTTATGAGTAAAAAAGGCAATACAGTCTTTTAGAATTAGAGAAAAAACAAAATTAATCACTTTGCAATAGCAAACATACACAAAAAAGAACCATTTTACTTTCGTGATTTTATTCTGCGCTACAAATCTAGAAAAGATATTGCAGTTTATACGAAGAAAAACGCGCCCTTTCCTTCCCGCCAATTCTGGTCTATACTTATTTTTCTCAAATATTTTTTCCCCTGATTTGGTGACCATATTTTTTTATTTATTTAATTTGGAGAGTAAGTTATCATTTATCTTCTGTGAAAATATAGTTTTATTATCATAGGTCAGTTTTTTTGCGATCTGCGATTTTGTGTATTCCGAGTGCATAACAAAAATGGCGGGAACGTATTAATTCCACATTTATGCTCGAAACTTAACGTATTTTTAAATACATTATGGCATAGTTGTTTTCTACATGCAATGAAGCCTACAAAACAATTTAAGTTGATTCTAGCAGTAAACTATGGGAAAAATATAACTAAAATAACACATAATCCTAGTACCCTAAAACAGATGATACAGATGACGTCATAACTTTTTAATATGGTCGGTGACCACTAATTTTTGTTAGCTTTATTTAAAGATTTTGTCATAAGGAAAGTTAAGACAAAATATTAAGAAAATATCATATGATGATCGAATAGTGGGATATGTCCTTAACAGATCAGTTCATTGTTGCCAACTATAGAATTTTAACAGTACATGATACCAGAATAAATTTGATATTTAAAAAAAAATCTGAATATTTCAGAAAACTTAAGGATAAAGTTTTACTTTTTATTATTGTACATAAAATGTTGAGAGTCAATTAAAGACAACAGACTATTTCTGGACTGAAAGTGATACGGTAGTAGATTTTTAGACAATTCAAACTTATGGTCAAAAGTTCGTTCTTATCTTGTGAAAGTTTACAAAATGTTAGCCATTTGCATATTTTGATGGGTCACAAATGTCGTTTTACCTGACAAAAAAAAATTATCTGGAAAAAGTTAAAATCATCACATTTTATATTGCCAAAGAGGCGACAAACAATGTTGGCCCTACAACTTGAAATAGAACACAAAAAAGGCATGTAAAACACAGCTAAAAATACATCTGTACATTTTAGTCTGAATGATCCCATAAAGAACATGTACATGGAAATATATTCACTGTCTACAAACACAAGTCATAATAATTAAGATAGATATTACTAACAAGAAGCCACTTTAATATTTGCTCTTAATAATCCTGTTGATTGCAATAACCATTTTATTTATTAGAAAATCGAGTAACATTACACCGATCTCAATATTATTAGGTCATAAATATATCATAATTAAAATTACCCTGGAAACTAAAATTAAGCTAGAAAATATGATGTGGATGTCTACAAAAAATCTTCTTGTTTCTTTTATATTCCAGAACTAATTACATATCACATATTTAACAAACATGTTTTCTTTCTAGCAGGACATTGAATACAAATTAAAAATTGTACAGGCTCGGAATATGTCGAATATGTTAGAACTAGATACAAAGATATGCCAAAAAATAAAACAAAATCTTACTTTAATTATGGGCATTGTTTTTACATGTGTGGGTGGTTCGGATATATTTACAGTACATTAGGTTGATATATTTTTGAAGAACCACTGGAATATTTGTGTGATTAGGTTGTGTTTAATAAATAAATTAGCTATTAACATAATTAAAACGAATAAAAATAAAAATTATTTCGTAAGCTATTGTCAAAAAATGTTCTAAAATAGATACTGTTATAACAACACTGTAGCTTAATTATGTTTGAGCAAGTGTTTTGATTACGAAATATAACACAAAGTTTAATTCATCATTCATTTTGCTATATAAGGAATACATGTCGCAACGAAGTATATTCCCATTCCGAAAATGGAAGAAAAATCATTGAAACTATGAAATAGTCCAAAAATGATACTTCTTGAAGTGTTCTTAATCACAATAGCACATAAACCCCACATAACAGCATAGTATTATTTTGATCGAATACATTTAAGTACATAAATATAATTGTTCTTTTGATACATTTACACTTTAAAATTGACAAAACATTGCAATAAAAACTTACTTAAATATCAGTGATTAGTGGATTTCAAGTTTCAACCATATTAAAGTAACTAATTTAATATTGCGGCTCTTTCAAACGTATAGCACATATTTACGACAGTTCAGTGATACACTGTTTTCGGTAAGTTGTAATATCCTAATAACATAAAGTTCTTTTAGCATCTATTCATTACGTTTATCAACGCATAAAAATAAAAAACCAAAATAATGACGTAAAGATATACTTATTAAATAATGACTTGAGATTAGGTACTGTGTACAAATAAATAAATCAGCCGTTGGTAATAAAAAATATATATCTTAATAATATAAAATATAACAAATACAAATGTGGATTATCTGTTGGGACATGCATAATATCACTAATAAATATCAGTTTCTATGTATAAATACGAATACTTATATTGACGTCATGGAGTTTTGTTTTGACGAACCGCGAAAAATATTGCTTGAATTTAACTTCACAACGCACCTGGAATTTTTTGGGCTTCAATGCTCTGTAAATTCCATTCTTGCAAGACAGAAAAACGATAGCATACGTATAATTGTATACTAAAACCTAAGCATACGATATCATCTGGTATAAAATAGCAGCTGAGATAAAAAAGAAGATATCTGAGATTCAAACTGATGACAAAGGTATTGTGTATAATATTATAAACGATATGTAAAATATACCACATTCATGTTGTACCCTTTAAGGACATAAGTTTTTTAATTTACGCTATATAACTAAGCAAAACGAATAGAAAATATAAATACTCAGAAAATGCAATCTTTCCTGTCAAATTATAATAAAATGCAGTCTACACTGTTAAATTATCATAAACGTTTGTTGATTCCAGATAAAAATTCAGCGCTTCATAACACAAACGGTATTCATCCTGAAATAAAAATAACACATTTTAAATTTCATAATAGTACTAGGATAAATTATACTAATAGATATTAATTATTTCTACATTTGAGATCTTGTTGTATTTGTTTTGACTTTGACGTATTTGATTTTGAATGATACCACCAGTTTCATGCAGTCTCTAGTACAATGGACGTACAGACGTTTATATTGCATCGAAACATGCAACATCTACATGGACCATAAGAAAGGACTTATTAACCATTCTTATGTATGCTAGGTAAATACGAAATTATCGAATTTACAAATAATATACTAGTTTACCATCAGCAACAAGAATGACACGCATAGAATCATTAATCACATCAGATCAAAACGAATATTCTATACCTAAACGCATGTTGTTCTTAAAGTTACATTTGCAAGACATACATTGAAATATTAAGGTAGACAAGTGAAATCCAGATCATTGTTTTAAAGTTACGCGCTCAAAAACCCATTCTGAAATAAAAACATACAAAATCGGAGAAAAATTCAGGTCTTCTCAACTGCAGTAGTCGAGCTAGTTGGAAGATGTCGGCTTTGGCGTCGATTTGCATACTGGACACTGCATTGATGAATGTACAGAACAAACCACAATTCTTGGCCCCGTCACTAAAAATAAAAGTGTTTCATATTTGATCTTTGTCAAAATTGCTAATAATCGAAGTATGTTATCAGTAAAGCCAAAAGAGTCTATTCTCAGAAAGGAAATTTATGTTAACAACCATTATCCACGTTAACAAATTAGTGTTATATCCATAATAAAGTGCATTTAACCCCACCATCCACAGTAAATTCCGGTCAGGATTTTAGTCATTTTTAACGGCTTTTGGGTAAAATAAAAAGTACAGAAAAACATCAATGGTTTATTATTAAACTAACCAGCTGACAACGGTAACAGGTTCACTCGACATGCTAATCCGGGTACTAATCAAATTGTATAGTCTGCATAAATCTTGTGGATTAGGTCTGTCTTTACAGATGGTCTGGAATAAAGCTATTTCTCTTGGTTTTTCATCCTGCATCAACAAAATAAATATTACTCATATCAAGATTTTATTAAAAACAGAAAATATCTAGACGTGACTTGAAAGCTTACATAATTATGGAAGACAGAATCTTGACGAAATTAAAAAAAACATTGATTATTGCATGCAAGAAGATGTGATTTTCCCAGAATTTCAGCTTTAAAGATATTTGTAAACACCAAGATTTTAAGTTCACTCAAGTATTAAGTATAAGGCACGTCCTACACAATTTTGCCAGTAAGGAGGCCTTATCCCGTTGTAACTGTATAACAAGATTCATTTAGATGTAAAGTCATCTTTATGTACAAAACTTCAACGCATAGGTAAACCTAAGGTGGAGCGGACGAAGGAACAGACAGAAAATCTTCCGTTGGCGTCCCGTAAAAATAATAAAATATACAAAAACGATAACTTTAAAAATAATGGAAACCACTTTGTTACTAAACGTGATGTTAATGTCTACTGTAAAAAGTAGCAAGAAAACCGTCGACGAACGGCAAGAGCATAAAGTCAATGAACGATTCAGCCAACACGAAACAGAAGCCAAAAACACAAACACAAATATCTTAAACTAAGCAACAGATAAAATAACAACCGTAATATAAAATTGAATCAAGTGCAACTACGGAAATTAAAGAAAAGGCTTACTGATTCGTTTTTAAACCTTTATTCCCTTATCTCTGTTTGAAAGAATACAGTGTACTAGCATTTAATCTGCAGGTGAGTTGTTTGATTTATTTAATTGGTTTAATAATTTTTAGTACCCAATACAAGAAGGAAAAGTACACAGTAAAAAAATGTGTTGTATTAAGTGCGTACAATGGTTAAGAAATAGATTATAGCAAGCGAGCTATAAGCGAATTAGAACATGGTCATATCTTTTATTTGTCAATATTTTATACCAAGCGATAGCGAGGTATAAAATGAAGACAAATATAACGTATGATCAGAATTCAGACTAAAAATAACTGCATTGTTAACAATAACGATAAATATGGATAACATATAACAAACTAGAATTTTTAAGTCAGTTTTTACATTTATACAAACACACACAGTTTATGCATGTGCGAACTAAATTCATTGGAATTTTAACACAGTTTTGTTTAAATAGCTAAAGCTTGACGTCATTTTGGAATAGATGATTATATGTATAAGCCGAAATAGACAGGTATATATCTAATTGAAACACATGTATAGGGCGTTTTTTGACATTTAACCATGTAATAAAAACATTTAAAGGGGAGAAAACTAACAATTTAATTATTCATAACAAAGACAAGAAACGATGTTTTATTATCTTTCACCTTTTTTGTCATAATCAGCGATGCCTCAGTTATGTTATCCTCTTTCCTCTCTTGTCTTGTTATTTTAACGCTGAAAGGGCCACACGCAAATGAGTCATCTGACGCTGAATACACCATGTCTGCCTGCAATTTAAAATTTCCCCAGATTAAAATACATTAGCTCATAGAATATTTATTTTATAAATGTAATATTACAAACATTGCATAAAGCATTTAAATCTATTATGCACTGTCGAAATCAAGACTGCTTTTTCGGAACATTTAGTTATAAATAGATATGTTCGCCGAAGCTTTGTCATTGTAGGAATTGGTTTGAATAGCATGCTTGACCGTTAAATGATTCAATATACCCATGCAGTTTTGGGGTTGGTACTAACTTTTTATTCTGCCCAAATGAAAGAATGAGATTTATTAACTGATTAAGTAAATACGATTTAAACCAAAGGAAACTATATTACAGTTCTTTTTAAAACTTGTAATTTCACAGAAAATATATAATAAATTAGAAATTAGGGTATTAATAAACTTACCTCTTGTGGATCATTCAGAATCAAAACAATAGTTGATGAACTGTGATCTCTTGTCATGGTCCAAAAGTCAACTTTAGTGTCAGGTAACGGTAGTTGTGTCGTTAGATATCCGACAAACTTCGTGTACGACTGTGTTATAAATAATTTACAAATAAATAAAACAAGGTAACCAATAGAGTTGTCAAGGACAAAACAATGAACAGACAAACAGAACTATAAAATATCGAAAGCGTTCCTAGCATATTAACGTATTTTATGTTAGTAATAAAATGTGGGTTTGTCAATCGTGTGGTCTATTTAACGTAAAACTTTTACCTAGTATATATTGACAGCTTGCTGTTACAATTTTATACGAAATTTATGGGTTACATTGGGAGTAATTATATATCTCCACCAAAATGTGTGAACCACATCAAGAATTCTCTCTTTTCTAAATTCGTGTGGAAAAAGTAACGAATTAATATTGATATGCTAACCAAATCTTGAGAGAATAATATGTTGCTGTCAAGGTATACAATGTTAGGATATGAAACAACAATCATAATTTGTGTTCACTATTAATTGTACCTCATTGTACGGACTTTATCGTTAATAAGTATTAATAATATTATATTGTACATACAGGCACTTGCACGGCATTGATATAGTTTGATCGTCCCTTCTCGAAGGTCACAAGGTACAATCTGGTATTATCCACTGCAACATATTTACAGTTTTTATTAAACACATAAATGAATAACAGAGTCAAAGAACGAACAACATCTGAACTACGTTTTCAATTATAAAACTAATATTTTAAATGCGTAAGGAGGTAAATTTATTGTAAAAAGCCAGCCTACGAACAACTATATAGGCTTAATAATAATTATAAATGTATCTCATCATGCCATAGAATTGTGTGCCTTGCGTTAGTTGTCTACATCATAATTATTTTGATAGCCCGTATTGCTACGTTTTAAGACTTCCAATTAACAAAACTTTTATTGTCAGAGAGAATAATGTATTACCCAACTTACTTGCGAGAACATGTTTGCTTCTATTTTTCTCAATGTTTTCTGTGCTTGTGGCATCGGCATACTGGATATTTTCATGCTCGGATTTTTTCGCGTTCAGTTTCTGCCAAAAAAAAGATTGATACAAAAATCTAAATGAATATTAATGTAGTTTTCATTTTTGGTATCTGCAATTGGCTTGTGTAGTAATATCTAATTCCAGATTTTTCGTTATTGGTATAATTAGCATAAACATATGAGAGTAAATAATAACAAAAAGTATATTTTAAATTTATTGTACCTTACACTTTCGTTTCGCAAAATTCTTGTGATTTTTTGAATAAATAAATACCTTAAATTCTTCATTAAGTCTTTGTTGATTTATTGGACGTTTATCACTTTGAATTTCACGCCAGAAAAGGCCAAATTGTTCTTTGAAAATTGACGTATCCTCCATTGTAAAAGCCTCTAACAATGCGTGATGCAAACATACATACTGATCCTGTTTAAAGTAAATAAACATACTGATAATATATTACGTAAACCAGGATACTGTTTACACACTCAACTTGTGTAATGTTTCTATATATGCTGATCGTGTGTAATAGAAACAAAACACACTTATCGTGTGTAATGTTAAAACATATGGCGATCGTTTGTATTGGAAACAAACATACGGCTCATTAATGATGTATACACACACACACACATACTCATATGTGAAATCAAACTAATTTTCATTTAAAAAGGCACGGATGAAATCCGTTTTATTAAAAAAATAATGTAGCTAATACTTCTTTAGATGTCATTACAACATAAAATGTGCATACACGTTTATACCAATAGAACCAATATAAATAACATAATAGGTTGGAAGAACCTATATACGTACTGCAGTCTGAATCATATTCATACGACAGTATCTCATTTTCTTTACGAACTTTACAATATCTACATATCCTGTGGTTCGTCCTTCTTCTACAAGTGCGTCAAGTGCTATGAATGTCCCTGTTCTACCAATGCCGGCACTTGGAAAGTAATCAATGAACAATTAACTGTATTTTCAGCCACAAAATAACAAGCTATAACTATTACCTGCATACTTAAAGAATAACTTATTAAAGTAATTCATAGAAACACAAATTATACAGAAAAGTAAACGATCAAATCGGATATATGTAGACAACATAAAGTTGTTACTTATTATCTGTAATTTGCAGATTTAAATAAAATACTTTGACTTCATTGTTTCCATAAATATACATTAGGTAAATTAGAATATCTCTGAGTATACCTGCAGTGAACCAAAATTGGACCACCTGCTATCTGATTGTGATCAGCCCTAAAATGTTTGTGAAAGAGTACAAGGTACAGGGGATCAGGAGTACCATGATCAGGCCAAGCTGTGAAGTGGTACTGGATAACGGACCTCTTCTCCTTTGTCTATGAATAGCAAACAGACTTGTAGATATTTTCGAAGAGGTAAAACGTATTCAAATAGAAATTATAATTGACAGTAGACCGAACGTAGAATTTCCGCAATAATTTATTGATTTCTCTAGTTTGAGTCTTAAAAGTATTTCAAAATGACACCCCTCCTATGGCACCTTGGAATCTTTTAATCAAAGAAACTTGAATGTAGCTTTTTCATTTCACGCAAGCACGGATGCCTCCCTAGAGAAAAGGTAGTTCTGTGCGGAAGTTATAATATATAAACGATACAAAATATTTATTTCATAACTAACTACATAAATATTTATTTCATAACTAACTACACAGCATTTGCGCACGTTTATATTATTTTAACACATTTTTTATCATATTAGTAGTATAATACGAACTCCCCCGAAAGTGACAGACACAATCATCGAAGAAACAAACAAAATAAAAAAGAACAAAACATATTATCCATATACCTTTTTGTCTTCAACGGATATTTCTCTAGTAATATAAGCAGCCCTTTCTTTTTCACTAGTCAAAGTAAGAACCATGTTTCCAAATGTCATCTGTTTGCCACCAATGGGCCAGTACCTATCACACTTTGCCTAAATACAATAAAAATGGTAAAATGTGGTCAAAATATTGTAGAATTCTGCAATTTTTGTAAATTGCCAATACATGTATCTATACGTAAATGTATATTTTCCCAAGTTTACTTTTTTTTATAAGGTAAATTATTCTGGAATTCCTGAAATTAATTAATTATTTCTTTTATTGTTTCCACAAGTATGAGGATCATAAAATAATTATCACGTTTGATTGTTTTAAGATCGTAATGTATATTTTTTTAAACCTTTGAGATGTTCCCTCGATTTTGTCGTTGCAGAAATCTGCACATGTTTCGCTCATTTCCTCGAAATTTAAAGTGTGACATGTTAACTTACTTATATCCACAGATTCCTCAAGTCGTACTTATTCACAGAATCTCATTTCAAACTGTTTTGTTTTATTTATGGCAATACTTTGCGATTTACTGTGTTGACAACTTCAAGTTTTCGGTCGTCTACTGCCATTTTCGATCAGCTGGTAGCCGAACGTTTTTATTAGGTGTTTATAAAATAATTGTTAAAAAATGTTATATTTTAATTGTACTGACATAATTTCTTGTTTCTTGATAATTAACTGAGAAAAATGTTATTTAAACTTATTTTTATTTAAGTACAAGATGTTTTATATAATATTGATTGATTGGTCATTGCCGAAAGTAATTTTACGCATTGCGCAAGCCTGCACCAAACTGCACCAAAATTTCTTGTGCAGCATATAAAAGGGCAAAACGCTGAAAATTGACGTCACTCTTTACTACTTTATTGAAAATTGACGTTTGGCTTATTTTTCCAAAAAGAATTTAATTTTGAAGTAAGAAATTATTCATTGTTGAAATTTTTAATGGCAAAGTAATTTAACAATATCTAAAATTAATCCTTACTATGAAAAATTATTTATGAAGGAATTTTTTTGTGGGTTGTGGAAAATTTTAACTCTTTCAAAAGTTATTTAATAGTATATAAGTGAAGTTATCTGATATTTATCTGGCTTGTTATTTATGTTGTGTTGTGAAAATTAGTTGTTTTTCAAACTTTTCAACATAAAGTTCAATTAACTAAAATAATTCTGCACATATATCACCCAGGATTTGGGAGATCCAGTGTAGAAATAAACTTTTTAACATTAAGTTCATAAGTAAAATAATTCTGCACATATATCACCCAGGATTTGGGAGATCCAGTGTAGAAATAAACTTTTTAACATAAAGTTCATAACTAAATTAATTCTGCACATATATCACCCAGGATTTGGGAGATCCAGAGTAGAAATAAACTTTTCAACATAAAGTTCATTTAACTAAAATAATTCTGCACATATATCACCTAGGATTTGGGAGATCCAGTGTAGAAATAAACTTTTCAACATAAAGTTCATAACTAAAATAATTCTGCACATATATCACCTAGGATTTGGGAGATCCAGTGTAGAAATAAACTTTTAAACATAAAGTTCATTTAACTAAAATAATTCTGCACATATATCACCCAGGATTTGGGAGATCCAGTGTAGAAATAAACTTTTAAACATAAAGTTCATTTAACTAAAATAATTCTGCACATATATCACCCAGGATTTGGGAGATCCAGTATAGAAATAAACTTTTCAACATAAAGTTCATGAGTAAAATTTATTATGCACACATATCACCCAGGATTTGGGAGATCCAGTGTAGAAATAAACTTTCATCTTTCAACATAAAGTAATGAAATAGAAACAAAGTTTTGTAAATATTTTATTTTAATAAATGACATATAATGATATAAGGAAGCATTTCTATTAATCAAGGCTTGTACTAATCAAGGCTTTGAAGGGTAAATAACACAACACAACAAAACAATAAAATTGTATTTATACTTTATTATAAGTGTATCTGGAGAAATAGACATTATTTTACATTATTCATATATCCTGTAAGAGCTCAGGATCAGAATAATTGCATACATAGTACATTTGATGTTATTAACATAATGCCAAATAAATATTTAATCTTACTGGCTTGCTGAGTTTTCCCCAATTGGACCTATTCTTAGTCTCAATACCATACGACCAAGTACCAATTCTAAGGTTTAAAATTTAGTATAAAGTATACTGTCTGAAACATATCTGTTTGGCTTTTGTCAAAGAATTGTTTAATAGAAGTTCCCTTCACCAGCTCGCTACATAATTTTTGGCATCCTCGGCGGGATCCAGTTAAAGATTAAATCTACTTGGGTCCAGAGATACGAACCTTTTGGAAGAGAATAAACAGTAGCAGTCACCATGGTGAAGACTAAACCAATGTATATGACAAGAAAGCAAAATGATGAAATCGACATTGTTACAGGGGAAAGTGAAGAATATGAAACAGGACACACTGAAGATTCTGACATTGAAGAAGCTGAACAAAATACTGGTACAGATCATAATCCTAATGTAACAGAAGCTGAAGATGAGGCCAATGACACAATGGTATTGAGACCAAAACCTAGGAGGAAACTATGTTCCCCTCAACTACCAAAAATACCTAAATAACGAAGACCAAGAGTAGTTGAAACTGAGGCCACAATACACCACCAAACTGCCTCAGGGGATCAGGCAGGATTATATGGGATGCTGAAGACAGCAATACAAGAAATGACCAGCCAAGTAGTGGCTGCAGTACAGACAGATTTCGGAAGCCTGAAAGGGACTACTCCAGAAAAGAATGACAGACCCAAGATTGCAGACACTCTAGTAACTGAAAGAAAAGGAAAACAGAAAGCCAAACCATCCATGCAAAGAAAGAAATATCAGTCACATGAAGAATCATATTCATCTTCCTCAGAGGACAATACTGATGTTGAAGACTTTTATTCAGACAGCTTACATACTAGTGAGATAGTAGAATCAAAGCCCCATCATCGTAATAGCAATACACTTGCTAAATTACCAGCCTTTACTGCCAAGGAAAAGTGGGAGGTATGGATTAAACGTTTTGAAGCTGTAGCCTGTTTAAACTCCTGGAATGAAACTCGTAAGCTACAGGAGCTGATACCAAGACTCCAGGGAATTGCTGGAGACTTTGCATTTGACCAGTTACCAGAAAGGACTTTAAACAGTTACTCAAAGTTAACAAAAGAGCTTCAAAACAGATTTGGAATCCTGGAAAATAAGAAAAATTATAGAGTCCAATTTAACAGGAGGAACCAGCAAACAGGGAAGACCACTGAAACTTTTGCAGCAGAATTAAAGCGCATATACCACAAGGCTTATCCAGACCGAGAACAAAACATAAGGCAAGAAGACCTCCTTCAAAGATTTTTGATGGGACTGGAGGGCAATAAAGCCAGAATTCATGTTGAGCTCACTAAGGACCCCAAAACAATAGAGGAAGCTGTTCAGGAGGTGATTACCTACATAGAAACAACCAGAGACCCTAAATTGGAAGATTCTTGGACCAGATACTCAAAGAGACCAGTTAGACAAGTCAAGAATGATAGCTCTGAGAAATCTCAACACCTGGGAAACAAAGGGAAACTAAATGGCAAAAAGCCTCAAGATAACACTTGTAAAGATTTAAAGACACACAAAGATGAATCCACTGACTTGCTCACCGTGAATAAGAATGAACTGATGAAAATGTTTAAACAGATGTATGATGAACAGAAAAATCTAGAGAGAATGCAAAATCCACATTACCAAGGGGGGAGGAATTTTAATCAGCCATTTCCTAGAAGTGATGGGCAATTTAGAAATGATAGAAAACTAAGAGAAAAAGCAGCAAATACTCATACTGACCATCCTGCAAAAAGTTCAGGAAATAGCTGCATGATATGCTACTACTGTGGACAACCTGGTCACTATGCCAGGCATTGTTACAGTAATCCCAATAGACAATCTGACAGGACATCTGTAGGCCAAAGCAAACAGACACCCAAATGCAATGATAAATCTGAGCACACAACTGCAAATTCAACAAAACTTTTTGAGCAATCTCCAGGATATGCTTTAAACTAGAAAGGGTTAGCTCTGCTGACCGAGAGATAACCCAGTTTTTTCAGGACAAAGGTCACTATTTGATTGCAAAGAATGGTAATGTCCCAACCAGCAGCATTAATTCAGTGGAATTTAATGAGAAATTTAAAGAAAAGGCAGAAAATAATTTATGTCCATCCCAGGTTGTGGAGGACACAGCTTGTTCAGTAAACCGTGACGTTGGTGGAGAACAAGAATTATCTAGCCATCAAGTAATTGGACGTCAAGTACTTCGTAATGATGGAGTTTATGTCACTGGACAGGTACAAGGTCTTGAAATAAATTTTACAATAGACACAGGGGCTGCCAGAACTGTATTATCAAAGCAGGGTTATAAGAAGATTTCCATGTCCAAACGACCAAACTTGGAGAAGTCCAATACTTTGGCTAGTGCTAATGGCAAACCCCTAGAAGAGTTAGGGAATGTCATTTTTCAAGTAAATTTAGGAGATTTGGAGTTTGAAGTAGAGTTAATTGTTGCTAATATTGAGGATGAGGCCTTATTAGGTTTAGATATTTTAATGAAGGCAGAATGGGGACCTGCTGACTTAAGGTTAAGTAATGGTATTATGCTGCTGGGTGGAACAACCATTCAATGTACCAAAATTGGCCAACCTGAAAAACTTAGGAAAATTCGTTTTGCAGACAATATTGAGATACCTCCCAGAAGTGAGATAGTTATTGATGTTTTTGTAGATAGATTTGACGATGATTCCTTCGACCAACCATACAATTTTATTTTGGAACCTAACGATGACCTTGTACAGATATTTCCTGTTGTTATGGCCCCTACTGTTGTAGACATCAGTAAAGATGTCACATCTAAAGTACGTATTATGAACCCCTTTGACCAAGAATATGTTTTAAAGCAAGACACTGTACTTGGGAATGCAGAACTACTTGAAAGAGAGCCTTTGTTATTGATGGAATTTGAAGATGAAGAAAAGTTAGAGAACTATGAACCTATAAGAAGAATAAAATTTCTTGAAACTGGAAATCCAATCACCTGGGAAACAAACATTGGAGTCATTAGAAATATATCCAAAAGGGGAACAGCTGATGGTGGAAAAAGTGAAATAGTACCAGAACATTTAGAAGATATGTATACAGAGGCTGTGCAGGGCTGTAAACTAGAAGAACACATAAAAATAGCAGAACTTTTAAATAAATTTTCAAATACCTTTTCCAAGAATGACAATGACCTTGGCCTGACAAAACTCCTTGAACACAGCATAGAAACAGGCGACGCTAAACCAACAAAACAACCACCACGTAGAGTACCGATAGCATTTGCATCCGAAGAAAAGAAAATTATTACACAAATGCAGGAACAAGGTATCATTCGGAAATCCAGTTCTCCATGGTCTAGCCCATTAGTTTTAGTTGTTAAGAAGAATGGAAAAGTTAGACCTTGTGTAGATTATAGACGATTAAATGCTGTAACCATAAAAGATGCTTTCCCCCTTCCCAGAATTCAGGATTGTCTTGATACCGTAGCTGGATCAACTTTTTTTAGTACTTTCGATTTAACTAGTGGGTATCATCAAATTCCAGTTAAAGCAGAAGATATACCCAAGACAGCATTTGTTACCAAGTACGGTCTTTTTGAATTCCTGACAATGCCTTTTGGTGTTTGTAATGGACCCCCTAGTTGCCAGCGTCTAATGGAACTAGTTTTAAATGGCTTGCAATGGCAGATATGTTTGATTTATCTGGATGATATTATTGTATTTAGCAATAACTTTGATGACCACATTGTAAGACTAGAATTAATTCTGGAGAGATTGTCTAAAGCAGGATTAAAGTTGAAACCTGAGAAGTGTCAATTATTTAAACCAGAAGTTGCTTTTCTTGGACATTTAGTGTCAAGTAAAGGCATACAACCCAACCCAGACAATGTTGTAAAAATTTTATCTTGGCCACCCCCTAAGACTGTTACAGAAGTAAGACAAATCCTTGGAATGGGAAGTTACTACAGACGTTTTATCTAAAATTTCTCTGCCTTAGTGAAACCGCTAACAGAATTGACAAAGAAGGATATAAATTTTAACTGGACTCCAGAATGTCAGTCAGCCTTTGAAAGTTTAAAACAAGCATTTATTGGAACAGATATTATGGGTTTCCCAAAAGATGATGGTGAATTCTATCTGGATACAGATGCCTGTGATACTGCAATAGGTGCAGTTTTAAGTCAAGTTCAGGACGGACGTATGAGAGTTATTGCATATGGTAGCCGTACGCTGAACAAGGCAGAATGTAATTACTGTATCACTGATAAAGAACTTTTAGCTGTCCGATACTTCATAGAGTACTACCGACAATATCTGTTGGGCAGAAAATTTTGTGTCAGAACAGATCACCAAGCATTGATCTGGCTTTTCAGCCTAAAGGAACATAAGGGAAGAATTGCAAGATGGTTGGAAATACTGTCCGCCTTTGATTTCTATGTTGAATACCGACCTGGTACTAAACATGGCAATGCTGATGCAATGTCTAGATGTTTAAATCCCCGTGACTGTTTTTGTCCATTTATTGACAATCTAGAATATCTTAAATGTGGCCCATGTTCTAAATGTATGAAGAGAGCACAGAGTATGATGAGCTCAGCAAAGTGGAGTACAGTCTGTATAGACGACACTAAGAATCAAGAAACAAGTTTAACCCCAACCCCTGAAACCCCTATAGTAAATGATAAACTAGATCTCCTGAATGTTGTGAAGACCAGGAACCAGGCAAAAGATGACTGTTGTACTTTATTAAAAACAGGTCACACACTGACAGAATTACAAGAATTACAAGAGAATGATGAAGACATAGGACCAGTTTTACAATGGATGAAGACTGGAATCAGACCTGACAAAAGGGATATTGAAATAAATAGTCATGCAACCAGACATTATTGGTTCCTATGGGAATCACTTCAACTACTTGATGGCCTTGTATATAGAAAATTCCTCAAGCAAAATAAAACCGACCTTTACTACCAGTTTGTAACCCCTGTCAGATTAAAAGAAGAAGTTTTGTACCAGATGCACAATTCCCTGCCATCTGGACACTTGGGAAAGAAGAAAACCAAGGAAAAGTTATGTAGAAATTATTATTGGTATGAAATGCGGGAGGACATCAATATCTGGATTCAGAAGTGTGACATATGTGCATCTATTAAACCACCTCAAAAGACATCCAAGGCTCCACTTGGATGCATGTTGACTGGGGCCTCATGGGACAGAGTGGGAACAGATATTTTAGGACCACTTCCTCTGACACCAAGAGGAAATAGATACATTTTAACTGTAACAGATTATTTCACGAAATGGGTGGAGGTCGTCCCCGTTCCAGACAAAACAGC
The DNA here is from genome assembly GCA_944474755.1 of Limnoperna fortunei. Lineage (NCBI taxonomy): Eukaryota > Metazoa > Mollusca > Bivalvia > Mytilida > Modiolidae > Limnoperna > Limnoperna fortunei. The sequence continues at coordinate 11,147,739 of OX104120.1, read as the reverse complement.
AGTAACATGTGCAAACATTATACTGAATGATGTATTCTGTAGATTTGGATGTCCTCTTGCAATCCACTCTGACCAGGGAAGAAATTACGAAAGCCAAATTTTTAAAGAAATGTGTGAACTACTGGAGATAAGAAAAACAAGGACAAGTCCCAAAAACCCTAAAGGCAATGGCCAAACAGAACGTTTCAACAGAACTTTAATCGCTATGATAAAATCCTATTTAAGGGGGGAACAAACGAATTGGGACTTAAATCTTGGTTGTCTTGCTGCTGCTTATAGGGCTTCTCCAAATGAATCAACAGGACTGACCCCAAATCTTCTTTTATTTGGAAAAGAGATAAGAATGCCAAATGATTTAATTAAAGGAGTTCCTGCAGAACAGGGGGAGGAACATTCTAAGAACTCGGGGGACTATGCATTAAAGATTAAAGATAGATTACACACTGCCCACCAAGTTGCTAGGAAACACTTGCTTTCAAATGCAAAGCGTCGCAAAGATTTTTATGATACAAAAACTAATTTAACAGTTTACAAAAAGTTTGACAAAATTTGGTATTTAGATGAATCAAGAAAGGAAGGAATAAGTCAGAAGTTACAGCCACTGTATATTGGTCCTTGTCTGATAACTAACAGATTCAATGATATAAATTATGAAATCCAACTTGATGGGGAGGGAACTAGAAAAATAATTAATCATAACAAGATGAAACCCTATCATGGGAATCAGTACCCAAAATGGATGAGGCTTTTGGAGAGAAAAAACATGTTGATGCCCAGTAGATAATTTGACTAATTCCACATCCAACAATAAAAAAAATCCATTTTTAATTTTAGTTCAGCAAAATTTTGTTCACATATTCTTTAAGAGCTGAGAATCAGAACAAATTTAGATCTCCAGATACACAACAACAGTTTGAATTCCAGTTTGAACCAATTCTGTAAAATGCTGTTCTGTTTCTTTTAAGATGTCAACTTATGAGGCAGACATGGAGAAGGCAGTAAGAAGGGTGTGGAAGTGTCTCAGATGCCCCCAGGATGAAGAACCATTCACTGACCAAAAGTTCAGGGTGGAATCCCACATCTTGAGGGATCATGTGGAAAACTTTGATACCAGTTCATTCTTTTGCAATCTTTGCGGATTTTCCAGCCTTACGCTCAAGAAACTAGAAAGACACACAACACATTTTAAACCTCATTTCGTACAAAGAGAGGAGATGATTAGGATGGGCACATTTGTTAGTGATCAACACTACCAGGTAATCAACAAGAATCCAACAAAATTCAAACCTAATGTTGAATACAGAATGTTAACTAGGGCTGAGTCTGCCAATCGACTAAAAACCAAGACTAATAGAATACCAATACCTACCGTTACAGTACCAACATCATACTTACCTGCAATTGAACCCTTTGAAGAATCTATTGACATACTACTAGAAGTTCTAGAAGAACAAACCAAGTCTCGCACTGTTGTTGACAATCAAGTAGTCAGTGTTACTACAACAACCACTACCACCACCGTGGACAACTTGATTGTAGATTCCACTATTACCAGCGATGATGTTTTACAGACACCACCAGACTCTCCCTTAGTTTCAACTCCGTTGCTTTCAACACCAGTTCGCCATGTCATTGTTATGGACCGACAAAACCCGGAGCAGGCTGCGGTAACAGACGTTGAAACCTTAAACATTATGCCACAACTTTTAGGAAACACTGACTTTCACCCCTCTTCTGACTGGGATAACGTGCCAGTCAACTGTGAGCAGGAAGTACCTGAGGATCAATCGTCATCATCCTCCTCCACATCTTCATCTTCTTCATCTACCTCTTCATCAGATTCCGGATGCGAGACCTGCCACACAACCTTGAACTCTGTACTGCAGGCAGTACAGAACCTGACAAAAGTAAACCAAGAATTACAAGGCACAGTGAAAAATTTATCATCTGACATCAAAATTTTGCAGACACAGATAACTGGCCTTCGTTCAGTTGTTCGCGAACAGAGTGAGGAAATCAAAACCCTGAAAACCATTAGTAGACCAGCACCACCACGATTTTACCAACAACCACGATTTGGACACAACTCTTTCTCTTCAAGGCGCATCTCAACCTACTCCAGCCCAAGCAACAGAAAAAGATCACCTATACCTACAAGACTACCAAGAAAAAGAATGGAATCTCCGAGAAAACAGACCACACACAAGTCACTAGTAAAGAAACCTAGACACTTATGAACAGACATTTTTCTTTTTCAGGAACTGTATTGAACACTTATTTGTATTTATTGTGAACTCTAAAGTCTACTTTTATGCAATTTTAAATGTTACATTTGTGAGGACACAAATTTTTTTTTGTAAGGGGGTAATGTAGAATTCTGCAATTTTTGTAAATTGCCAATACATGTATCTATACGTAAATGTATATTTTCCCAAGTTTACTTTTTTTTATAAGGTAAATTATTCTGGAATTCCTGAAATTAATTAATTATTTCTTTTATTGTTTCCACAAGTATGAGAATCATAAAATAATTATCATGTTTGATTGTTTTAAGATCGTAAGTAATGTATATTTTTTTAAACCTTTGAGATGTTCCCTCGATTTTGTCGTTGCAGAAATCTGCACATGTTTCGCTCATTTCCTCGAAATTTTAGGTGTGACATGTTAACTTACTTATATCCACAGATTCCTCAAGTCGTACTTATTCACAGAATCTCTCATTTCAAACTGTTTTGTTTTATTTATGGCAATACTTTGCGATTTACTGTGTTGACAACTTCAAGTTTTCGGTCGTCTACCGCCATTTTCGATCAGCTGGTAGCCGAACGTTTTTATTGGGTGTTTATAAAATAATTGTTAAAACATGTTATATTTTAATTGTACTGACATATTTCTTGTTTCTTGATAATTAACTGAGAACAATGTTATTTAAACTTATTTTTATTTAAGTACAAGATGTTTTATATAATATTGATTGATTGGTCATTGCCGTCAGTAATTTTACGCATTGCGCAAGCCTGCACCAAACTGCACCAAAATTTCTTGTGCAGCATATAAAAGGGCAAAACGCTGAAAATTGACGTCACTCTTTACTACTTTATTGAAAATTGACGTTTGGCTTATTTTTCCAAAAAGAATTTAATTTTGAAATAAGAAATTATTCATTGTTGAAAGTTTTAATGGCAAAGTAATTTAACAATATCTAAAATTAATCCTTACTATGAAAAATTATTTATGAAGGAATTTTTTTGTGGATTGTGGAAAATTTTAACTCTTTCAAAAGTTATTTACTAGTATATAAGTGAAGTTATCTGATATTTATCTGGCTTGTTATTTATGTTGTGTTGTGAAAATTAGTTGTTTTTCAAACTTTTCAACATAAAGTTCAATTAACTAAAATAATTCTGCACATATATCACCCAGGATTTGGGAGATCCAGTGTAGAAATAAACTTTTTAACATTAAGTTCACAAGTAAAATAATTCTGCACATATATCACCCAGGATTTGGGAGATCCAGTGTAGAAATAAACTTTTTAACATAAAGTTCATAACTAAATTAATTCTGCACATATATCACCCAGGATTTGGGAGATCCAGTGTAGAAATAAACTTTTCAACATAAAGTTCTTTTAACTAAAATAATTCTGCACATATATCACCCAGGATTTGGGAGATCCAGTGTAGAAATAAACTTTTCAACATAAAGTTCATAACTAAAATAATTCTGCACATATATCACCCAGGATTTGGGAGATCCAGTGTAGAAATAAACTTTTAAACATAAAGTTCATTTAACTAAAATAATTCTGCACATATATCACCCAGGATTTGGGAGATCCAGTGTAGAAATAAACTTTTCAACATAAAGTTCATAACTAAATTAATTCTGCACATATATCACTCAGGATTTGGGAGATCCAGTGTAGAAATAAACTTTTTAACATAAAGTTCAATTAACTAAAATAATTCTGCACATATATCACCCAGGATTTGGGAGATCCAGTGTAGAAATAAACTTTTAAACATAAAGTTCATTTAACTAAAATAATTCTGCACATATATCACCCAGGATTTGGGAGATCCAGTGTAGAAATAAACTTTTCAACATAAAGTTCATGAGTAAAATTTATTATGCACACATATCACCCAGGATTTGGGAGATCCAGTGTAGAAATAAACTTTCATCTTTCAACATAAAGTAATGAAATAGAAAGAAAGTTTAGTAAATATTTTATTTTAATAAATGACATATAATGATATAAGGAAGCATTTCTATTAATCAAGGCTTGTACTAATCAAGGCTTTGAAGGGTAAATAACACAACACAACAAAACAATAAAATTGTATTTATACTTTATTATAAGTGTATCTGGAGAAATAGACATTATTTTACATTATTCATATATCCTGTAAGAGCTCAGGATCAGAATAATTGCATACATAGTACATTTGATGTTATTAACATAATGCCAAATAAATATTTAATCTTACTGGCTTGCTGAGTTTTCCCCAATTGGACCTATTCTTAGTCTCAATACCATACGACCAAGTACCAATTCTAAGGTTTAAAATTTAGTATAAAGTATACTGTCTGAAACATATCTGTTTGGCTTTTGTCAAAGAATTGTTTAATAGAAGTTCCCTTCACCAGCTCGCTACAATATTTAACCAATTAGTTTAAAATATAAAAAACACCATATAAATACGTATTTTGAATAAAACAAACAATGTATTGTTTTAATATAATATTTTTTCTTTACATTTAATTTAACTGTTATTACCTTCTTTTTATAAACCATTTATTGCTTATCTCATATAATGGTGTCAAAATATGGTAAATAATTGGATAATTAATTGCACTTAACTTCTCACTAGATAAGGTTTTGTATGTTACTTGAAGTTGCAACCCTGAAGCTGGTTATCTACCAATTTGAGATAAGTGACGTGAACAATTCTGTATACTTTAGTAGAAGTATCTCTGAAGCAAATGTTTTAATAACACAATATTGATAAATGCTTTCATCATCCCATTGATATTGTGTTAAATCATCCTGTCATACATAAATAATGCGGTTTAAATGTCTGTTTTATAGAATACATAAAAGTAAACACAATTGTTTTGGAAGCATACAACTATTTTACCTTTGAGCCCTCAATCAGGTTAGTTAGCATTACAATTTTTCTTGTATTATTCTGCCAGATCATGCGCCAATGGTCCTGTATTGTTTGCTTTATCGGTCCTTAAAGGAAGCAAGTAGTTATTTGTTATCCATAGATATATTATAATAGCTTTAGACCCGAAAAGCGGTTAGCGATTAAAGAAAACAAAGATTGTTAGTGATGAATTAACGAAAGTGTTGTCAGTGATTATTTAATACATCTAGGTGAGGTGTAGGCTACAGAATGACGAGTTCTTCTACAAACATTTATCTATTAATGACCTGGCTTAATGTTTACATGACATCAAATAATTATTAAATCATATAAAACGTTAACCTATGTTACGATACCCTTGCAATATGAACATTCTTTGCAGCCATTGTTGGAAATAACTATAATCAATATTTTAAGTTGATTGGTAACTGATGCATTTTGTTATACATGTATTTAAGTTGCTTTTATCCCTGCAGTGTATTCTACAAATAAATGCGCTGGCCTGATTATATCATAATTATGTTCGTAATAAATGTGTTACCAAGTACATAGTTGCTATTTGTTAGGTAATGGACGTTTGTTGAACCAAATACACGAAAAACTATGTAAACAACTACACAATATCTTTACCTTGAGATGCGATGTAGCATCTGTCTTTTTCAAATCCCTGCATAAGTATGAGTTAATATTAAAAACATAATATTGCAAATTAAGATTACTACGTCATCAGATATACAGCTTTTTTCTTTAGTAAGACAATTTTTATATGTTAACATTACTACATGTAATTTGATATTTGTCTAACAAAATTTTCACAACAAAAACATATTATTTCTAAAACTGCTAAGAAACATTGGACTATCAAATGCATAACAAATCATTTAAATGACTTGATCTAAAAAGACGTATGCCTAGAAGTCGTTAGTGCTTATTTTTGTACGAAAAAGATGAATATGACCCTATGTTTCTTTTTGACTTGAAACCTAAATATAAGCAAAATATTTAAATAACTAGAAAATAGTAAATGGATTTTATAAAAGATTTGGTAACAGCGAAATGTCGAGCCGTCTTTTTTTTTACGAAAGTCAATGTTCTGACACTATGCATATATTTTATAATCCTGCAATGCCATTATCAATGCATGAGTTGTACCGTGCTACAAAAGAGTACCAGAGGAAAACTACATATTAAGGAAAAGTAAACAAATTTCGGACTGTGAGGCATGCATATATGTTAAAGCTCGTTCATTAATTGTGTAATTGGGTACCAGAAAAAGTAATTTGTTTACCGTACAAATGGTAACTTATGCTTTTTGACGCCATTGAAGATGTGAATACAGTACTAACAACAGGATAAAAATATAAATTAGGCCAATAATTGCTTGTAACAGGGACAAGTTACATTAATAACTCACATCAACGTAGTTAGCATTAATATAATCAGAATTCGTTGTTCCTTGGATTGTCTCTAGAATAACTCTTGTGTGGTCATCTGAAACATGTAAATTTATTCAAATGCAGTTTTCTTCGTAATTCGTTTACTATGAACATGATATGAGTCTAACGTTTATCAATTAACTGTTTCATCATACACCAAAGACACCATAATTGCATTTCTTTCTGATTAAACTACACGAATTAACAACATGCATTATCTAATCCAACTATATATGAATGCCATTTAAATGTAAAGCACTTACAAGGGAAAGTAGTCTTAAACCTATTCTTTGGCATGTTGTCCTTCTGCTCTGCTTTAGTTGTTGGATGTTGCATTCCATATGGAATTTTCTACAATGAAAACATTTTTGCTCATTTAAACGCTTGTTTAAAGAATAATACAACGACTATATATCTATATTTTTGTTACTACGAACAAGAATTGGAAACGAGTGATAATGAAAAAATGACGAAACTTGTTTGCAAAATTCCAGCGTTATAATAATAAATTTGGTATCTTGATACTTTAAAAGTATTATTGTTTGTGGTACCAATTTTTGTACGTGAATGGGATGATTTTCCAAATTTCATAATATTGCAAAAAGAATTCTGGAAGACCTTTATAATGTTCGACAAGGCGTGGTATATTCTTGCACATGTGACCTCTGATTGTTTTTTACAAATATGTAGGGACTGTTCAAACCTTCAAAGGCAATCCAATTTTCACAAACAATGTAAAATATACAAATAAAACAATGTACCCGACTTTTACTCAAATCAAGTACTTTGGAACTAACGTCAAGTTTTGTTACTATACTTAAAATGAAATTATAAGTGAACTAGAATGGTAAGCAGTTGGTCAGAAACAAAACGACGAATAATTACTGTAAACATTAGTGCTCTATATTATGTGTTTAGCTTTGAAGTAAATGTTAAAATGAATAAGATGTTGTCAAACAGGAAAAATTTAGATTCACTTTCAAACTATTCCAATAGAGTATTTCTACATTTTAGGTCATGTTTGCTTTCATAACGCTATTTCGTCTGATGCTATTATAGAGCTAAAAATGTGGTAGTAGAGGTGTGGAATTGAATAAATACAATTATGCCTGATAAAATGTACCGTTCTGAAATAAAAATATATACGTATGCATGTGAAAGGACAAGAAATTTAGTAATAAAGTATTAATGCATACATTAACTTCATATATGTATAGACGCAATCTTTTCGTTGTGTCTTGTCTTGTGTTGAAATACGTTTCACTGTTAAGTATAGATATTTACAGGTATTTTACCTTATAGTCCTCTTTAAGACCATCATTTGTTTTCTTTTTTGCAATGTAAGCCTTTAGGTTGTCGACTTGGACAATAGTTATAATATCATCTACATTATAGTATGTATTTTCAGTATTTCCATTTTTCTGCTGTAAAGATGTTCTAACTGATGAGTCTTCGTCTGTTTCAGAAGAAGATACCATACTTGGCCTACCTATATTGATGTACAGTCCTTCCTCTCTTGCAGCTGTGGTGATATAAATTATCATTTACTGTCCTTAAATATTTAATAAATTGTATTGTCATTTCTCTACATTTGCCATGTATTTAAATTTCATTAGGAAAAAAGGCATTTAAATATTGTTAGATTACAGAGATTGTTTGGCAATGGTTATAAATTGATTTTTAGGTAAACAAACTGGTAAAAAATAATTCGATCGAAATTAAGTTTGCTGATTCAATTACAAGTTTTCACACAAAAAAACAATCAAACCGCAGTAGCCAAACTAATCTAGCATATACAACCACGAGCCCACGAGCCGTGTTGTCATCTTCTACTTAACTTATCACTTGTTTATCAATGCTGAGGTTGCGGGTTACAGACATACTGCTGGCAGGGTATGCTGTATTCTAAGATAAAGAGGCTTGCTAGTTTTCTATCGAAGGTCCTGTGTTTCTATGTCTCCCTTTGTTAACATGCAACCGTGAAATAGCTGAAGCTTTGTAACGAGTGGCAGTAGACCTCAAAAATAACAAAATAAAAAAAAACCATAAAACACGGAAATCGTGTCTTAATTTACTGCCATATGGTTGGAAATTATTTAAATTCACAAAAATTTACATTCACACGGTGTCAGTGGCAGGATTTTATTTGCAATCACTGAGTCAATGCCTCTGCTGGTTGACTGTTACGTTAGTCCCTATGGGAGACACGAGTCCAGTTGTCACGCTTAAGTGCTGACACAAATATCATTGATTCTTTTAGCAATAAAGTCATGTCTAAATATACTGCTCTAAAATTTCGAACATGATTTAGATTATAAGGTTTTTCTATTCGCAAGAGGTAGATGGCCTTAGCAAAATTTGGAATAACATTTTGAAATTTGTTGATAAAAGATCTAAATGTTTTCAATCATTATGGGGTTTAAGCGACAACAATGACTCTTGAATAGACGAAAGGTGCATCTTGTGTAGCTATTTTTATAACCCTGGTTTCTTCGATCATATTTTATTTGGAACCACTGACTAGGTCGATGCACTTGCTGGTGGACTGTTAGTCCCGAGGGTATAATCCAGCCTAATAGTCACACTTCGGTAGACAAGAATATCATTATTTGAGTGATATAGTAATTGTCTTAATGCACTGAATGGAATTAATAAATAATTGAAATCATAAAGATATTCTATTAGCAAGTTGTAGATAACGTTAGCCGAATTTGTATTACGTTTTGGAGACTTGATAATGAGATAATGAAAGCTCTAACATCATTTGAATTTATATGCTTTCAATTAAGCGCTACTGATGATTAGAAGAAACAAGCGTCTAGTGTCGTAACGTTGATAATCTTGGTATTTCTGATACACAAATTTGATTGGGATAGATCTTTAATTAGCCATGAATAAAATAAATCGCTCTCAAGGCAAAAAATAACAATGAAATCCGACCGAACAACAAAAGCCGAAAGCCAAGGGATAATTACAAATCAGGATATAGACAAACACATACAGCGCAACATAAAAGCCAAAAAAACACAAACACAGAAAGTGAGAATCTCTAGAGTAACGTATCACTGGAGATATTTTTATTTTAAAATACGTTCGCATAATAAAAAGAAAACAAACCAAGCAGCATAAGGTCAAAGGGGCGATTTCAATTACACGACAGAAACAAAAACTAAAAATAAAAACAAAAAGTGAGTAACCCCTGAACACAGAGAGTGAAGGACAATAAAAAACATTGGTGAAATCTAGTGCTCAGATCGGACAAGAAGTGTCCTCATATTAGACATTATGTAAGTTACCCATTGTCCTGTCCAGGACAAAGTCAAACCCGAACGACAGACTCATGAAAAATATCATATCTTATTTAAGAGATGGATGTTCTATAACGATCAATTAATGTATGTTGACGGCCATAGAACTTTGAAGAGTTCAAGTGTCTTTAAAGCGTATGTAAGAAAACATACCCTGTCTGTAGGTCACCGACGACTCATCTTCGTACAATATTTTATTTTTCTTCCTGTCTTGTGTTTTCTTTGGCAGTTTTCTCCTAATTTGACAAATAAAACGTGTCTCCGCTAAGAAAAACTAACATATAAACGCCTATCTGAAATTGCAATAATCTTGCAAATATACACTCAGCCATTCTCTTACCAGATGTATTTTTCATCATTATAATAGTTACAATAAAATCTTTTTACATATTGCATGTGTTGAAGCTGAGCTTTCACTTTACATCTGTTAAAGTAATCATTTGTAGGAAAATATATTATGTAAAAATTTGAAATAGTATGCTTTTATAATCGCTATACTTAAAATATTTTTGCAAATACCATCTAAACTACATGTACCTTCTGTAACAAATGAATAAAACAACCATAACAAGCGCCAAAATAACAATGCCACCAGATACACTTCCTGCTGCTATCCCTATAACGCTAGAAGATCCTAGAAGATCTGTAAGGCAACACATCGTAAGATACTTACAATTAGCTTATAACAAACACCTCTTATTATTGTAATGTAACTTAAAAAATCCTAACATAAATTATTATTAATCCAAGATACATTTCTTGTGTCGACGCCAGCTAGTAAAAATTATAATCTGCTATAAATAAAAGTTACGTAACAATTGAAACATGACATATGTCTGCAATGATTTATGCATCGAAATACTAATAAAAAGGCAACACAAAGTACACATGCCATATCATAATATATGACAACATTTAATTATCAATCCGATATAACAGTCAGTTAAACGACACTTATAAGTTATGAGTTCCATCCACCGTGATGTTCAAGCATCTAAATGAAATCGGATTGTGTTTTGTAAAGCGGAAACATAAAGGTAAGCGACGAAAAATACACGATTTTTTTAATCTTGTTTCATCTTCGCAATTCAAACCATTATCTGTGACCTGTTAAAAAGCTACATAAATCAACTCACCTTGCACGTCTAGCTGAACAGGTTTTCCAAAACTTATTCCAAGTTCATTTTCCACATAACATAAATACATTCCAGAGTCTGAGTTGTTTATGTTGTAGATGGTAAGAGACGGAGTCTTTACAGAGCTACCATTGTACTTTACACCATCTATAGAATTTAGCGTTATGTCATCTTTCTTCCAAAATACATTTGTAGGCTCGGGATAGGAATCAAATGAACAAGGTATGACGACATCTTTGCCGACATTAGTTTGCATGTATTGTGTGGATGATTGTACAAGTGGCGAATCTATAAAAAAACTAAAACGAAATAGCGAAACAAACTAAAGCAGTTTGAACGATATTTGAAGGTAAATGGCACATATGTACACTATATCAACAATGTTAGCGATATTTCCTCTGTAATTCTTATAATTGAATTCCACAGTAAGCTTTAATAAAAAGATTAGAAAAACTAGAAAAATATGGAGGCTACTTTAGGTCTACGAAATATGTTAAGTCGTGATCGCGAATTTTAATGCGTTATAACGAATTACATTTTTTGTGAGCACGGATTATTATTCTTAATAATGAACGTTTGATTCGAGATCACGGATTTTATTTTGTTACAACGTATTCCGGAATTCGAGATCAGATATTTAAATTCGTTATAACGGATTCAAAAATAGCGGTACAAAACTGGTTGAAAGTTATTGCGTCAATAGCCGCGATTGTTTATGCGTACACATAACACTAGGCTTTTTAAATTTTGTGAAGCAGGTTCGAATCTAAAACGTTGATTTTTTAATGTTTTTTTTTTAAAACTTTGCATGTATTTTGAAATATTTTTGTCTATTTTTGACGTAATGACCTATTTAAAAAACCCTTTAAAACAACAGTTAGGCAGACGATCAGTATGGTACCATTTTTAACATATACAATATATAACTTTGTTTTTGCATTTAAATATTTAAATAGGGTATAAAAAAGGCTGACAATTGTGACGTAAAAAGCCGCGATCGTTTAAAAAAAGAATGTTTCAGCCATAGTAAAAATCTTAATATTTATACGCGTGGAACAAATTGCAGAATCACTTCAACAACAAAGTAGATTTAAAACATACAATGATTTTTTAATCTCGACTTGCACACTTTTAGTCATCAATCAATCAATCAATCAATCAATCAATTAATCAATCAATCAATCAATCAATCAATTAATCAGACAGCCGGACAGTCTTTCAATCATCAATCAATTAATCAAGCAGTCATCAGTAAATCAATCAATCAATCAATCAATCAATCAATCAATCAATCCAACAAACAAACAAACATCAAACAAGCAGTCAGTAATTCAGTCAACCTTTAATTAATCAATCTTTCAAGCAAGCAAGCATTCGGTCAGTCATTTAATCATCAATCAATTAATAAAGCATTCAATCAGTCATCAGTAAACCAATCAATCAATCCATTCATTCATCCATCCATCCATCCATCCAACAAGCTAGCAAACAAACAAGCAGTCAGTAAGTCAGTCAACCAATAATCAATCAATCGATTTATTACATTACATATTTGTGTTGTTTAACAATATCCAATGTAAAAATTATAACAGAACTTACAGTTCAATCAACATTTGGCATACCTGTTATTATCTGTATTTATGGGAAAACACATTTTCTTTTTGTAGATTCCAATATCGTATGATTGCGTTTTTTGTACAAAAAGAACCAAACCACATAACAGAAGACCTCTTTAAGGTGATAAAAACAAGAAACTAAGAAAACACATAAGCGTAGATTCTTTATTACCTGTGGTGCCTACAGCGTAATTTGCAATAAATATAGGCCAAAATATTATGGCCAGTGCAAGCTGATTCCAGCTGTTAAGGAAAAGTCTATACAACAAATAACCTGACTGACCTAGATTATATTCCAGAGTGAAAACGAACAAGAACATCATAAGTACTAGGTTGTAGTCCACGTAATATAACTCTGCCCATATCTTCTAGTAGAGAAGACCATGCTACGTGTTTTATATGCAAGAAACCAGGACTGAAATGTATTTTTGTGCAGTCTAATGCACGTTTTGATGTATTGTGGTTTATGGAAAAATCTGTAATTTTTCCTTACGGGTGTAGATGTTGCCCGTCACATCTTGAGAACAATTATTTAAACAATAATGTCATTTCCAAAATTGATAAAGCCTGCTTAGACTCCACAACCGACTTCAACAGGACAGACCGTGTAAAACTCATCGAAGAAGAAAGACAGATTTTAATGCAATGGAAAATCCGGATTGATTTCGATAGGCCTCAAAAATTCACTGATAATGATTACTTTAATCTTACTTGATTACATAAAATTCAATTTGAAGACCTATATTCAAACATCAATTCAGTACGAAATACCCAAAACAGGAGTGCAAGAGCTTGTTTGGGTATATAAAATAAATTAAGAACTGGCATGTCTAACAAGTTTTTATCAACACTGTTTGACGTTAGTAAACATCCTGTACGTAGAGCGGTAGAAGCAATTCGCAAAAACTGTACATACAATCAGGTGTTGGCCACATTACACGAGAAGATGTAATTAACAAACATACCCGTCCTTTAGCGAAGTATTTGTTATATGGTTTTGAACCCGCTATACTTATTGCTGACGGCACTTATATTAATATCCAAAAAGCAGTGACTATGCGTTTCAGCGTCGTTTTTATAGTGTTCATAAGCAAAGGCCACTTGTAAAGCAAATGATGGTTGACGACAGGTTACATAGTGACTGCTTTAGGACCCTACCTAGCCGACAGTAAAAATAATAATGCCAGCATACTTACTCACATAATGGAATTAAACATTGAGTAAATATGTGAATGGATTGAAGATGACGACATTTTCGTCGTTGGTAAGGGCTTTAGAGACGCATAAGAGCTTTCTGGAGTTTTTGGGATAAATGATCAAATGCCGGTATGTTTAAAGAAAGGTCAGCACAAGCCAGCGCACAACGGAAGAAGCAAATATCTCTCGTTTGGTTAAAAAAATAAGATCTGTTGTGGAATCGGTCAATGCTCGCGTTAAGCAATGGAATCACTTTGATAGAATAATACCAAACACGCAAATTCCATATCTTTCGGACAATGTCAAAATTGCAAGTCCTCTTTGCAATAAATACAGACTACCTCTCAGTCAAGGCAATCCTGATGAAGACTAGCTTTTAACGGCAAAAATGCTCTATCTTGCTTCACAAAGCAATCATTTGGAAGAACGAGCCGAGAAGAAAAACTTAGATACACATGTACAAGATCACGAAAAAGCTGGATGAAATCTGATGACGATCTGAATCTTCCTTTAATGACAGACCAACAACTCAGAGAACTTACGCTCAGCATTTAGCAGTTAAAACAGGCTATTCCGCCTCGTGACATGGTCACAGACAGATAAATAACCATAACACCAATTTACCGATGATTATTTAATCGTGCAATATATGTGAGTGTGTATGTGTGGTAAGAAGCTACAAATAGAAAATTTAAACAACAATAAATACTTATACAAAACATATCAAACATATCAAATACAAAATGTAGTAAATAATTAACGCAATTGAAAAATACAATGTCCTTAAAGAGTACAAGAACATAGATGCAAGATTTATGAAAAATAAAAAAGGCAATTGAAATAAATACCTTAAAATTCGTCATAGTTTCGTTTCGTTTAATGATATGGAAAAAAGTAAGAACTTGTAAATGAAAACTACAAAATAATACAGTTCACCTGTTCAGACGGGGTTTCTGATCTTAAACTAATATGAAATATGCTTGCAAATGCTGTGAACAAAAATATCATATATAATTCATTAACTCAAGAATAAGTACGCAAATATGATAATTAAACCTTATATATGATCATTCAACTTACATAGTGGACTGCCATGAAAGGATGCCTTTGAAATTTGATCAAACTTGTATATTGCAATGCCTAGCATAGTGGTACACAAAAACTCAAACAGGAAACAGGAAATGACAAATCAATATTCAAATCAAACACTAGTCTCGATCATCAAGACGCTTAATTGCATTTGTGCGTCTGGATTCATCTCTATATTGAACTCGTTATTCTTACGCCCAAAACTGGGCGTATTTTTTGATTGGATGATATTTTTATTGTCTAAAAAATTACTTCCGTTCATATCAAGAAGTGTATAAAAAATTGTAGCAAAGTTTACATTTGAATATTTTTATAAAATATTACTTTATCAATTAGTTAAACAAATATTGTTTTTATGTACAATCGAAAGAGAATCTTACTGTGACGTCATTTTAAGTATAGACATGTTTGCATGGTTTTCCTGGCCTAAAAATAGGGCCCTAAAAATAGAATAATTATTTTGTCTCCACCTATTGGTAGCGAAATTATAACAAGGTGATCCCAGACGCTATTATATATGCGTCTGGGTGATCAAGACTGATCAAACACACCCTTATATCAAACACACCTATATATTCAAACGCACCTTTGGGTCAAAAAATAGAACATAGATACAAGTCTAATAACTAGGACGTATCTAATAATATCAAATTCTAAATAAAACAATATGAAAATCCAATACAGTGATAGAACAGAAATGAAAATACAAATTGTCGTTTTGTTTTACCACAGAATGACTAGACAAATATAAATATTTATTTCACAAATGAAGTATATTCAGTTGTCCTCATTTATTTCATTCTTTCAATGGTTCAGTGTTTTTCTTATATATAAATTAAGCCGGGACAAGAACCAATTGGTTTACATTAAACCGAAGGACAGGTTGAAATACCGGTAATTAAAAGTATAAAGTGACAAATTATCAGGATTAACCATTCGATCGGTCGATTAAGCCCCACTCACTGTTAGAAAACAGGTCAAAGATGTCAGCCCGTCAGAATATCTCATTCTGTTACCACGACTTATTGATAGTTATGGAAATCTATTTTCCTAACTTGATTATTTTTTTACGAAAGCAAGCAAGCTTTCCTCTCACTTTTCACTGACATAACGCTAAATAACTCTCAGAGGTTGTCTGAAAAGAGGAACTTACTGCTTACACGTCTGTATCATTTGAGTTCCACCAGTTTATAATGGGCTCGATTTGCTTACTTTTTGTTGCGTTCGATTTATGCTTTGTATCAGTGTCTTTTTCTAAATCTTTCTTACCGACTTCCATGCAAAATGACATTCTATGCAGCATTATTTGCTGCAGTTCTCTGATAGTTGCCATTAATAATAAAATGTACTATTTTTATACTTCAAATGTTGTAACCCAGACATACTAGATGTTCGTAAGGTAAAACTTATTCTAATACACGTATGATTGAAAACTTGAACACAAGAGATACAAAAAACACACACATACACAGACAAGTAAGGATGACGTCAATGATAACTCGAAACGTTTAATAAGAATAGCATGATGTATCAACAAAACACACCATTATACATTTGTAGGAAAAGACGCAATTGACTTGCACATGTATGCCAGTAACAAGTGAGGTATGTGGCATGGTTTTGTCATGCTGAAGCTTAATCGTCTGGTGAACTGGATGAAAAACTATGAGGGTAAATAATTCTATTTTTTTGAAGCAAAAGAATTGAGTTTTTTATGTGTAATAACTTTTGTACTTGATTGCATAATATTATTTCCCACACTTTTAACTGCGGCAAAAATGTCAACATCTGCCACACAGATCCAGGTTGTGTAGCTGTTGCACAGCTCCGATATCGATATTAGGATGTAAAGATAAAAAGCTCATATATATGTTATGTTTCTAAACAAATTTCTTCTCTTTCAGGTCGCGATTCTTAGGGTTGATACCTCTACCAAAGGCATTAACTTTAGTATAATACCGTAGAGGCATTTGAACTCTCTAGCCGCTGGTTTTCCGTATTGCCCTGTTTATATTGTAACAAAGTCTCTTCATTCGTGCATAGTTGCAAGTCTTTTACAAATTTAATATTGCACCATGTTATTGATTTTAGTTTGCACAAAACTAGAGCGATATAGTTTATCTTTTACAATGCATATGCATCAAATAAACATAAAGATATATCTTCATTACGATTGACCAATGGATGCACATACTGAACGAGTGGTTTGTTTGTTTGTTTGTTTGATGGTGTTTAACGCCACTTTCAGCAATTTTTCAGCTATAAAATGGTGTCTAGTTTTTATTGGGGGAGGATGCCGGAGTACCCGGAGAAAACCCCCGACCTGCGGTAGGAAAACTGGCAATCCTTGTCAATTAAGATTGGAGTCGAGTACATCCTGCCTGCAGTGACAATCGAACCCGAAATCTCAGTGTTGACAGACCACGTGATCAATAGTAGATGAACAACCTTGACCCCTCGGCCACCGAGGCCCCCTGAACGAGTGGTAACCAATCAACATTTGTAAATATTAACATATGTAGAAAGCATTTTAAATGGATATCAAATTAAATAATAATACAGTGTCTAACGCAGAGTTAACCTTTGCTTTCCAACTAAAAACCCAAACTACTGAATGCCTTAGACACTCAAAATTCAGTCATAATTGCTAACAATAATTAATTTGCAGAAAAACAAACAAAACGGGTTTGGTTAATTAACTTAACGCATTTGCTTCAGAAATCAAAGTTCCATCATTACTACAGGGGATTCACTTACATAATTGTGTCAACATGTATTATTTAGCAACACTAGTCTCGGGTGGTAAACATTGCAATTCAGTGGTATTTGTTTTCAACAATACGTTATGTTGAAAATTGGAAAACAATTTGATTTGACAGTATAAGAATATTTTATATTTATATATATTTTAGACAGAAGATATAGTATTCCCACCCTTAATGGAAACATCAATGTTATCAAAGAATGTTAAATTATATGTCATTTATTAATCACGAACTTCACCTTTGAATTAGTTAAAAAAACTTTACTAATAATGTCATCAAATATGAATTAATCAGAACTGTAGAAAGTCACAAAATAAACAGATGTTAAGAATGCAATATTGGAGTGGAATCGATGATATTATAAATAAAGTTTAGCATTCTTCCGCGTTATTCATGACATATGGAGGATAAAGGCTCTGAATAGATTACCGTATTTCTTTTTAAAACGGGACAAATGCCATTCACCAAAATATAAAAGTTGATTTACGATATTCATATGACAAAACTGAGATTTTAGATATAACAACATAAATACAAAATGATAAAATTGAAACAGACCAATTTTGTCAACCACCAGACAAACAACTTTATTTCTTGTAAAAACAGATCACCCGCATTTAGTCAAACAATTGGTAGAAGAGTTAGGAGAATTTGCTCTAAAAATATGAACAGAGAGAATACCAAATGAGAAAATGTTTACAGAGGAGGTTTCAGGAAAAAAACACCACGAATTTCGTAAAATGGACACTTTGGACAGAGAAAATCGACTAAAATATAAAACGGCTAAGACAAAATGGGTGTTGCATAAGAAAAATTGAAAAAAGTGTTTAGGAAACCACCGATGGTAGCATGCAGACGAAGGACAATTAAACTAGTGCACGCTAAACACAATAATAAAGTTTTTAAACGGGAAACCGAAAAGGGACCATGTAATAAAAATTGTACAATTTGTAATAGAATTCTAAATCATATAATATTTACAGATAATAATGGTGTATTGTACAATGTTGACTGTAAAAGAAATTATAGGACAGCAAATTCAATATATGGCATTTATTGTGAACCGTGTTATCAAATTGAGTACGTTGGAGAAACTAGGAATAAAATGTAAAAGCGTTTGCAAAATCATATATCGTATATTCAGAATAAATGACAAGATGTTGAGCAAATATATTTCAACCAGACCATATCAATGACTTTAAAAATAATTGGAATAGAGAAAAAAGTCATGGATATATCGCAAAGAGAAAGAGAAATTTTGGATGACAAAACATATTGGAACTTTAATAAAAGAATAAGAACTGAACAAAAAGGGATAACACTGTTATAATTTAGACTACATTATTATGCAAAACTATATTACCCTTTAGGACGTCATTGTATTGTAAAGTTCGTTTTGTACCTTCATTTCTACTGTTTATATTACTGTCAAATTTCACCTTTTACTTTCCCCTTTATGACATCCTTGTACTGAAGCGTTGTTGTTATTAACATTTACATATACATCTTATTGCCATTTGTGTATATGCCTTGAATAAAGACGCAGTGGTCGTGGAAACCTCGGCAAAATATGTTTTACAATATAGGATTGCATATATTTAAAATTTTATAATTCTCTCGAAATATAAAAATCCAGTATTTGAGAATAAAGCTTCGTCTGGTAACTTTCAAAATAGAGGTTGTGAGCATCCCTTTAAATTTTTTATCAAGCCTTTTACTGTTGATCATTTTTCAATTTCGCTGAGCTTTGTTTATTGTTTATTATTGTGAAAATTATATCCTGTTTATTTCAGAAAATTAAAAATATTATCAATTTGTAAATGATTTCTAGCCACAAATAAAACATATATTAGCAGATATTTAAGGACAGACATTTTGTCTTTTTATTTGTGGAGGATGTGTTATGGTTAAACAATATTTACTTAACCAGTTATGGACCAGTCACAGTAACCTGTGAAACGTCCAGTGCGCCCACAGAGATTTAAGGCATTTCCTATGGACTCAGGCACGCCGTTAATGGCATTTAGCTTTTGAGTATGGTCAATTTGACGGTTGAGAGCCGCTTTATGTCTAATGTAACTGATCAAGCATAGTGGCATTAAACAATGCTGATATTGAACGCAACATTTCTGAAACTGTTCTGTTTGGTGATGGCTTAGGAATGCGTTAAATAGGCTTGACGACGAGTTAGTGGACACATTGCCATTGCCAGCAATCAGCCCAAACGTAAGTTTGTGGACGTAAGCAGTCGTCATGTTCGAGCAAGAAGGATCTGGGAATGGCGACAGATTAAGGCATTCATCTTTTGGCGTATTAGGAGGCGTCTGAAGAGCGTCATCTTTCTCAACGAAAGTTACACACAATATTAACGGTTTTCGCAAAAAATATAGTCACAACAGCGCACACTTTTCTGGCATGTTTTTTGGCATTGTGTCAATTGAATGTGAATTACCTAGATATTTTTCCCAACGCTGGTAGTGTTGTTTCAATAAAATTTTATGCAATTTTATTTAAATACTGTATTGTAAAGGAATCACCTCTTTTGACAGCGTTTCACGCCCCAAATGACTAATTTCATTTATTAAACACTTTATATGTTTCTTGGAGATAAAGGCACTTTTAGTCTTATATTTAAGACATTGCTAAGCTGCACCAGGAATTTTTTAGACTGATGCATTTGTTACCATCGACGTTTTTAGCAAACTGATTGTTATTGTTATGAATTTTTCTATAAAGATAACGTATCAACATCCTGGTTCTCATCTTATGCCCATTTCTGGAAGTTTTGTTTAAAGTAACCATCAATATATCGAAGCTATAATTCCAGTTAATCGATTTGCTGTCACGAAATTATGTTCTTTAGGACAAAATAAAACAAAGACTTTTATTGTCAACGATGTTTCGATCTCAAGTTATTAAGTGCATTCCTGCACTTTATACAAATGGGGAATTGTGATAGAGAGGTCTGCAGATTGGCCAATTATATCATCGATCAAAAGGTCATGCAAATGAAGATTGTATTTAACGATCATTGGTGCAATGAGCGTAGTAACTATAATTAGACGCTATAATGTACTTACCGCGTATTCTAAGTATAATCTCATTACTGATAGAAGTTACAGAGTCATACGAGGATTCACATTTGTATATGCCGCTGTCTGTCCTGATAAGCTTAGTTATTGTTAAAGATGGTTCAGTAATATTACCACCCGAATATCTATTAGTGTATGTTGAAATCCTCATATTATTATGTTGCCATTTTACTTCCATTGCATCATAGATAACACATTTTAAAGTAACGAATTCATTAGCAATATTCTCGTAAGTCAAAGTTGGAACCACTGTTTCTGAAAAAAATTAGAATACATGCATTATGTAATAACAAATGCATTTCTCCCCAAATAAGTTTCAAACAAGACAATATAATACATTGGATCAGATTAAGTCATTCGTTCTTGTACAGAACTTAAACAATAAATACTCACTGAATAAGTAAATTACTTACGGACTACTTTTAACAACGTTTCGTCGCTTTGTGATCCATAGACGTTTTCAACGTAACATTTATATACACCTCTATCATCAGTTTTAATGTCAGCAATAACCAATTGTGAATTGTTGACGTTGCCCGGATTAAACTTGTTGTTCTTGTTAAGGATTATGTTGTCTTTATACCAAAGAAGATTTTCTCCGTCTGTCACTTGACATATTAGAGTAACACTGACAGTGCCACTCATCGTTACGTAGTAGTCGGAAGCAATATCAGCCGAAGGAGTATCTATAAATACGTGCATAGAACACTTAAAACAAATATTACATAAGCAGTCATTACAATAAGCTTTTGAAATGATAAAACATGTTAGCTATAAAATTTAAATAATGTCAACATAATGCTATGGTTAGAACACCAGTAAGAATTATTTATATAAAACTGACACAAAAGTCTTAAAACATTTTGGACGACAAAGAACAAATATCACAGATTAGTATAAATAAAAATGTAGTCTTGTTCATCTGCCTTCTACTGTGATTGTGTTGAATTCCAATGTTTCCTTTTTGCGTTCTCTACACAATTAATAAAACTAATTAATTATTTGTTAATATGAGTAATACTTACTTCCTGTAGAGAGATGTATAGATGCGGTGGATGTTCCTATTCCATTGTTAGCATTGCAATAATAGTATCCAGAATCAGAGGATATCAAGCCTGTGATTGTTAATGAAGGGTTTGAAATAGTGCCTCCTCTGTATCTGTCGGCATTTAGTGTTGTGCCATTACTGTAAGTCCACCAAAGGTCTAATAAAGCCGGAAATGAATTTACAACCATGCAATTCAGTTCAATATTTTGTCCAATCCCGGCATTATAAGACGTTTTATTTACGTAAATAGAGGGTTTACCTGAAACACATACAAATTCAATAAAGCTAATAGCAAAGAGTGTGTTGGATTGGATAATCATGTGGATATACAAGCGTAATTCTATTGCATAATCGAACGGTACCTACATGGATATAATAATTTCGACATGAATAATGCTTCAGCGTATTCTGGTAGGCTGAATTTTACTGCCGTTATAATCCGAAGTTAGTTTTGTGATTTGTCGGATTAACGGCAGAATTCAGTCCCATGGCTCGTAATGTAGCAAATAAAAAATTCTAATTTCGGTTTATTTATACAAAATTCAAACATAATATTCATCTTCTTTACGTCATTAAAGCTTTAGACATTACGAAATTAATGGCAAACGATCTTTATTGAAGAAATGTCTTTTTTCATCTTTGAAGATGCACATGGAAAATGCTATGTTGATCATTTTGCCGTAAATGGATAATGTGACTTAATTTTATTATAAACGTGCTAATTTGCATAATATAACAACCATGCCGTAGTAAGAATTCAGTAATTTACATATGTATTACCCAAGATGCAACATGCCATTAAGTTTCGGGTTTCTCAATGTTTTTCATGTAGTAAACGTAATTAAAAAGAGACACGAATGTCAATTAATACACAAAGCAGAGCTGGTTGCACAAGCGAAATGGAGGCCATTAAGAATTGTAGTAAATCCTCAAAAAATGATGCAGATTCACTCTAGATAATTGAACAATAGTAACAAATGTATGTTTAAGAGAATATATGCCTATAAAGAAATTGTAGTCGGGGTTTTCGTACACATAGTTTTTTTCTTAATGCGCACCTGGACAGATTCCATTATAACAGAATGCAGATTCAGTGTTGGATCCAGAACAGTTATAACCACCATATGCCGGTACAGGATTGTTGCACAAGCGAGATCGTGTTGATGTTCCATTTCCGCATGTAACACTGCATGTCGACCAACCGTTCCATTGACCCCATCCTCCGTTAACTGAGAATAAAAAGTAAAGATATATCCTATTTTAGGGAACTAAATCATACAGAATATAATGTGTAAACAAAATGATGCATAAACAAATATATAAAATAACTAAATTGACTGTAACAGAAAACAAAGATTATTTCTGCGTACGAAAACTCCGTGATTGATTGAAGTATGCTGTACCTTTTGTGTATTATATGTCTTATTTGTATCCTATATGATAGGATTTAGATATAGAAGTTTAGAACTGGTATTTAAACTTCAAAATATTTATTGACTCAATAGAGGAAAACAAAAAAGAACAACATGAAGAACCCGAAAGGTGTATATATTCTCTAAATACGTTAAAATGTGGGTTCATTAGTCTGTTAATTCACTTAATCTTTCGTTTATAGCATTATCTACGTTACAAACCGTGCATAGTTTTGGGCTAAGCAGTATGCTTCTTTCTGTGAGGGAAGATTGTCATGATTTTAAATTTAAATACTGATGTGTGTCAGTGTCTTTATAGTTTATATCGATTTAGATCATTCCATTGCTGTGTGTTACTAGTAAATCAGGTCAATTAATTTTTTCTGTATTTGTTTCTCTTGTAAATTTGATAGACAGATGAAGGCTATTAAGAATTGTAGTAAATCCTCCAAAAATGATATAGATTCACACTTGATAATTAAACACTAGTCATTAATGGATGTTTAATAGAATATATCTCTATGAAAAATAGTCGTTTAGGCTTTTTTAAAAACAGCTTTTTCTTAATGCGCACCTGGGCAGTTTCCAGTATAACAGGATGCAGATTCAGTGTTGGATCCAGAACAATCATAACCACCATTTTCCGGTAAAGGATTGTTGCACAAGCGAGATCGTGTTGATATTCCATTTCCGCATGTAACACTGCATGTCGGCCAATCGTTCCATTGACCCCATCCTCCGTTGACTGAGAATAAAAAGCAAGATATATCCTATTTTAGGGAACTAAATATCATACAGAATATAATGTGTAAACAATAACTGTATGCATAAACAAATATATAAAATAACTTAATAGCTTAATTCTGCATATGAAAACTTGAAGTATGCAGTCCCTTATGTGTACCATATGTCTAATTTGTATCCTATATGATAAGATTTAGATATAGAAGTTTCGAACATGTATTTAAACTTCAAACTGTTGATTGACCCAGTATTTCAAGCAAATAGGACCAACATGAGGGCCAAAAGGTTTATATCTTATCCAAATAGGTTGAAACCATGGGTTGATTGTTATAAAAATAAAAGGATGAGTAGGTTAATAGGTCGATAAGTAGTAGTAAAGCGTCATTAGTCGTCAGCAATATTGGTGACACTATATCACTCACAGATATTGTAAACGCATATATTGTTCATCAGATAATACCCAAAAACCATTATTTTTTTTCTGCACATAATATGTAAAGGGTTTAATAAATGAATTAGGCATGCGCGGTTCTTTTGACAATCATGGCAACACGCGCACACAACTTTGTAAGTCGACGAATTCGATTTCTCCTCATTATACTTGACACTCTAAATCCACAAAAATTCATAAAAACAGCGTTTTACTGCGGGATTCTTTAAGTTTTACCAAACATCTATTGAAACATCTGATAACAATTTTACAGCTATATAATCATTAATTGAGCCCCAACATACAGTAACATATTTGCATGTGTTGCTTAAAACAAGAATCAAAGATACTAGGAGTGATCAGGAAAAATAACAACAGTTAAATATCATAGCAGGCAACAACATAAGAAACAGATTCAAAACACAAAAACAAAAACAAAACAAAACAAAAAATGACACGACCTTAATCAAACTTTAATACTGAATAATTCAAAATACATAACAGACATCGTATGGCCTGTGATACTTTACCAGTGTAACATCATTATTACTGTTGATTTTTAGAAACTCTACACTACCCCTGTTGATAAATTGATAATTCGTTTGTTTCTTAATTCCTATATTTATATAAACAAGCACATGGCTAATTATCTATTTGATGAATTAGTAAACCGGGTGCAATCATGCTATGTTTTGTAATAAGATGTTTTTTGTTCTAAGTAATACACATGGTAGCGAGATGTTGTTATGATATCGCCTTAACCAACAAAGAAGAACCTACAAATAACATGGTGGCAGCGTGTGAAAAAGGTTTTTAGAACATTTAGTCGATTTGCTACAGAAATCGTAGCGTAAGTGGTCCAGACAGCACCATAATCGCGAAACGCCCAACCCAACTGCATTCACGTGTTAAAACGCTGTATCAGCAAATATGGCCGAGGGCTTCAATAACACGTTTCGTCTTCCATCCCAGTTAAATGTTACTGAAGGCAATGTTTCTGAAAATTTTAAGAAATGGAAACGTCAAGTAGAGATATACATGACCGCATCTGGTGCATCCGATAGGTCCAAGTAGCTATTATTTTGAATTGTGCTGGTCCCCACATCGTTGACATATACGATCAATTTGTATGGGCAGAACGAAGTGATGAAAGATACCAGCAAGACTCTTTGAAAAACTTGAAGCCTATTGTAATCCAAGAAAAAATGAAGTATTCGAGTCCCATAGATTTTGGATGGTACCATATACAGAGCCATTTGACAGTTTTCTCACTGAGCTGAGAACCAGGGCAAACTCGTGCAATTTTCAGGAGAAGGATAGAATGAAAAGAGACAAAATAATTTTCACAGTGAAAGGAAAATTACAAGAACTCTTGTTAAGAGAAGATAAAATTTATCTAGAAAAAGTCATTAAAATCTGTAGAGCCTATGAACAGTCTAACAAACATGTAAAAGAAATAAGAGAAAATCAAATACCAACTCAAACTGTAAACAAAGTCAAAGTTGAGAAACCGACCAGGAAAACTCAAACAAGCCAACACATGCACCAGTCAAAAAGTAAACAATATAAACAAAACAACAGTAATATGACAAAAAATGTAATTTCTGTGGCAATAAACATGAAGAAAGAAAGAAAAATGTCCAGCTTGGGGTAAAAAATGCGATGCATCCAAAGGCAGAAACCATTTTAAGAGTAAATGTAAGAAAATCCATTCAATAACATCTAGCATGCCCTCACAGGATGATTCTGATCAGGAAGATTGTTGGTTGAATCCAATCAGTGCAGTTGGTAATTCAGAAAATATAACAGCCGTACTAAAGGTAAACGAACGAGATGTAAGATTTCAACTAGACAGTGCTGCAGACGTAAACACAATATGTAAACAACATGTCCGCAAAGAGCAGGTCAAGCCTACATCTGTTACACTCAGAATGTGGAACAAACAAGGAATGAAACCGATCAGAGAGGTTGATCTCCAAGTGAAAAATCCAAAAATGGTGATGAAAAACTAACAAAATTTATAGTTGTTCAGAACGGAAATACTAATTTGTTAGGACTTAAAGCAAGTCAAGAGTTGGGTTTCATTAGCATAAACAAAGATACATTAATTGCTAACGTTGAAAAACAAATTATTGGTGATTTAGGGGAAGCAAATCTAAAAGTAAATGAAGAAGTTGAAGCTAAAATTTTGCCGTGTAGAAACTTGCCACTTTCTCTTCAAGACGATGTGAAAAGCGAAATTGAGAAATTAGTAGAGCGTCAAGTTTTGATTCCGGTGACGGTCCCAACAAAGTGGGTTAGCCAAATGGCCGTCGTGAGAAAACCGAATGGTAAACTAAGGATCGGTTTAGATCCTCAACCTTTGAATACTGCACTTATGAGAGAACATTACAAACTTCCGACACTTGATGATGTACTACCAAAATTAGCAAATGCAAGAATCTTCAGTAAATTAAATGTCCGTGAGGCCTACTGGCATGTGAAATTAGATGAACAATCAAGTGAACTTACCCCTATGATCACCCCTTTTGGTCGCTATAGATGGGCCAGGCTTCCGTTTGGTTTAAAAGTATCCAGTGAGATATATTTCAGAGAAAGCTTTCAGAAGCTCTAGGTGATCTAGAAGGCGTATTTACTATCGCAGATGATATCATTATCGCCGGATGTGGAAAATCCGACCAAGAAGCAATACGCGATAACGAACGCAAACTTGAGAACTTATTCAAGAGATGTAGTGACAGAAACATCGTTTTGAATGAAGACAAGAAAGACGTTGGACTAAGGGAAATAACTTTTCATGGTCATCTTATTACTCGTGATGGAATTCGTGCTGACAATGCTAAAATAAAAGCAATTAAAGACATGCCAAGTCCGTCCGATGTACATAGCGTTAAAAGATTGTGTGGTATGGTACAATACATGTCACGAT
Organism: Limnoperna fortunei; assembly: GCA_944474755.1. Taxonomy (NCBI): domain Eukaryota; kingdom Metazoa; phylum Mollusca; class Bivalvia; order Mytilida; family Modiolidae; genus Limnoperna; species Limnoperna fortunei. The sequence continues at coordinate 11,120,381 of OX104120.1, read as the reverse complement.
TTATGCCTGATCTTGCGAATGTTATGGATCCAATTCATATACTAACACGCAAAAATGAACCATGGAATTGGTCCGCTGAATGCGAAAACTTTTCACCGTTTAAAGAAAATGCTAACTGAAGCACCTATATTGGCTTACTTTGATGTCAAAAAGGATGTTGTACTACAAGTTGACAGTAGTAAATGTGGTTTAGGCGCCGTTCTTCTACAAGACGGGAAACCAATCGAATTTGCGTCCATAGCCCTGAAACCAGCCGAGCGAAACTGGGCCCAAATTGAAAAAGAAGCTTTATCTATGTTATACGTTCTTGAAAGATTCGACCAGTATACATATGGAAGAAAGGTGATTGTACAAAACGACCACAAGCCATTAGCGTCAATACTTAGCAAGCCACTAAGTCCTGCGCCAAAGAGACTACAGGACATTATGATGAAGCTATTCGATGTAGAATTTAGATTGTGAAAGGAGTGAATCTTGTAATCGCAGATACACCAAGTCTGGAAACAGACTCTTCAAACGAGACTGAACGTCCTCGGATTATGAAAGCAAATTCTTTTGAAGACATATCCGATGCACGAATACAAGAAGTGAGAGATGCTACTGCCGTAGACTCTGATATGCAAATACTTATGGAAATAATAAGAAATGGTTGGCCAGAAGATAGAGACAATGTTCCATATAGTATACGTCCATATTTCGAATACCATGATGAACTCAGTATCAGCGATGATATCATTGTTAAAGGAGAAGCAATACTAATTCCAAAGTCACTACGAACAGACATGAAAACACGTCTGCATAGTGATCATCTCGGATATGATTCCATGATGCGTCGTGCTCGAGGAACAATATTTTGGCCGGGTATAGCCAATGAAATAAAACACATGGCGGAAGTGTGTGAAATTTGCCAAGAAACAAAACAGAAACAACAGCGTGAACCTCTTATCCAGCATAACTTCGACGAAATCAAGTAATGTATTAGTGATACTAAGGAAACAATTTCCAGATTTGGAATACCAACATGTATTGTGTCTGACAATGGTCCTCAATTCAAATCAGATGAATTAAGAACTTTACCGACAAATGGAGAATTAATCACATTACTTCGTCGCCGAATCATCCTCAAGGAAACGGTAAAGCTGAATCAGCCGTTAAGATTATTAAAACTTTGATAAAAAAACCTTGAAAGATGGACGAGATCAACATGAGGCAGTATTGGAACTACGAAATACTCCGAGTCGGGACACAGGGTTAAGTCCATATGAGATGATGTTTGGACGGAAAACACGGTCGATGATTCCGACAACCAACCGATCAATCTCCAAGCCGAACTATTTGCGATCAAACAGAAAGAAAACTATACAAAAGTCATATGACAACGTGCAAGACAATTACCATCATTAAATAGAGGAGATTCTGTATATTTCGAACACATGAAAGGAAACGACTGGGTATTAGGAAAAATCCGTGAAAAGTGAACGTGCTTATGTCGTACAAAGTCAAGAAGTGTTGAATATAGACGAAACCGTGTACACATCAGACCAACTAAAGTAAATGTTCAAGTGCGTGATATATCACCTGATCGCCAAATAATGGATATTGAAGACAATATTAAACCGTTACATGTCGCTCAAATAAACAATCTGTTCAGAATGAATCCTCGAAGTCCGATGCTAAAATAATTGATGAACCAGCAGTGAAACAGCATAATGTTCCGACCACACCACAGCGTGAGAGGCGAGCTCCGGCGTACTTTAAAGATTTTGTCGATAATTTTTTTTAAAATTTTGGATGATAGACATTCTAGTCGTTATTTGGTCTAGTCAAATTAGTTTATTTTAAATATAATTGCTATCAGTGACAGTTATCTATTTTTTGAAAAGAAATCTGATCTGATAATTAAATTTAGTTTATTCTCGATTTCAATTTTAAATTTGAAAATTTGTATTAAATGAAACGATTTCATTTTCTAAAGAAAGGGGGGTGTTGATAAATTGATAATTCGTTTCTTAATTCCTATATTTATATAAACAAGCACATGGCTAATTATCTTTTTGATGTATAAGTAAACCGGATGCAATCATGTTATGTTTTGTAATAAGATATGCTTTTTGTTCTAAGTAATACACATGGTAGCGAGGTGTTGTTTTTATGATATCGCCTTAACCAACAAAGAAGAACCTACAAAAAACAGCCCCTACTACACCCCGCCATATGTATCCTATTAAATATGCTTTGGCAATAGAAACACTCTACAAACACATCGTGAGTAATAATGACAGAACGTAATTAGTCATCAATGATTCTTAGTCCCAAAATGATCTAGAAGGAGGGTATTAGACTTTTTATATGACAACAAAAGTACCATGATTGGGAACGCGTGTTTCCACAGACCATTGACGTTTCAGGGGCACTTATTTGCTCTCTCCTCGACATCCTGTGTTGTGCTATTTCATACCCCCGAAAAGCTTACTGATAAATACAGAAAAAACTTTGACTATAAATGTGACGTCTTGTCATTGAAAAATACAACGGTCGGTGACAATTTTATATAATATATCCTATCGGGCATAATATTAAGCACCAATACTAGCTTTAGGTTGGGATTTTACTTAGACCTTCTTCTGGAAACAGACTGAGACAAACTACAAAAAGGCTATACTACTAACGTGATAACTTCATCTTTCCGATTGTCAAATTTTAGTTCATCGATAAAAATATTTCAGCAACATCAGGAATGGTTTTTACATTTCACAGCTTGTTATGCTAGATCTTGAGATCAATATTCTGATTTTCATGATTGGACATTGATGTTGACTATTACAATATCAAATACGTTATATTTAAATTCATTTTATTCCTTTACAATTTCTACGGCCGTCACCATGGCATTGTCGTAATTGGAGCTCGTATTAGACGTAGTCATAGTCAGAGGTAGACTTTAATCTTCCTAAATTTAATCTTTCCCTTTGTATGATAATATGTAACTTACCAGGTGTAATATTAACGGCAAGCATTGCTTACTCGTCCGGAGCACTCGAGTGCAACCATAGATTTAATAATGTTTTGTACTTACTCTCTGTGCATTTGTTTGTTTCGTTTTGTGTTGTGTGTATGTTTGTCGGATCCTGATTTATGATTATCTCTTTACTTTCAGCTCTTGTAGTTTGGTTGATTTTCTGGCTGTTTTTTAGTATCAAATATCGCAATTGATTGTCAGTGTTGTACAAAACCCAACTGCACACATGAACGATAAGTTAACACAATATCATTTTATGTCGAAACGAATACTCTAAGCAAAGCAAACTAATTAAGCTTTAATCATAATCATTGGGGTAAAATAAAATTGAATTTTGTATACACTGTCCTAAAAAATTCGTCAGCTCTTCTAGGATAGCGTAGATCGTCTAGGATGTGAGACATAATGCAGGCTATTTAGAAAATATCTATAACAAGACATTAAATAGATTGTCTTAAAACATAAAGAACTCCACCCACTCCAATCACTCCATTGTCTATTTACTCTGACTGAAACATAACTTAATAATCTAAAGAATACAATGTAATTTAATGAAATAGAAATTTGTAGTAAAATAAAAAAAGTATTATGTAAAAGTCATTTCTGCAATGGTATTATGGTTGAAAGAGAATTAAGTTATGGTGTTTTATTTTTAAAATGTAATCACCACTTTTTTCAACTGATCAAGATGTCTATATATGTTTTAATACATTGCCCATTAGATCAAATTTTTATCAAGAATGTGAATTAATTTTTTTATCATGTTATTGAATGTATTGCCAATGAACATATATCTTAAATAGTCGCAGATGAGTTTTACCACTCACGATGTTGATAAATTTGTTGAAAATTTTAAGCTCGATTTAAGATCCATTGTTTCTATAAGACAGTCATTGAAACAAACATGCAAACCTACGGGCAAAATCTTTTACAATTGTTTAAATACTAATCGCACATTTGCAAGTGATCGCTTAGTTAATTACAGGCATGGTAATTTTACGTACTGTGAAATACTTTTTATTCGTGGGGTATCAATTTTCGTGGAGGCCTCGGACAACGAAATTAAAAATCCAACGAAGAATAAAACTTCATTAACAGATGGGAACTTGGGAACAACGATCTGAAAATGTCCGAGATCGGACATTTATTTGTAAATGTAATATATGATTTTGTGGTTCGATCCATTACTAATGTTCAACTCAAAATCCATCTTAATGATTATGTTACAGGTTTCATGTTCAAATTGTGTTTTTATTAAATGTAGGTAATAGTTAATTGTAAAGCGTACGAAGAAACATCGACTTCCGGTGGCACAAATGACATTAAATTACACCTTTATTGCTACTCAACACATGAAGTGACAAATGCCCTTCGGCTAGGAATGCTTCTAAAGATAACAATTAGAGAATCAAATAGACTCAAAGTAGTTTTTATAGCAATTAATCAATTAATTAATACATTACCATGTTTAAAATTAGCTAATTAATTTCCGTGTTGTTAATTTTACATTCGTTACCACGCGTGTAAACAACATCATGTAATGAAACTGTTTTGTCTTCTTTATATGTTGATGTGTATTGTCAACAGTGAAAATGATTCTGCTGTAATCATTTATTTTGATTGCTACCTCACTTTTTGCATTTTCGGAAACCTTCAGTCCACGAATTTAATAACCCACGAACAAGTAAAATTTCACCAAACCACGAAACTTGATACCCACGAATTTAAGACCTTTCACAGTATTGTACAAGAACATGTAGAAGAATTTATTTCTTCTTTAAGTCGAAAGTCGCATCAAAGTGTTTCAAATTATTTTAGAAACATTCTGGGGTCTAATCTATTCGAAATGTGCGAAGAAGTGAAATGCATAATTTTATTATTTGAACGCGGCTGAGATAGACTCGGTCCTTTCCGAGGATGAAATTATAACTGTAATTAAGAACTAAAAACCCGTTTAAAGTGCTTGTATTAAAATATTATTGGGCAATTGTTCTTTATACCTATTTTAAAACCTTTTAATTCCACATTTGAAGATGGCATTTATGCAGATACCTGACACAAGTACATCGTTTTTTTTGCCGTACAAAAACGCGGCGATTTAACAGATCCGAAAAATTATAGACCAATCGTATTAGTAAGCGTACTTTCGAAATTATATACGCATGTACTAGCATATTGGCACTGCGTATATTATCTTGAATGAAAAAAATAGTTTAAAACCAATTTGTAGTTAATCCCGGCCGTTCTACAGTAACCTAAATTATACTGTTCCTATGTGGACTTTCCGTAAAGTTTTCGATACTCTCTATTATACAAGCTATTAAAGAAAACGTTAGCAGTAAATTTGCCTCTGTGTTGAGATCCATTTGTCGTCAGCTCATCTACATGTTTGCTCAAAAGAAGTTATACCTGATGCGTTTAATAGTTGTGTCGGTGTGAAAAACATGGTGATCCAATGTCTCCGTTACTATTCTTACATTTTATTTATGATATTGTCATAGACCTTCCTGTTGACATGACTAATGATACCGTCTAATTCTAATTGCTGATGACCCGATATTATATGGGAAATCATTTTTTATGTTAGAACGTCTTATAGACTCCTTCTATGTTATTATGCAACTGCAGTCAAGGTAACATCGAATTGAAAACATACAAGACAAAAGTGACAGTATTCAAAATGGATGGCAGCGAGTGGAAGAACGGTTTTAGTAGAATCTAGACATTGGCAATATAAGTATATCTTGTGATGTTTTTAATGGTTATGCATACCTGGACAAGTTCTTATATTACAGGATTCAGTTTGGTAACCAGATCCATCACAATTAAAACCACCATTTGCGGGTGTTGGATTGGTACAGGTTCTATATCTTGTCCGTAATCCACATGTCGCACTGCATGTTGACCACCAAGTCCAATCACTCCATTGCCCATTTACTGGGTATAATACATCTAAAGAATAAAAGGCAATTCTCTTTTAGTTATGAGGTAAGGTAAGAAAATTTTATGGTACATGTATTGTATAAAAACGACGTATTGAACGTTATCTGGTATCTGTTACACAGATATTGACTAACTGACATTCTTTGATAACTTACTGGTCTGTACTTTCGTTGTTTACTGAAAACCGCTTTTGACCACATGCGTACCCTTTAAAACATATAATGTCAGGTACTTTTGTTTCTATCAGTCAGTGTGCTTATTTCTTATTTGTATGTTTTGGCTTGTGGTATTCGTGATCCTTTTTGTTTGTCATGTAAATGTGTACCTTAAGTTTTTTTTCTTAACCGACCTGTTACATGTATTCATTTACCATTGGTATCATTTGCTCGAAAGTAAAATATAATGAAAATTTTCCAATTTTTCATTAAACCGAAAACAACAAATCAAAACGTGTAATTATTATTTGTCTGCTCGCCATGCATGCATAGCAATACAGAAATATGATTAAATAATATGCTCTTGTTGAGTCAAAATGGAAAACATAAAGGTAACAATAACAAAGATTGAAGTATGCTAGAGTTGAACTTTCAGTAAACGTATGATGTCGTCCATGTCTTAAACAGAATCCTGCACCAAACGTGAACGAAAGTAGAATCCATCTTTATGTTAGGTGTTATAATTACTTTTATAGGTAGAAAGTGTAAAAAAGCCCCATGTGACCATTGTAAATAAGCAACGTTCCAGTTTGTGTGTCAAATCAATACTATTTGTTATAACACGTTTTTAGATGCATAGTACGTGTCATGAGACTCACTTCAACACCGAATTATATGATTATGGGGAACTTGGTAGCCTTTTTATTGCTTTTGTTATTATATACGGATGGTATCTTTCTGATCAAAATTTGTAAATGGCAAACAATCCGAATTGTCTTCAATACTGGATAGTTTAAACCAATCTGCTAGGACTGCCCTTTAATGTAATGGTGCATAATTATATACCCAAACAGTGAAAAGAATAAGTCAGTTTTTAAATTTTATGTTTTGGTTATCGTATATTATTTTTCGCCAGTTGATATGTAATTAACAGTTTTCTCATTATTGGTTGTTTCTCTCGTTAATCTACACAAGCTTTCAAATAAATGTATATAGAATTAAGGAAAAAAATCGTTTCTTTACCCATTGAGGTACTTGCTTATTTGACCTGTTGTGTGTATTTAATATTTGTTTGCCCTTATATGTGTTTACAACAAAACTTTATAAAATGATACATTGCAAACTTTTACATTGATTGTTATTGGTTTACTTATGAAATAGAATATTATATAACTGTTAATTGTGCAATAATAATTAACAAGTCAGTCAGATACAAAAACAACAACTTCTAAATAATGGAACATTCATTTCGGAGATATATATAAAGAACAATTCAAGGGTCAGATCTTGTTTGAACTTTCATTCGTATAGAAAACTTATAGATAACATTTTGCTGGAATTCATATTGGATACTTCCTTAATATAGGACTTTATATTTCGTACCAGTGGACTTATAGTTTCTGGACTGTTTTGAGAAATTCAGCTTATTTTGGATACAACAATGAGAAGTTCGTTTAATGACTGGACATTTCACTTTGGATATCAATTTGAACTGTGGAAGACAGTTAAGCTTACTCTTTCTTTGTAATTATTTAATTAAGTGTAATTTACTATAATTAATAAATTATTAAAATTGTAAATTGTATTTGTCTTTTGTTGGCTGTCTCAAAAGTTATTTTTTACCAGTAACTAAATTATTTGAAAATAAGCTAATCTTTCCCACATTTATTTTATACACGTTTAGAAATAACTGCAAAATTATCATCTATATCCTCTAAAAAAGTGAAAATCAATTTGATTTTAAGCATGTCTGCATACGACGTAATATCAATCTTTTTCAACCCCACCCCTCTTCCTAGTCCTTTATTATTTATTCTCTTATTGCAATAAGTGCTCTGTAAATGGGTGGCTACAAAGTTTAATTGTCATCCTCTATCAAGTTTTCTTCCTTTTACCTGCACTTGATATTATTATGTAAATTAACCAATATCCGTAATAAAAAATAGGGCTACGAATAAACCTCCGGGATGATACAAAACCGAGTTAATGTTTTCTCCTAAAAGGTTATTATGATGCAATATAAATACAAATCTACGATGCGGTTCTATTGTTTTTAACGTGGAATGTTGCAAGCAAATTTCATAATTCTAAAGAATTGATAGTGGCATAATTGCATTTTTCTGCATTTTATTTTTTTATTGATATTGGATATTGTTATCCAACTAAACAATCAAAGAGGGTGGTTTATTATAAAAAGTATAAACTTTACCTCATTCATTTAATAATGATTGATTGATTGGATGTCCGCTTTACGTCCAGCGAGCAGTATTTCAGCTATATTCATCACGGAAACAAGTTGACAAACAATAAATCAACGGAAAATTGTTGTGGGATGGGTTACACGGAATACAATTTTGCATGCCACTGGAAAAGTATGGAGTTTTGGGTAGGGGCGGAAAATGTTTCGCCTTCTTTAGCGGCTACAATGAACCTACTCTTTTTCGAAATCTACAAAGAGGGGTCTTTATCGTGCAAGGAGCGTGGCACTCTCCCAACACGTTACCCACTACGGTCCGCGGTCAGGCTTTCCGTATTATGACCTGACAACCCTCCAACGAGAGGGTCTCCCTTATCCGCCACACGGGGACGAGCTGGGCTTCTCTGTGGGTCAAGCACATATGTATGTTACATAAGGATTTCTCATGATGACTCTAACATGTGCGTTCAATGTGAAAAACGTAGGAAAAGAAAACGTAGCCTACAACATCTAAATGAGACTTAAATTTTATTGACAGATATCTATTAAAATATACTTATTTTTACCAAAAAATTACCATTTTTGACACTTTACTGACTCCATTTTCAGAAAATGCACCAATCACAAATACTCATCATGGATATAACTACATAAATTAATGATTAATATTCAAAACTTATAAAAATCTCAATGGGATAACAAAAGATGTCTATAGAAAACACTGTCAAAGATGGTTACCTTTGTAACTTGAGAAAAAAAGCCATTTCTCTATTGTTCAATATTTCCACGAAACTACTGTTTCTTAGGGTTAAATTAAAACATCATTATTTTATTTTTAACAGACATCCTATAAACTTAAATGACATTATAATCATTTAAGGGTACAGTGTCTCAAGGTCAAGGTCAACTAAAAATTGAGCTTTCGAATATGAAAATCGCGAAGCAAAATCAATTTTAAGTGACCTTGAGAACAACACAAGTGACCTTGAAAGTTTTCTAAGGTCATACTATGTTGAAAAGATCCCTTTAGGTACATATGATGACAACAATTGTTATCTTGGCTCATATTTGAACTCTGGTCATACATATATTTAAATATAGAAAAATTGCCCTTTTTGTTCTATTACCATGGTAACCAACTTTATCAGTGTTTTCTAAAGACATTTTTTCTTACCCCATTGAGAGTTTTAAAAATTTTTGAATATTAATCATCAATCTATGTAATTATATTCATGATGAGTATTTGTGTTTGGTGCATTTTCTAAAAATGGAGTCAGAAAAGTGGCAAAATTGGTAATATTTTTTACCAAAAATTATTGAGAATAATGCACTATTTCTTAACATGTTCAATAGTCTCGGTCTGATCACAAATATATTTAAAGTGTTGTAACTGTTTTGAATATTGTCAATGAGATATTGAATTAAGCAAATAAACAAATTCTATTGAATATGAATTGATTTTCCCCTGAAAAATTGGGATTTGAATATTGCCCTTTTCACTGTATATTAATCGGCCCAAAACGACCACCACGGTTACCATTGCAACCGAAGTCGAATCACAACAAACAATCATTATTTGTGATCTATTGATCAATTTCAACTTATAAAATGAAAATCAGCAAAATCTGAGACATGTCATGTCTCACCCAATATGGAAATCCTTTGATCCTTATGGAGAATTGGTGTTAATAGATATGCAAAGTTTGAATAAAATCTGTTGACGCGTTTTGAAGTTATCATCTGGAAACCACCCAGCCTCGGAGAGACTGACAAACGGAGACTCATATCCATACGGAGGGTATCATATAATACACCACCACTTTGCAGTCTAAGAAACCGGCAACCTTGATAACCTACAACCAAAAATATAGCAACTACAGCAGTGATCCTGACTTGGAAGAGGCATTTTGAAAGAAATGATGGGTTAAACAAAGTTTTATGGCATGCCAGACCTCCCGCTTCTTTATGGTAATATTTGACTTGGTGTGTTGATGAAAATGGTCGTCTATAATCGTACACCAATAGTCAGTAATAAGTGCATGTAAACATCACTTCACATACGCATTGTACTAAATTCACACCTTTGAAAAACGAGATTTATTATTATTATTATTATTATTATTATTATTTTCATTATTATTCATCGTAAATTTTTTGCAAAATAATTCAAACGAGAACACGTTTGCAAACAATTTATCAACGAGAAAAACGGACGGAAAGCAGACAACTGTAGAATATTTGACAAATTTTAACAAACCATCTACATTAAGCCTACTCGTTTATTATCGTAAAAGGAACCTAGTACTCTTCAAACACGTTATGAACAATGATCAGGCTTTCCACTTTATAGCCAGACAACCCCCTAACGAGAGGGTTTTCCTTTTACGTTATCTGGGAACACGTTGGACAACTCTGTGAAAGAAGAATTACAGGAATTTTATAGAGTAATAGGGTAGATTAATGTGTCTAATTTGTGTTTCACTGCATAGTCGTTCAAAGTTCTAGAGTGCCACCAAAGTTTTTATTGGGTTAATACTACTCATGTCTTGTTTTTGTTGTTATTTTTTGGTTTCTTTCTTATATAGTGCTGTTCAATCCGGACGTAGTCTTCGTCTTATGCATTTCGATATCTGTTAACCGTTTTGTTTTTTTTAACCTTTTACTTGTCTCTTTCGTGGACATGCATTTCACTCTAGCACTGACATATTTTACAACATTAAATTGCTAACACAAAAACCTTTGTGGATGTAACAAGCACCGCGACCATATGACTTAATTAGCACGTACAATGACAGTTCACTTTGATAAACATTTAAAAACAACTTTTCAATGTAGAATAACATGGATTATGCCTTGCCTGACAATATAACAGTCTTTCCTCAACAATTATCCATCCATCATTCTCTTAGAATTATCTCAAGCGTTGTAAAGCGTCAACAGTGGTTAACTGATTTATTGCTCAGCTATAGATATATAACACTAACCCTATATATGTCCGTCTTGTTTGTTATTGATGAGAGGAGGATCTTATTGAATGTATTTACTATACAAAGCAAAACAAATAATAACTTGCACACTTTAATTTCAGCTTTTTCTTTATTGATGTTGTTCATCGACCAGCTCACGTTTCGGTTCTTTATACTATTTATCTACTACTTTCAAGATGAAAGAAATATACGATGGTGTTACTATTGAAGAAAGATGTTTTCTCTACCCCGACAGCCCTTTGTTTAATAAAAATTTGTATATTTTAATTGTTAGTTGTGTGTTGCATTTCGTGAAATTTCTGTTTGTCATGGCATTGCCCGTTTCTTAGTAGTAATATATTGACAGTAACGCGTATGGATTAATATTAAGCTCATAAAATAGTCCAGTAACTGTGTTTAATCTTTCACTGATTTTATAAACATAACATTTTTGCGCACTTAAAGGCTAAAACGGCAGGTGTCCCTGAAGTTCATCATAGGAAACACACTTCGGGGCGCGTTCTCGTTCTGTTACCACTTACTGTAGATATTTTCTCATTTTCATGATAATATTTTGATTTGTTTCTTCACTTCCAGTGAGGGATTAACACCCAATCAAATGAGAGATGACATACTGTCGGTTAGTAAAATATCTTGTTGCATGAAGATCGTTTTCGACAGTCAGTTGACTAGTTGACAACACCTTCACGCCTTCATCTAAGGAAAAGATGTAGATATTTCCGTACACACTTGTAGTGGTAAATTATATGTTGTTATTTTTGTGCAAAACATGCACGACGTCAAAGAACCATAGCGATGTTTACATTTAGTTTTTGCAGATTCAAAAATGAAGAGTAGTATACAAAAAATGTGTTCGCATCGGATGATAAAATCTAATGAAAAACGAGTAATTGGTAGCATAGCAAATACGCGAATACTCGTTGATTTCCGACGATGCTGACAGTTTGGTGGAGGTCGTACCTGTGTAAATGTTATGGCAGTCATCAAGTATTTGCTTACTTATGGAATATCTGTCACAAACAGAGAGGGACATATTCATATACGCCATTTAAAGATCTCTAATCATGTTTGTAGCCTTATGCTGACTGCATGGGGTCACTAGTAAACAAGAGTACCCAAGAATTTGTTTTCAATATAGTTTGTAGGTGTTGATTAACTTGAAGGTTAAACAATGATAATAGTTTACTTTAATCACGACATATATAGCAAAAACTACTGTTTTAGTTATCTGTGGAACAATAAATTTGAATGTGGAAATAAAAAGACTTACCGATTACATTTAAAGTAAACGTCTGGCTGGCATTAAGACCATTACACAGATAATTACCACTGTCACCTAATTGTACATTTATTATAGTTAACAGTGCTGTATTGACGTTGGTATATTTCTGATCATTTGTCAGCGATTGCCAAACGCCAGATATTTCTTTGTTCCATGCACCAGGAAGGAAAGGACATGTCAATGTGGCATTATGTCTTAGCACTGCGTCAACTAAAAATATAAACGAAATAGTTTAGTTTTTTACTTACATACGTTGCTTTATTATCTTAATACAAAACAAAGTAATCATGTGATACAATTTAACATTTATTTTCTGGTAATAAGTCTGGAAGTTACATTGATGAGAAACATTTGCCCTCTGCACCATTTGACGAAGATAAAGAGAGAAAAGCGCCATGTTATTGAAGCATTATTAGAGAACCATTGCATAAAAGCTATGTATTTTTGCCATTAACTGTGGTTTCGGTTTCGTTGATATTATCACAGGCTGTGAAAATATACGAGCTTCATTTGTACACCAGCCTTCAATTGCTTTAGGAGACTTTGGAATGACTCTAAATAATGAAAGGACTCAATTTGTAGAAACTTCCATTTATTTTAATATTGGTTGTTTTTATTTTTAAAAATAAATTAATGTTAGTGTAGTTTTGTTTTTCTATTGTTTTGTTGTCTTTGTTTTTGTTTCTTCTTTGAAAGTATGATATGGGAATTTTGTCTCTTAAAGGTTGTGGGTCCCATAAAGTAAACTAAGGCATTCGCTTTATTCGACTTCAGAAAGTTTGTTTTGTTTTGTTTTGTTTGTTTGTTTGTTGTTGTTTTGTTTAAATTTATTACCAGTTTTCTTAAAGTATGTGTTTTGGGGAGGAAGTATTTGTATTTATAAAAAAAAATATGTTTTGTCATAAAAACAGAAGCACTACTTCTAGCGGGATTTTTAACTTCAGTATGTACTGAATCGGTAGAAAACGTCACCAGAAGAACTATATTTAGCGGAGTTTTCTATACTGCACATGCCCAGTAGATATCATTTTTTTTAGGATTTACTTTAAGGGATCTAACTATCCAAAGTGTCATTTTAGGTATTTTGTTTCAAATTACTTTAAAGGAAATAAATTTTTTTCACATGATTTTTATTTGGAATGTTTTCACGCGTTAAAAGATTTTAATGTACGGTAATATACTTGCGGCATTCTGTTTTCGTGGTATGCATGGTGCCATTTCGATATATACTGAGCAGGAGCAGTGTGAAACCCCCCGCTTATCTATGCTTTCCAGTGAAAGTGCGATAAAATGGGTTTACGTCAACTGTATATAAAATGCTTGATTTATTGAGATATTATTTGAAAATCAACGCAATAAAGTGTCTTTCATTTCTCCTATGCCACACAATTTACATGTGAAATCTTCTTTACTACATGTGTAATACCACGGCTCGCAATGTTGGTACCTTTCCATACATTAATGTAAATGCTTTTAATTTTCTAAATCCAAATAAATAATTGTAAGTTTTATTTTTGCATATGATGCTAAATTTAAAGGAGACATTATATCTTGAAAGTCACTGTGCCAGCAACCTACAGTTATAATCCATAACGCACAACATTTTAGCTAGTCTGTTTTCACCAATCGTGACCTGTATTTTAGAATAAAGGATCTTGCAGAAGTACCGCCTAAAGATACTCAGAATCCATCCTGTGTTGCCTATAAAAGCCTTATTCCCTGTTTTAATTACACCTCACATAAAAATGCTGGCTTTCGATTGGTCAATAGACAGTGTATTTTTCGCAAATTTCCTCATTTTGCATTGATTTCGTCATCACCGGGGTATTCAGCAAAAAATTACCCTCTGTGCCGTGGTATTTGCTTAAAAATAACCCTCGTATATTATTATGCTGGAAATATTCATTCGGAAGTTTTGACTTTTACCTCAAAGTAAACGTAACATGAGTAATCGATTTTGAAAACCAGAAACGTTCCGATAGTACAGAGTCAACAAACAGCACGCAAGTGGTCTAGTATTCACCGCTCTTTGAAATCATGATATTCGGTGTAATTAAACAGATAAATCATGTCTAGGAGGGGTATTTGTGAAAAATACCCCTCCCAGACATGATATATCTGTTTAAAATACCCTGTTAAGTCCAGAATAAGCACAACACATTAATAGTGTAATTTCTCATAAAATTTTAATCAAAAGCTTTAAAAATTGTGTATTTTTTATATAAACCTTAACCAAAACCTTTACACCATAGTGTACTCAACGGGTTGGGATTCTTTATAACGCTCCTTCATCTGACGCTGCGTTGGGTGTTTGTTTCTGCGGAGTACGTAGTTTAATACTCACATATCCATCAAATAGCAGCAAATGGCCATTATGTAAGTTTGTTCATTGAAAGTGCATTGTGATAAGTCTCTCGATATTGCTACTTTTCATGTATGTCTCTTTTGTACATAATGCCATTTGGTTTGTATTATTTCTGAGCACTATTACTTTTTTATATTTCCAAAACTTCTATTTTCAAAGTTAAAGCCTATTATTTAATCTTTCTGAAATGTGCACTGATGTTCTGATGTTAACCCATGGTCGTGTTGTGTCGTGGCTTCATTCTTGACGATTATAACCGTTGATGTCTAATGTACCGTTTACATTTCCCATATTTTCAGGTCATCCGTTTTCCTACTGAAGGTCGGGGGTTTCGCATGGTACTCAGGTTTCCTCCCCCAATAAAATATGGACGCTAAAATATAGCTGAAAAATGGCTGAAAATGGCGATTAACCTAATTCAAACAATTGAAATCAAGACATTCGATAAGTAATTACATTTACTGGATATTATAGCACACTTTGGAGTCTTAATTTGCTTTACTAAAACTATGTCACATTTACTAATAACCTGATTTTCTTAAATGAAAGCGCTATTATGTAAGTGGGATTTACTGGTTTTACGGGAAGCTAGTTTTCTGTTAAAAGGTATTAAAGTAGGGATGTAATTTGAAAAGAACGATGTCCAATTCTGGATATATATAGTCTCGGTAAAGTAAAAATTACAGTAAAAGAGCTACTGTATACTTAATACCATGAAGTGTAGCGTCAACATTTCTGTGTTACATGTCTTTTCAGTGTTATTTACAAGCTTCTGTTAAACTCGCATCCACATGCACACATTCAAATGCATTTTTATGGTAAACATGTTAGCATGTAAAGCTAGCATGTATTCACTGATAAACACAGGCGTTTATTTTCCCATACACTGTGTACATTTCCTCATACCTGTATCCGCATTTTGACAGTCGTCAAAAGAATTCGACAAAAATGAAGTAGCAATTGATCAAAAATCATGCGAACACGTTTAAATAAATATTATTCGGCCTCCATTATGTGAGGCGATGTTCGATATCGACTACGCATAGACGCTAGATCTTCAGGGTAATACAGTTTACTTTGTTGACCATATTCATGTTGGACTTCGTCATCGTAATTTCTTTTACACGTTGGGGGAAATTTTACAGTTTGTGAACGAATTGTGATGCTAGCGGTGTAGCAGCTAACAACCAGCTATGTTAGCATCTCATCTGCTATAGTCTATTAGTTTTAATAAATAAACTGTTATTCATTATAAGTAGTAAGTAAAGAACAATGTTAGTAGCAATTACGACTGCCATAGCCATATTTTACTTCGAAAACACTGAAATTAGAACTCGTTGCGGTAAAACGATTAGCGTACAGTTTTAAAGAGTCGACTTCAGTACTTGTATATTGTCTTAATTAAAAGCTGCAGAACTGAGAAGTTAGTCTGTAATTCTGACTAAAATTCTCAAGACTATAGGCGAACATCTGGTCGAATATATGCGAAAGCCTCATAGGCCAACAAATAAAAAATAAAAAAAATTAGCTCGTAATAACGAAATAATTATCTGGTTATCAAGGGCGGATCCAGGATCTGCAATTAGTAGTGGTGTAATATTAGCAGGGAGTCCTACGCCGCTTAAGGCCATACACTATCGGGTCCTGGTATGGAGCCCCAGATGGTGAAAGCCCCCTGGAAGTAACGGATTAGATCCATATGAAAAGATATGTTGTAACACCAGATTTTGTATTAGCTGACCTTCAACGATAAATCTAGTTTTGTGTTTTATCTTAAGATAAATGAAAATGTCAGAGAAAAATCGCTTTATCAAATCTATAAAATAAATGTATGAAATGCCTTCCAACTATTTTCATAACTTTTCGTCAGGCCTAAGATCATTAGTTTTTGAAGGGTCTTGTAAGAGTTTAAAATTAAATGATTCTTTCACATTTTTAAAATGTTGTTTTAATTTAGATTTTATTTTTTTATATTAAATGAAGATATCTACATGGAAGAAATCTACAGCTCCTCCAACCCACATTTACACGATCCCTTTGGCATGAGAAAGAAGCTGACGTGGAAAAAAATTTGCGGGTTTAAAATAAAAAAACATTAGTAGCCGATAAAAAGATAATAAACTGTTTGAATGTGTCTTCAAAATCCCCTTTCTTATAGCTAAACATAATATATTGACCTCTCGTGTACGTACTGAATTTGAAGAAATGTAATTCAAGTACATGTACGTTCTACAATAACTTACAACGTAGCCTCAATTTAAAAAAGACTTAAAAATATCTTTATTCTTTAAACCTTTACCTTTCACGTCGGTACCTGTTAACGGTAAAGCGTTTTTTCTGGCTGCAATTTAACCAGAATAAAAATATGCATTTTCATGCCCAAGTAACAAACAATGTATCAAATATAAGCTTCGAATCTCAGCTTTCTATTTATTTAAAAAATATTAATTGCTGTGTGGTTGTCCTTAGTTTTAAGGAGAACACGGTGAATACTACCTGAATTTTCTAACAGCGTTACGGCTAAATACTCATAACCAAACGCTTCAAATAAAATTTTATTTTCTCCCGTTATCGGCATTTAATTACAATGTTATTTAGACGAACAGCTTTGTATTTGGCGATCAATTGATATCAAAAACAATATTCAGACTTCGAAATCATGCAAATTTTCAGAGAATTTTAGTTATTGCACGAATAATAGGTCCCTAATTTCGAAATGACAAAAAGAGTTTGTAAGTTCGAGATAACATTTCGTTTACTCAAAGTATGTTTAGGGCAATACAATTTTCTAGTAACAAGGGGATATTTATCTCATAAGTGCATAGTTTTTTTAAAGTACTGACCAAAATATATTATTTTTCAGATTCGATCATATGAGTCCTGCAAATGGATGTTTAGGTGGTATATTTACGAAAAGCTATTATTAACCAGTTTGAATTATATGAAATAAACAGATCGATTTATATCATCACATCATATGTAATATAAATGTATGGATATGGAACGCTGTAGTTGCCTTATGAAGAGGTTTTTCATTATATGATGATACTTCGCCATTATGTGATGATGTTTTCATAATGTAACGAAGGGGGTCTCGATGACCGAGTGGTTATGGTAGTTCGTTTACTATTGACCACATGGTCTGTCAACACTGAGATTGCGGGTTCGATTCTCACTGCAGGCAGGGTGTACTCGACTCCAATCTTACTTGACAAGAATTTGTCAGTTTTCCTACCACAGGTCGGGGTTTTCTCCGTGTATGTGATGATACTTCTTCATTATATGGTGATACTTATTTATTATGAGGCAAAACTTCTGACTACATGTAGGTCATAAGTCTAAGCTTAAAGCTTATAATTATTAAAAGTCACTGCTTCATGTTGAATGGGTAACATTCAAGTTTGTGGACTTATCTTGCACATTTCATGTTATTAATCCCCGCTCTAAAGAAGCGGGGGTATACTGTTTACCTGTGTCTGTCCGTAGTTCCGTAGTACTATCACACTTTTTTGTAAAAGCGGGTGTATCACTAGTGAGCAATGGCTTACAAATTTACTTGTTCATCACAGTTGTGCTTAAAAAATAACTAAAACAATTTAAACTTACAAATCAAAACTTAATTCCTTATTGTTAATTTATTTAATTTTATATTGTCAATTTATTGAAGTTCATGTTTGTCTCAAGTGTCTATGTCAGGTAAGCCTTCTACGCCCTCTGGAGCCTCTTGTTAATGTTGTTTTAAATATATTTAGCCAAATTATGCCTTAATGTTAGGAAGATGAGGTGTCTTAAACTGAGCATCTTTTTCCGCATCTATCATAACTTAATTAGAATTTTTATTTTTAATAATATCTATTGGAATTTGGAAAAGGTTATCATGGTTATATATATGTTAAGATTAAAAAATTTTTGGGTACTTTTTAAGGAGAGATAATTTGTATAGTAATATATGGAGAACAATATTATCAATATTTTTAAAACTTTTAATAGTAAACCCTATTTTTATTAATGTCCTTAAAATACAATACAAAAATACAAACAATTATTGAGTAGACATTTTAATATAGGTGGAAATGTGAATTTCCCCTGTTGATTCTTTACCCTACAAAACAGGAAAAGTCTGAAAAGGTTAGCTTTTGTACTGACTAGTACCGAATTTTACTCAGCCGGTTTGACTTGGTCTTAATGTTACTCTAACATAAAAAGATCACAAAAGACTTTAAATATAACAAGCTTAACATTAATGAGAAAGACCTATTTGTTTAAATGCATCAGAAATTCTTTGTTTCAGCCATACTGTTTGTGTTTTTTTGCGGGAAAGTACCATAAATTAATGAAGACGTATCATCTCACAATGAAAAGGTATCATCATATAATAAAGAAATATCACATAATGACAAAGTGTCATCACATAATGAAGAAGTATCGTCACACACTTACAAAGTATCATTTCATAATGACAAAGAAACATGACATAATGAATAAGTATCATCATCTTCATAAGGCAGCTATGGCGTTCTATATATGGAAAGCCATAAATGCCTTATGTATGAAAAGTTCTTTGTATGAGATGCTTACTTCTTTCTTTGCGGTGCTTACGATCTAATTCGCATATAAAGTATTGAGTACCGCATATATTTTTTATATGGATTTAACGCCTCTTTCAGCAATAGTTTTATCATGGCGTCTAGTTTTTTATTGGGGAAGTAAGTTGGAGTACCAGGAGAAAACCCCCGATCTTTGTCAATCCTTGTCAATTGAATGCCGGCAGTATATATCGAACGCATAACCTTAGTATTTAAAGGCACGTGATTAACAGTAGTCTAACTACCTTAACCATTCGGCCACCAAGGCTCCAAATAAATCAATTTTTCACATTAATAAACGGATCGTCTGTCATATCCATGTTAATAAATTTAAAGCAAAACACTGTTACCATATACCTGAACGAGAGACCTCTGATATAAGCGGAACAGGTAATAGTGGCATGGCTTATTTTTAGTCAAGAAAGTCATGTAATGGACGGTTTACTACCGCTATGTGCAAACTAGTAAACTTGTACTTAGTACGTGATATCAGGCAATATATAACAACGACAAAAAACAAATACATATATGCTTCTGTTTCCTACGACCTAATTTGTTACATAATTTGACACGGGTGTGAAGTTAGCAGTGGGTTCGATATTCGATATTAATAAATACACTTTATCAAATACAAGATAAAAAGATGTATAATATTGCTATACATACTACCTTGGGGAATTGTATACATTTGAAAGGTTTGGTATGTAAGGGAGCCCAACAGCGTCAAATTTGAATATTGAATTGGTAAATAATCAGTTACGTGTGAATATGCACGTGCATGCCAAAAATAAACTTCAAGTTTTTTATTCAAAGCTATCCTGCTATGGTCATCAGTGTCAATTAATATGCATAAGTCTTATCTGTAGCAAACTATGTGTTTGTTACGCCACGGTGGCAATAAATTTTCTGTCTTTACCCCGTAATTTTTTATGAGTTAATTTTGAAAGGTAAAGAAAGGTCCTGTAAGACCACTATGAACACATTTAGCAAAAGGAATCGTGCTTTATACGATAGTGACTTAAAAATACGAAAACTTGGTTTTCGGACTGTTATTTCTCGCCATTGATTGTATATTCACTTTTCATTTTAATAGAAAACTGGCTATAAACGAAAAAAGAACACCCCCCCCCCACCGAGAATGTCAATTAGCATAATACTTTTGAGCATACATCCCTTTCCATTGATGTCTTTCTTTTTTCTGTTTTAACGGTATATTTTGTATTTCAGTGTGTTTAATAAACTGCCAGGAATGCTAAATTTTGCTTTTATTAAAAACAAAAATAATTGTTGATATGATGTCACGTGACTTACCTTTATATTGCCGCGGAGATCGGTTTATATTTTCTTTCCTAGGGAGACCGTCGTCGGTTATGGACGTATATTGCTTGAAGCACGATCGTAAATAATAATAAATGTTAACTAAAGGGCGACGCGGATAACTGTAGTCGGAGAATGTTGAAAATGATTTGGAAATTGTCGTTAGTTTAATATCGTATATAAGTTGAAATGCAGTGTGGAATGGTATTTTTTTCTTCAGTCTGAGTAAATACGACCCTTTCATCCTCTTTCAATCTTCATGAAACTTGGCACAACAGTTGGCATTATATAGTTTTAGATGCTGTCAAAAGGAATTTAAGGCATCTGGACGGGTTCGGTATGTAAGGGAGCCCAACAGCATCAAATTTGAATATCGAAATGGTAAAAAAATCACCTTAGTGCGAATATGCGAACCTCGGGGCCACTCCTTCATCGTCTTTCAATCTTCATTAAACTAGGCACGACGGTTGGCATTATATAGCTTTAGATGCTGTCAAAAGGAATTTAAGGCATCTGGACGGGTTCGGTATGTAAGGGAGCCCAACAGCATCAAATTTGAACATCGAAATGGTAAAAAATCACTTAAGTGCGAATATGCGAACCTCGGGACCACCCCTTCATCCTCTTTTAATCTTCATGAAACTTGGAATAACAGTTGGCATTATATAGCTTAAGATGCTGTCAAACGGAATTTAAGGCATCTGGACGGGTTCGGTATGTAAGGGAGCCCAACAGCATCAAATTTAAATATCGAAATGGTAAAAAAATCACTTAAGTGCGAATATGCGAACTTCGGGACCACCCCTTCATCCTCTTTCAATCTTCATGAAACTTGGCACAACAGTTGGCATTATAGAGCTTTAGTTGTTGTCAAAAGGAATTTAAGGCATCTGGACGGGTTCGGTATGTAAGGGAGCCAAACAGTATCAAATTTGAAGATTGAAAAGGCAAAAAAATCACTTAATTGCGAATATGCGAACCTCGGGACCACCCCTTCATCCTCTTTCAATTTTCATGAAACTTGGCACAACAGTCGGCATTATATAGCTTTAGTTGCTGTCAGAAGGAATTTAAGGCATCTGGACGGATTCGGTATGTAAGGGAGCCCAACAGCATCAAATTTGAACATCGAAATGGTAAAAAAATCACTTAAGTGCGAATATGCGAACCTCGGGACCACCCCTTCATTCTCTTTTAGTCTTCATGAAACTTAGCACAACAGTTGGCATTATATAGCTATAGACGCTGTCAAAAGGAATTTAAGGCATCTGGACGGGTTTGGTATGTAAGGGAGCCCAACAGCATCAAATTTGAATATCGAAATGGTAAAAAAAATCACTTAAGTGCGAATATGCGAACTTCGGGACCACCCCTTCATCCCCTTTCAATAATCATGAAACTTGGCACAACAGTCCGCATTATATAGCTTTAGTTGCTGTCTAAAGGAATTTAAGGCATCTGGACGGGTTCGGTATGTAAGGGAGCCCAACAGCATCAAATTTGAATATCGAAATGGTAAAAAAAATCACTTAAGTGCAAATATGCGAACTTCGGGACCACCCCTTCATCCTCTTTTAATCTCCGTGAAACCTGGCACAACAGTCGGCATTATATAGCTTTAGATGCTGTCAAAAGGAATTTAAGGCATCTGGACGGGTTCGGTATGTAAGGGAGCCCAACAGCATCAAATTTGAATATCGAAATGGTAAAAAAATCACTTAAGTGCGAATATGCGAACTTCGGGACCACCCCTTCATCTCCTATCAATCATCATGAAACTTGGCACAACAGTTGGCATTATATAGCTTTAGATGCTGTCAAAAGTAATTTCAGGCATCTGGACGGGTTCGGTTTGTAAGGGAGCCTAACAGCATCAAATTTGAATATCGAAATGGTAAAAAAATCACTTAAGTGTGAATATGCGAACCTCGGGACCACCCCTTCATCCTCTTTTAATCTTCATGAAACTTGGCACAACAGTTGGCATTATATAGCTTTAGATGCTGTCAAAATGAATTTAAGGCATCTGGACGGGTTCGGTATGTAAGGGAGCCCAACAGCATCAAATTTGAATATCGAAATGTTAAAAAAATCACTTAAGTGCGAATATGCGAACTTCGGGACCACCCTTTCAACCCTTTCAATCATCATGAAACTTGGCACAACAGTTGGCATCATATAGCTTTAGTTGCTGTCAAAAGGAATTTAAGGCAGCTGGACGGATTCGGTATGTAAGGGAGCCCAACATCATCAAATTTGAATATCGAAATGGTAAAGAAATCACTTAAGTGCGAATATGCGAACCTCGGGACCACCCCTTCATCCTCTTTCAATTTTCATGAAACTTGGCACAACAGTCGGCATTATTTAGCTTTAGTTGCTGTCTAAAGGAATTTAAGGCATCTGGACGGATTCGGTATGTAAGGGAGCCCAACAGCATCAAATTTGAACATCGAAATGGTAAAAAAATCACTTAAGTGCGAATATGCGAACCTCGGGACCACCCCTTCATCCTCTTTTAATCTTCATCAAACTTGGCACAACAGTTGGCATTATATAGCTTTAGATGCTGTCAAAAGGAATTTAAGGCATCTGGACGGGTTCGGTATGTAAGGGAGCCCAACAGCATCAAATTTGAATATCGAAATGGTAAAAAAAATCACTTAAGTGCGAATATGCGAACTTCGGGACCACCCCTTCATCCCCTTTCAATAATCATGAAACTTGGCACAACAGTCCGCATTATATAGCTTTAGTTGCTGTCAAAAGGAATTTAAGGCATCTGGACGGGTTCGGTATGTAAGGGAGCCCAACAGCATCAAATTTGAACATCGAAATGGTAAAAAAATCACTAAAGAGCGAATATGCGAACCTCGGGACCACCCCTTCATCCTCTTTTAATATTCATGAAACTTGGCACAACAGTTGGCATTATATAGCTTTAGATGCTGTCAAAAGGAATTTAAGGTATCTGGACGGGTTCGGTATGTAAGGGAGCCCAACAGCATCAAATTTGAATATCGAATTGGTAAAAAAATCACTTAAGTGCGAATATGCGAACTTCGGGACCACCCCTTCCTTCTTCTTTCAATCATCATGAAACTTAGTACAACAGTTGGCATTATATAGCTTTAGTTGCTGTCAAAAGGAATTTAAGGCATCTGGACGCGTTCGGTATGTAAGGGAGCCCAACAGCATCAAATTTGAATATCGAAATGGTAAAAAAATCACTTAAGTGCGAATATGCGAACTTCGGGACCACCCCTTCATCCTCTTTCAATCTTGATGAAACTTGGCACAACAGTTGGCATTGTATAGCTTTAGATGCTGTCAAAGGTAATTTAAGGCATCTGGACGGGTTCGGTATGTAAGGGAGCCCAACAGCATCAAATTTGAATATCGAAATGGTAAAAAAATCACTTAAGTGCGAATATGCGAACCTCGGGACCACCCCTTCATCCTCTTTTAATCTTCATGAAACTTGGCACAACTGTTGGCATTATATAGCTTTAGATGCTGTCAAAAGGAATTTAAGGCATCTGGACGGGTTCGGTATGTAAGGGAGCCCAACAGGATCAAATTTGAATATCGAAATGGTAAAAAAATCACTTAAGTGCGAATATGCGAACTTCGGGACCACCCCTTCATCCTCTTTCAATCTTCATAAAACTTGGCACAACAGTTGGTATTATATAGCTTTAGTTGCTGTCAAAAGGAATTAAAGGCATCTGGACGGGTTTGGTATGTTAGGGAGCCCAACAGCATCAAATTTGAATATCGAAATGGTAAAAAAATAACTTAAATGCGAATATGCGAACCTCGGGACCACCCCTTCATCCTCTTTCAATCTTCATGAAACTTGGCACAACAGTTGGCATTATATAGCTTTAGCTGCTGTCTAAAGGAATTTAAGGCATCTGGACGGGTTCGGTATGTAAGGGAGCCCAACAGTATCAAATTTGAATATCAAAATGGTAAAAAATCACAGCTGGTAACTCGTGTTTCCTGATAAAAAGTATAATTCATATTTATGCAAAACACTATATAGAAGTTGTATGTGGCTTTGATTTGTTACATTAAGAATTTATAATATTTGATTTTTGATATCTCATGTACATGTATAATAAAAGTTTTTTTTTGCGAGTCTTTTATTATAATTTGTATTAAGTATTGAAATTAATGAACGCCTTCTTTTTACATGGTTATAGAAACATGATATTTTTTGTCAATATTTTATTATTTCTATATTTTACCAATGAAACAAAATTTGCTTCATTTTAAAATATTTTAATTATATGTATCCCGTCAATAAACTATATGCATATAATTAAATTACGAAGTCTAGAATGCACTGATCGTACTTATCTCTGACGGTTGCCAAAGTAATGCCGGATTCGTCAAGTCGTGTCGTCACCAATCAATTAAAATGTTGCGCTTACGGTTATAAGTACAGTAGATAGTTAGTGAGAGTACTACGATGGCATTCATTAGGATTTTAGGTATTTACTAAAATAATGTTATTATTGGGTGTCAGATTTTCATAACGATGTTTCGGAGCACATGTTGTTTTACCTAATAAGTATACCGAACAATAAAAAGTAGCTCTATTTTCATGGTAGCAAAAACTTATACGACATGTACGACACTGCCTTAATATATGTTAAAATACTCAGATTCACGTTCAGGTTTACTATGAATTATAATCTATAATTCTTGATTATGAATTATAATCACAGTTCTTTTTTATTTTAATTAGGCAGCTTTCTATGAATTACTTTTATTCAATACAAGTTTACGAATTAGCATACTATAGTTACCTGCAAATAATGATCTTAATCTTAGATTCATGAATATAATGTCAATATTTCTTGCAGTAAAGTTCGAATAGAGTATACTTGACATTGTAAAGCCGCGTATAGACTACCAGGTAAATGCTTTTCACTTGATGTCATATTCTGCAGCTGAAGCAACATTCGCTGTAACCGCGTCGGTGCTGCAGTAGTAACGCGAACTTTATAACCATTAACGCATTGGTGAAAGTGCTTATTACAGAACAAAATGGCGAACATTTCTTTTGCGATCTGAATTGATTTCACTGGCGTTAAGCTATTTAGACGCGAATGCAATTGGCTTGTCGTCTTGTAATATTGTGGCACCTAACAAAACTTCAACTTATCGACCAGTAATATTACTGGTTTCTTTGACTCGTTTCAAAACTAACATTTTCTGTGTGATTGCGTAATTATTTCATTAACATTTGAAAGACCTGTTCTTGTGCATATGTCTCGGAGAACTGCATGCCCTTATTCATTTATTTATTTCCGCCTCGGGCTCGTAATCTGAGAAAGGTTTGGCGCAAACTTAGCCAGGTTATTTAGCATACCAGCAATGTAAATGTTTTTACCATTTTCCAAAGGTTGTCGTAAATTGTTCTCTTAACGTTGTAATTAGTACCAAGAACCCAGTACGCATGCGTATTGAACTTCTGTTCAATACAAATTTATGGAGGTTTTAGATGGTGATGTGTACTCTTAAGTTTCATCGCGTTTTTTTTGTCTACACAAAACTCCCCTACGAAAAGATTTAACATCGTTCAAAACAGTTTCTGCTCAAGTTTTTTTATCGATTGATAATTGTGTCCTCTTGATGATGATTACATTAAAGAACAATAGATTCTCACATCCGTTTTTTTGGGCAAACAAGGTGATCTTCCACGAGTGATAGAAATGTATTTTAGCGAGTAGAGCGCAGCACAACAAGCAAACAAAATATAAAATTTCTATCACAAATGGACGATCACGCTGGCTTACTGAAATGTTTTAATTTATAAAAATAAATATAAATTATAATTTTTAATGACAATTAAACCTTTTTTTAGCTCACTTCACCCAAAGGGTCAGTGTGAGCTATTCTCATCACTTAGCGTCTGTCGCCGTCGTCGTTGTCGATGTCGTCGTCGATCGTAAACTTTTCACATTTCAATCTTCTTCTCTAAAACCAGTTGACCAATTGAAACCAAACTTGGCAGGAATGTTTATTGGGTCGATTTTAACAAAGCTTGAGTTTTTGGTGCTGATTAAATATGAAAAAAACATGGCTTCCTGGGCCAATAATGCGTTATTCTGATTGGCTTAATTTAACCAATCTTCTCATAAACCGCTTGGCAGACTGATTTGAGATACTAAAGAAATGTCCTCTACAAAGTAAAATTATTGTGCCGATCCAAAATCCAAGATGGCCGCCATCGCAGGACATAGTTTAACATAGGATCCTATGGGAAAAACATCCAAACAACTTCTTATCCGAAATTTTTCCACACAATTAAACCAAATTATGCAGAAGTGAATCTTAGATAGTAATCTTATTATATTAAGTTTGTTGAGCCGATAGGAAATGCTACATGGCTGACAGAGCTGCAAATGAGTTCTTATTGGCGGAAATTTCAACATACGTTTCCTCACAAACAGCTTGGCAGAAGAATATGTGATATGGTCCTCTACTTATTCTGAGTTTTTTGTTTGGATCCAAAATACAAGATTGCTGCAACCATGGAATATCACTCAACGTATTAACCTATGAAAAAACATAAAACGGCTTCTTCTCAGAAACTATCCTACAAATTGTTGTTGATTGGAAATTCAACATGGCAACATTCATAGAAACAGCATCTTCCCATAAACTCTCTGGCATTTAATATCAAAATTTGCAAGAAAAGTCATGTCTCCTAAAAAATGTGTCAGGTGTGCAATTTATGCTCTTAAGAGCCTCTAGTTTAATGTACAGGTAATTTTAAATGGTTTAGTTTCTCTTCTTCAGATTTGGCAATTTGTCACATTATAAAAATAACACTAAAAGTCCATACATCGTGAATTGCCTCGAAATTTTCCAACGGAAAGTTCGTTGTTTACTCAACCGTCTATCGGTATCGAAAACAAAGGAACAAGTTTGATGGTCTAGCTAGTCAAATAAAAGTTAAGCCATGGCGCGCTTGGATACTGCTAACAGAAATTCATCATCGGGAGATTACAAGCTGGAGTCCCACAAAGTGGGGTTGTACGGACCGAGAATGTAAACCATTACCATTTCCAGACTATGGGCCAGATTCCAACAGACCGGTACGACTAATGACCGTCCAAGAAGTTGTCTACCAAGCGAAACTACAGCACGTCAAGATCGATACATCTGGGTATTCTATTTACGGAATCGAATAGTCACAGCAACAACAACTGCAGTCGAGATACCTGAATTGCGATGAATTGGCTTTCAGACTATCAGAAAAACGGCACCGACAACATGGAAATAGATCAAGGAGTTTTTTGTAGCAGTTTTGGTAGAGTTAAATCGACGGGAAAGAGTCAGATGGAGCAACAGGTTGAGGGTCTGGACATTCCAGAACTGGCGCAAAATCTGGTTTAGTGACGATTGATCGATTGTTGTTTTACGTCCAGCAAGCAATATTTCAGCTTTATTCAGGATGTGAAAATTAGAAAGTTAACCAATTAAACCATTTAGAGAATATAAAATATCCCTCCTTTAATTCTAAAACGTGATGTCATACAATGATATGAGCATATATATACACAGATAAAAAAGAAAACTAAAACAGTAAAGGTATAAAATATCACAATAATCACAATATCACAACACCTTCAACCACATCTTCCAAATTTTGCTGTACAAAATAATATGTTTTAAACACTGTAAAGTTGTGTCGCTAGCGACATTTGTAAATAGATTACAATAGGGAGTGTTTCCTATTCCTGGATTTGAGTTTTCCCTAGAAATGACAATGAGTAACTCGACGGGTGTCTTATTAGAGGCAAGCCCTGCTTAATCGTCCGGAGCACCTTAGTGCACCCATGGTTTTTATTGGGTTTCAAGTTACTCTTTTTCTGTGTTTTATGTTTTTGGTTGTTGTGTTGTGTTTGTCTATATCTGGATTTGTAACTGTCCCTTGGCTTTTGGCTCTTGTTGTTCGGTCGGGTTTCTTTGCTATTTTCTTACAGCATAAAAACGTCCCCGAATGTGTGCCACGTCAATACAGTCCATCAAGACATGCTTGACGGTATATGGACAGTTGCATGGCACACACTCGGGTCTTGGTCCATTGTTTTACATGTAATTATGTGTCCTCCTCGTATGGCCAAGACGACACCTGGTTAAAACCTCGTGTTCTCAACGACCTCTAAGATTCAAAATTATGTGTGTGCAGAAGTGGCTGGATCTCATGAAGTTTATTATGAACTTCCAAATCACAATCTCTCTGGTATTTATTAAAATATATTTTACTATAAAGGATTTGAATTCAGCAAAAGGTAGTTTACAATTAATGATGTCATTATTCAAGACATTCTTATCTTCTCTGCCCACGAATGTGTTTACATGGATTCCCACATGAATCCAGAACACATTACTTAAAGTTGTCAGCGATTTATAAATTTGAATTATTTTAAAATAAATGGATTTTTAATTTTTAGAATTTTCAATAGCCTGAAAGCATGACAAAGAATCGGAGAAGATAATAAATCTACTTTCATCTGACCATCTGACGAAGCGCACTAATTACAGAAGAAGAGGAAGGTAGACGGCGAGTTTCAACATGCTATACAAAAACAGCGACCGATGCAACTTTGTCGTCATCCTTCGATCTGTCTGTTTAAATTGCAGAATGGTCAAGACAATAAGATTTTCGAGTCGCGGTCCCTGATACAGAAGAGGTATGGTAAGACACATGTTTACCACCGACGAAATCAATGATTCGCGCAGTCACGTGTTCAGGAAATGGATAGATTCGGCGGAGGTAGGGTGGCGATCTCAGATGACAGAAAATTAGATCTTGTGTACGTACCAAACAACTTAACGGCACAGCGGTACAGGGGCGGACAACTTCAACGACATCTTCCAATTATCGACCACCAGAGGAGTTATTCCAGCAGGACAATGGTAGGCCGCACACACCTCAACTACCCAGAGACTTTCTTGAGCGCAAAAACATTAATGTATTGCCATGGCCTTCAAAATCGCCGGATTTGTATACCATCGAACATCTATGGGACCAACTTCACAAACGTTTGCGTCAGCGCAAACCACTAACGCAGACTCTCGATCATCTTTTTGTAATTGTAAATGTCGCTTAACACAAACTATGCGTTTCCTTTTTTTTGAAGGCAGTGTCGTATCAATTTTTGCTATGAAAATCGAACTACTTTTTATTGTTCGAAAAACTTATTCGGAAAACAACGATGTACTCCGAAACATCAAAATTAAAATATGACACCCAATATTAACCATATCGTGGAACAATATACAATACTTATACCCGTATATTTATATAAGGAAACACGAGTTGTAAGCATTGTTCGATTTAACCTTTCGATATTCAAATTGATGCTGTTCGGGTGGTCCCAAGGTTCGCATATTCCGCTTAAGTGATTTTTTACCATTTCGATAATTCAAATTGATGCTGTTGGGCTCCAATACATACCGAACCCTTCCAGATGCCTTAAATTCCTTTTGACAGCATCTATAGCTATACAATGCCAACTGTTTTGCCAAGTTTCATGAAGATTGAAAGAGGATGAAGGGGTGGTCCCGAGGTTCGCATATTCGCACTTAAGTGATTTTTTACCATTTCGATATTCAAATTGATGCTGTTGGGCTCCCTTACATACCGAACCCTTCCAGATGCCTTAAATTCCTTTCGACAGCATCTATAGCTATATAATGCCAACTGTTTTGCCAAGTTTCATGAAGATTGAAAGAGGATGAAGGGGTGGTCCCGAGGTTCGCATATTTGCACTTAAGTGATTTTTTACCATTTTGATATTCAAATTGATGCTGTTGGGCTCCCTTACATACCGAACCCGTCCAGATGCCTTAAATTCCTTTTGACAGCATCTATAGCTATATAATGCCAACTGTTTTGCCAAGTTTCATGAAGATTGAAAGAGGATGAAGGGGTGGTCCCGAGGTTCGCATATTTGCACTTAAGTGATTTTTTACCATTTCGAAACTAACAACAATTTCCGACGTAATTTTGTTGTTATTGAGAAATTCTTGAAACGTTACGTTGGCAAATAATCTTCAAAATCTCCGACTACAGTCATCCGCGACGCCCTTTAATTAACATTTTTTTTTCCACGATCGTGCTTCTATCAATATATGTCCATAACCGACGACGGTCTCCCTAGAAAAGAAAATATAAACCTATCTCCGCGGTAATTTAAAGGCAAGTCACGTGACATCATATCAACAATTATTCTGGTTTTTAATAAAATCAAAGTTTAGCATTCCTGACAGTTTAGAAAACACACTGAAATACAAAATATACAGAAAACATAACAAAAATAGAAAAAAAGAAAGACATCAATGGAAAGGGAGGTAAGCTCAAAGTATATGCTAGTTGACATTCTCGGTGGGGGTGTGTTCTTTTTCCGTTTATAGCCAGTTTTCTATTAAAAATGAAAAGTGGTATACAATCACTGGCGAGAAATAACAGTCCGTTTACCAAGTTTTCGTATTTGTAAGTCACTATCGTATAAAGCGCCATACCTTGTGCTAAATGTGTTTGTACATGACCTTTCTTTAACTTTCAAAATTAACTCATAAAAAATTACAACGTGGTAAAAGACAGAAAGTGTATTGCCTCCGTGGCGTAACGAACACATATAGTTTGCTACAGATAAGCCTTATGCATATTAATTAACACTGATGACCACAGCAGGATAGCTATGAATAAAAAACTTGGAGGTTATTTCTCGGCATACACGTGAATATTCACATGTAACTGATTATTTACGATAAATTTTCGATATTCAAATTTGACGCTGTTAGGTTCCCTTACATACCAAACCTTTCCAGATGTATTAAATTCCCCTAGGTAGTATGTATAGCAATATTATACATCTTTTATCTTGTATTTGATAAAGTGTATTTATTAATATCGAATATCGAACCCACTGCTAGCAGCAAGTTCGATATTAGAATTTCGAATATCGTACCCACTGCTAGCAGCGAGTTCGATATTCGAATGTCGAATATCTAATATCGAACCCACTGCTAACTTCACACCCGTTAATTTGACAACAATCTCTAAAATCATATAGTATTAATATCGTTAAGACAAAACAAAAATGTTAACAAACTCACGAATAGTTATCTCGTGACATGTATTATATAAAAAGTTATATCGTAATTTTCTCAAAAGTAATCGCATATCTCGTTATTATGCGATGATATTTCGTTATTACAAGTTTTATGTACTAACTGCTGTTACATGTATCTCGCAATTACCAGATAACTGTTTTGTTTGTAAGCCTATAAGGCTTTTGTAAATATTATCTTTAAATTAATTATTTTAAAGGAAAAATAACTGTAAAATAAACATTTGCATACAGATTGTTTCCTTTTATGATGTTTAGTTTTCTTTCATCAGAGCGCGACCCCGGGTGACGGATAGGGAAGACACTTTCGTTGGAGGGTTGTCAGGTCGAAATACTTCAAACCTGGACTCGGACCGTAGTAGGTAGCGTGTTTGGAGACTGCCACGCGGCTTGCTCGATAAAAAACCCTTTTTAAAATTTCGAAAGTAGCAGGCTCATTGTAGCTGCTACAAAAGGCTAAATTTTCCGTTAATACTTTTCCAATGGGAGTCAAAATTTTGTTCCTTATGTCTCACTTTTTTTTTTCACTTTTGTTTTCACCCTATTTAGACCAAAATAAACGCACGCTGAGCAGCAGTTGGGACTACCTTAAATCACCTTCTTTCGTAATTTTCTTTCCATGCTACGTCCATTTTCGATACCTAAGGTGAAACCGTAGTTTGTTGCATTGAGTCCAATGCACGTATATACATTGAAACTAGTTTTAATTATTTAACACTTACCAGCATCAGAATGATAAATGTTGATAACAAACAGAAAGAGTCCTAACATTTTCAATATAAATATAAACATGATATTTCACAAATTTTCAGTGTACCAGGAAGTGATTTTAAATACCCACTTAAAGTCTTTTGTATTGTTGCCAAGTAGACCGTAAATGTGTACACCTAACGTCGGTATTTTATACACTTAGGTAAGCCTAACTGTTTGTTCAAAAGGTAATGTTTTATTCGTCTTAAATGTTAGTCTGATATTAAATGGATAATGTTTAAAGTAGAAAATAAATTTATATCGCGAAATAAAAATATTACACATATCCGACGAAACACTACACGAACGTTCTGTGGCGTAGCTAATGATGAAATATTTGTAAACGTGCGGTCTGGCATCCGGTAGCCCTAAAACCTAAGCATTTTTTTTTCAGTTACAGTTAGAAGATTTATTTCTAGTAATAGTTTTAATACCTCAACAATTTCGAATGTCAGATGGGAGCTTGTTCCAGAGTTTTATCGTGAATGGTAGAAATTAACGGGGGGGGGGGGGGGCTTGGTATATTTAGGGTAATACGGATGTGCGGCCCGAAAAGGTCACATTTTTAGCTCTCCAAAATATATGAATAGGTAGCTTCTTTCGTTGAAAAATATATGATTGGGTTGTTGTAAATTATCTAAATATATCCATTCTCAATTCTCATCTTAAGCATGTTAAGCCTATGTAAACCACAGTGATTTTACAAACAAAGTGTTCCATTAACATCAATTTATCATTTTGTCCAATGGGATGTGCAGTAATAAAATATATGAATAGGTCTGATTTAATCATTCAATATATGATTAGATCCTGTTTTATAATGTCCGAAAATATATGAATAGGGTGGGTTTTCAAATGTCCGTCCGCAGACCTGTACCTAAAAGTATCCTTAGTTACCCCCCCCCCCCCCCCCCCGTGTAGAAATTAGTCCGAATAGAGGTTACTTCTAGTGCGTATTTCAGATATATTATTTGATTGTCGAGTGAAATGGCCATGTACAGACGCCACTGAGTTTGGAACTAGATTTCTTAAATATTCTGGCGTTTGTTGGTTGATAATCTTATATAAAACCATTAATCAATGTTTTTCCCTCCTGTCCAAAAGTTTCTTCCATCCCGTTTTTGTGTAAAGTGTTTGAATAGATCTCAATTTTGTCCCACCATTAACAATACGCATCGCCTCAATTCGGACATTTTCTACCTTATCTACAAGATACTGGGTACTAATATTCCATATCACGTCACCGTATTCTAATAATGGTCGAATAAAAGACAAATACATTTTTTCGAGGGTAAATCGATCTAAAATAAAGCGCACCTTTCTCAAGAAGTTAATTCTTTCATAAGCCTTTGTAACAATATAATCAATATGAGAATTCCAACTACCATTGTTTGAAAAATATAAGCCTAAATGCATATGATTTGTGACCTCTTGAAGAATGTAATTATATATTCATGAGTAGAGGTAGGTGGACTTGCTTCACTGACTTTCTGGATATTGTCATGGTTTCAGTCTTCTCTGGATTAAATTTAACAAGCCACTTTTGTGACCATTTATTAATTAGATCAAGATCCCTGTTTAAGACTGATGCTGCATTTTCAGGAGTGTCGACAATTATATAGATACTAGTGTCGTCAGCAAAAAGATTAATGCAGGCACCTAAATAAATAACTATATCATTTATGAATATTAAAAACAAAAGAGGGCCAAGAATGGAACCCTGGGGCACACCTGCCCTAATAGTTTTCCACTCTGAGCACTCCCCGTTTAACGCCACCCTTTGAACCCTTCCAGATAAATAATTTTTTAACCATGCCAAAAGTTTACCTGAAATATCATAGTTATGTAATTTAAACAGGAGACCTTTGTGCCATACGCGATCAGAGGCTTTGCTTATGTCACAAAATACAACTCGCATCTCTTTCCCATCACCTAAGGCCTTTCCAATATCATTTGATATGTCAATCAGATGGTTAGTGGCTGAATCCCCTTTAGTAAACCCTGACTGAATTACTTTATTCTGTAGTAAGAAGTTATGAATATGTTTATAAACACATCTCTCCATACCTTTTGAAATAATACTTAGTAAAGAGATTGGTCTATAATTCTTAATTTCACAGTAGGAACCACTTTTGAACACTGGCGTTACGTTCGCCCCTTTCTATTTAACAGGAAAATAGGACGACGATAACGACAGATTGAAGAGTTTTGTTAAAGGTGTGTTTATATGACCTGGGCGCCTTCTTTCAACAGTATTGGATTTACAAGATCAGGTCCGGGGGCTTTATTTATGTTTAATATAGTAAGAACATCTCTTACTTCGATGTCAGACAGTACAACTTCGCTTAGAATATGCCCAGAGTGATCACTCAGATCTGGAAGACTAACGGAAGAATCATCCAGTTGTGTTTGGGATACGAAATAATTATTAAACCATTCTGCCTTCTCTGAGTCACCGGATACAATATTATCTTTATTAATAGAGGCGGTATCTCAGAGTGGGACGGTTTAATGACGGATATTTTCTTACAGACAGTCCACTTTAGACTATATTTAATACATATATTTTTTATTTTAGAATATGTCAATAGTTGAATATCGTTAAAGTCTCCCGTGATTATAACACTGTCGCAATCAACGAGATTAACAATGTTGTCAATGGAGTTTTCTACTTTGCTCCATATATTAACAGTACCCCCAGGTGGGATATAATATGTTCCATATAATACCTTCTTATTTTTATCTTCAGTTCTAACCAAATCTTGTTCCAAGTCGAAATTCAACGTCTATTCATATTTTTAAAAACAATATAAAAAATCAAGGTAATAAGTTACCTCCAGAATATTATAATGCTGGCTCTAGACAATGTCAAATATTCCACTCGAGATCACGCATGAACTGTTCTTTTCTAAACGAACACCTTTTCTCACGTAATCTAATCGACTCACCCAACTGTGTATGTGGACACACTGAGTCAACTACTCATTACTTACTTTACTGCCATATATACAAAAACATTAGAGACAATACCATTTTTACTATTAACTGCTATGTACCTGTTGATGTAAACCATTTACTATTCGAGTCAGATAGCCTAAGGTTTGAACAAAATACAGATATATTTATCAAAACTCAAAACTTCATCACAGCAAGTAAACGATTCTAAGCAATATCATTTTTTTTCTTGCATTAAATCATTACCTTATAGTTTTTTTTATATACATGTATATAATTGTGTTGTTTCTGTTATTCCTTAGTTATATATTGTCAAACAAGGGTTAAATTATACAAACATATTTCCCTCATGTAGCATGTTTACTCGTCCTAATATGTAGTACTCTTTCAACTATTAGGAAACGGACTTGATATAAGCTCTTATTAGCTTGTTTCCAAATCCTTTGCGTTTTATGTATATGTCTGCTTGTAAGTTTGTATGATATTATTAAAATAAATATGTTTAAACTAATACCTCAACAATTATATGTTAAGTGTACAGAACACGCTCTATATAGGGCTAAAATCGCAGCCAACTTTGATTTTTTTGTGGGGGGTGAGTGGGCGGGTGTTGTTTTTCTATTGTCAACATATAGTTGAAAATGTAGGAACATAGACTTTCAAAAAACCCCAAAATATCAGACGTTGGCATATACACTAACGGAAACCCCGATAAAGCAAGAACAATAACTAAAAAAACTAAAAAGTCATCACATATTTGACAACCAAGACTTACACTTAAGTGAAAGATGTACTTAAGACTTAATATGGAGATGCAGTAGACGTAACGTCAGGTGTCTGAAACGTGTAAGGGCTAGGTTTACGGCGTAATACTCGAAAGATTATGTATATAATAAAAATATTTTTGGTCTAAGATGAAACTATAGTAATTGCAAAACCACTGTTGACTTTTTTTAAGAAATGAATTTAAAAATCATATACTTTTAGCGATAATTCAAAACCGGGATTTAGCGATATTTTTATGCCCCGTGTAACAAATGGCGTAAATAAAGTTTGTAAATGCTGCGCAGCTTTTATATTTACCGCAAACTCTAACAAAATTGTCATGTTGAAAGTCCATTAATTTAGCAATTAGTTGTCCCGTGTACATGTAATTAATTTTGACGAAACTAGGACGTTATTTGGCAATTCTTCCTGGAAAAGTTAGTCTGTTTGTCCCATGCACAAGGTTTTAACGTTAATGAAGCAATTCAGTGCATAGGTAATATAGCTGAAAATGGCAGCTGGTACGATTATAATTTGTTATGTAAATGTTATTTACTCGTAGAGTAAGTTTAGGGAGTTTAATGCTTGCACGGTCTACTTTTACGGAAAAAGACCGCTCTGACTAAGGTTGAAAAAAATGTCTCACTTAAGATACACACAAATTTAACAGATTTTGGATATGCAGTAGTTCCTTTCATGCAAGTTCGATCCCAAACTGACGCTAGCCATCGAGTAGAAACGATACGATACGGAACAATAAATTAAATTATTTGCATTGATAATGGTTCATTATTTTTTTTTATAAAAAGCAGATAATATACATGTCTTTAAGGTAAGCTAAGCGTAATATTTTTTTTACAGTAAATCACTATATCGTAGGGTATGATTTATAAAAAAAACCGTTTGTTTGGAAGTCAAGGTTCCCGATCCGGATACAAGGGGAGGACTAGCTAGTTTTTTCTGGTTGTAATAGTTGAGCGGTAGATGTATGACATTCATTCATAAGTGGAAATTAATACGTAAAGTTGATTAAGAATAATGACAATAACATAGGCAAAGGTGGGATTTAACACCTCAACAAATTCATATCAAACCATATATGACAACGGCCTCTTAATTATTTGAGCATAGGGGAAACTACTAACATTTTTGCTCTCACTTAGACGCCAAGTTTCGTTGAGTAATGAGAGACCCCTCAAAACGAGCAGAATAATTTCAGCTATATCACAGTAGATTTTCGGGGTGTCATGTCACATAAAAAATTTTGCAAATTTAGAAACCCCGAAGGGTACTCGAGGAAACTCACAAACACCCTTAAAATTGTCCAGAAATGCGCTTTACACACATGACACAATCAGCTTAATAAATCCATTTGTAAGTATATATGAATCTGTTATTTTAAATACAGCTCAATTATCAAAATTCCATTGAATAATAAATCCACTATCCATGCTTCAGTTCAGCGCAGCCAAATATCAAAATAAGAACTAATTTCCTCAGTCAAAGTCATTTTCAGAGCCGTTGTCATATAATATCGAAGACAAAACATTTTACTGACAGATAACAATATAAATATAGCATGAAACACCTACAATGCCACATATGTACCAAGCAATGAGTTGGAGAAGTGTCACAACACAAATGGATGCTTGGTTAGGGGGGTGTCTTTTCGTAAAACTTCCATTATATAAGATTATAAAAACACAGCATCAATCATACAATTAGATTGAAAGTATCTCCTGTCTGCATGTAAATGATGACAGACGAAACGAAAGAAAATATATTATTGGTTTAAAAATCATAGAGCTTACATTTTTAAATATCCCCTTGAAAGCTATTTCAGTTGACAGCTAGCCCAGTGCGGGATCCGGGTGGCTAAAAGAATAGACCGCAGTCGCGCTAGCTTGTCGTAAAAGGCGACTAAATAGCGCCCAGTACCCCAACCGGCGTGTCAGGTCGGTTTGCCTAAAGACCGACTGGGATGTGTGCCCCAGGTGGTTGAATGGGGTACCCCTGGCAAGCTAGCTGGGGTTGTCAGGCCATAATACGGAAAACATGACCGCTAACCATATTAGTGCACCGTGTTGGGAAAAATGCCACGTTCCTCGCACGTTAAAGAACGCTGCTGTAGTATTCGCTATGAGTAGGGATTTCGATCCCGCTACAGGAGGCTAAATTGCCCGACCTTATCCATCCTCCCATTTGCTAGTGGCAATCTAAAATCCGTTACCCCTATTTTTCCTTGTGTCCCATCCCATTTTCATTCATCATCATTTCATGTTCATTTTATCATCCATTTCATGTTCATCGGCTGAATATAGCTGAAATATTGCTGCTCGGGCGTTAAACACCATTAATCAATCAATCAATCAATCAGTTGACAACTAGCAATGGTAAATAATAAAGAAATACAAATCTTTCTATGTATATTTTGGAGTCGTCACATTTTACAAATTTTCTTGCGATGTATCATATATGCTAACATTTTAAACTTTCAAAACAGTCCTTTTTCATAAATTTCATATAAAGTACATATAAATACATTTACATATATCTAGTTATAATTATTACAATTTGCCATTTTATTAATTTGAATCTCTTAATATTACAACTGAGTAAAATATTTTAATAAGAACAGTGTTGTGTTCACAGGAACGTGAAATTAAATGTTAGCTGAAAGCTTTAAAGTGTTCTCTTGTATGGTTTTCCAACAATGAAAATGGGGGGGGGAGGCGGATTGCGGCACTTAATGTAAATTGTATAGGTAAGGATAAAACTATGGTCATTATAAAGAATTGTATCTAAACCCAAAATCTGAAATACGTTTTAAGGCTGCGTTAAAATAAAATGCTGGAACCTGTCTGATTAAAATACCTTCGGAATACTTAGAAAATGATGGATACTCTAACATGACTTTAACAGTAAGCATTTCAAGTCATTTTCCTAATAGTGGTTACGTTTCTCACGCTTATAAGAGAAAAGGAATCATAATATAACGTGAAAGTATTAATAGTTTGAGGTCTTAAGTTGAGTTTTCCTGCCATACATCTAGTTGGAGTTGTCTAGTGGCGTATCCTAACTGAACAGAATTGGAAAACTTTAATGGATATAAATACAACTGGCTCTAAAGCGTGATGCAAAAGTTAAGCATGAGAGAAAAGAGGCTGATTTAAGGTGTCCGTGTATCTGTATTACAGGAGGACTTACAAGTTATATTTGTGGAATCATATAGTAGCTGAGAGAAAACAACCTACACAGCCATAGCTATGTTGTATGACTGCATGATGCAAAATTGTTCCTCGGTATCCGATACTAAATTTGTTATGAAAATAAGTAGCATTTCATCTAGAAGATGAAATTTGTTTGCAATGTCACAAATAAGACGAGTGAAACTGGTAAGTAAATAGCATCAAAATTTAAGGTTGTCCAGCGCTAGTCCCAACATTTAAATGCTTATCGCCAGGTGGCGGATAGGGGAGACCCTCTCGTTAGTGGGTTTTCAGGTCATAATACGGAAAGCCTGACCGCGGACCGTAGTGGGTAACGTATTAGGAGAGTGCCACGCTCCTTGCACGATAAAGACCCCTTTTGTCGATTTCGAAAAAGAGTAGTCTCAGTGTAGCCACTACAAAAGGCTAAATTTTCCGCCCTACCCAAAACTACATACTATTCCAGTGGCAGTCCAAATTGTATTCCCTGTGACCCATCCAGCCCCATTTCCCGTTGATTTATAGTTTGTTAACTTGTTCCCGTCCTGAATATAGCTGAAATACTGCTCGCTGGACTTAAAGCAGACATCCAATCAATCAATCAATAAACAGCAACGCTCGCCGATAGAGCTATCACTGAAAGACAGAGTACCAGGATAAAAATGATCTCCCTCTATTATTAACTTCCGTAAAAAGAATACCAAAGAAATTTATTATTACACGAAACTTTGATATCACCCAAGCATTTTTGCAGTCAAACCTCATATATGATCTTGATTTTTCATTCAAGTCAAATGATTGACATTCTTGTAACAAAATTCTGTTCATTGACGGTAACTACGTGTACTTCGAAATTTTCGCATGCTTCATCGACATGACCTATTTACATCCTGACACCAACTTAGATTAGTTTCCCTTGCATATAAATCATTTTTATAGATGACAGAAGGTTCTTAAATTCTGCATATTATTATGTCCTATTTAATAGTTCTAGAATATTGTACTACATTCTTTTTTCAAGTAAACAAAAAATAATGTATATAGTTCAACTATTTTATAAAATTCACACATATTACCAGACACATAAAATAATAAGCTCTCGAGCTTGATATGGGAGTCTCTGGCTGATACTCGGGCTGATAGGGAAAATGCAATATAATAATTAATAAATATTAGATGGATCAGAAGCCTATCGATCGATTTTGGGTAAAATTGTCGAATTTCAAGTTCACATTTGCTAAAAAAATGTTTACCAAAAATACGTTTAAGGACAATAATCCAAAAAGGGTGCATTTGATTTAAATGACAATTTAAGAATTTAAGATACTACTACATATTAAGTGAGTAACATGCCTTCTGATGCTGGAGTAATTCCAATGTGATAGGGTTGATATTTTTATATGTAACCATTAAATACAATATCTAATGTGTATTAGTATTATGTCAATTCACTAATTGATAATCATAGGTGTATAAATGTTTTAATCCTTACAAGTGACCTCCAGCTAATTTGTATATGTTATTGATTTTAGTATTACAGGTATAGATGACCAGGTGTTAAATCATGTGACTTGTTTATGGTCATTCACTGTATGATGTATTTTGAAAGTGAGGTGTGATGTAATGTTTGTATGATGTAAGTCTGAGAGAACGATTTGATTGGCTGGATTGTATGTATGAATGATGTCAGAGTGATTCTTTATGTGTGATGTAGTGTTGTCCGAGAGATGTGATTGGTTGTTTGGTCATGAGGTACGAAAGAGTACTCGATTGGCAATTAGTGTTGGAGGGAAATTATGTTTAATTTTTCACTTTCACTCATTGTTTAAAGAAGTAGATTTGTTTGATATTTTGTGAAACATTTCTGCATAATTTATAGTTTGGAAGTTTAAAGATATTTTGGAATACTCCTGTGTTCCACAGCATTAAGATGTAGATCATGTATATTTGTCCTTGAGTTCTGGACATAGACAGGGTTGTTTTGTTCTATTATAATAAACAACTACTGGATCTCAGCTGTGTTTGTTTTGAACACCCCCGGTTACACCAATAATGGTCAAGGTCACCAGGCGACAAAAAGTGTACCAACATGTATTGCAAAATTCCAGCTGGGTATCCGTGATATCTAGATCAACGTTTTAAAATTTTATTTGTAGGAATAGGAAACTGCGCAATCACATCCACTTTAGCTATAATGGGCTTTACCTGGCCCTGACCAAGTGTGTGACCCAAAAAACTAACAGTGGAGCGCGAACGGTTATGGACGTGTAGATATTGCGCCTGATAAAATGGGACAGAATGTTGGATAACATA
Organism: Limnoperna fortunei; assembly: GCA_944474755.1. Classification (NCBI taxonomy): domain Eukaryota; kingdom Metazoa; phylum Mollusca; class Bivalvia; order Mytilida; family Modiolidae; genus Limnoperna; species Limnoperna fortunei. The sequence goes on along the minus strand of OX104120.1, from coordinate 11,078,376 downwards.
TATGGTATTTAGTAAAATCGTGCCACTGTTTGCTAAGTGTGTCAGATATGGTAAAATTGAACTATGACGATCTACAATTTATTTTGAGTTGGTCACTTTTGTAAACAAAGGTCTATATGGACAGTTCGGACAATATGGCGGCTTCCATTGGTGTACACAATGAAGTCAATTAAGACATTCCGATTTCATATTCACAATCAAAAAGTACAATAAAAACTCCTATTACAAATAAAATGCGCAATCCGGAGAATCCAGACTAGTCTCCATGCTAGTAAAAAACAAACAAACCGACAGATTAGGCGTTGTAACTCCATTGGTTATCTCCCAAACATTGACAAGAAAACCACGGTATAACGTGAAGAATCATTACAGATATTCTGAAAAAGGTAATTTCTGTGATGGCCGAAAAAATAGGTGCAACTTCTCATTGAAGATGAAATAAAAAAAAATGTGTAGATGTCTATATCAACCCACTTAAAGACATAGTTGTTAATCAGACAAAACTAATAGATGAGAATAAAGAAAAGAATTGTAAACAGTCGATTTGGATACAGTCTGTGGAAACTCAAGTTAAAAGTCAAGTAAGTTCACTAAAGAGTATGACGTATGACTGTATAAAAGAATAGCTGACTTGGAAACTCGACTAGAAAGCCAAGAACAAGCCAGGATTAGCTTGCGGTTTAACAATATGAAAGTGCCAGTCGATAAACGTGGTCGTGTTATACATCCAGTAAACACTGATGATTTCGTCCTAGATGTATACAACAACCGTCTCGGGCTTAACTTATCCATTAATGATATTGGGAGAAGTCATGTGATCGGTCAAGTCAAACAAGGAAAGTCACAGATAATAGTAAGATGCCTGTCTTATCGGACAAGAAAAAGTGTATTCTACAACAAAAAGGCTTTAAGGGACAATGACGACGGTATTTTCATTACTGAAAATCTCACGTCATTTAAAACAGGTCTGACAAAGAGATTGTCCAAGCTAAAGCGTAACAATCAGATTCATGCTTATTGGACATCAGAAGAACACATATTCGTTAAAACAACTGAGGATAACAGGAAAAAATAATTAATACATATGACGACATATTAGACATAGAACGTAGTGTAAATCGCAACTGTAGTCCAGCACGGTTTCGGTCTATAATTGCTCTCCGCAGCAAATCAACGAATAATTATAACAATATTCTTATTGCATCCTAAAATGTGTTTATTTGCTTGCTTGATTAGTTTAATTAATTTAATGTATTTTATTTATAACAACAACTGCATTAATAATGCAGTGTAACAACCCATAACTTTGTAATAACAACGCAATGGGTTATAAAATTTTAAAAAGATAGATTTCCACAAACACGTACTACACAATTTAAATTTAACATGATTGCAGCTGTTTTAATAACTGACCTCCCATTCCCGTCTAATCACCGTTGAAAGAGTCGTTTTGGATTTCTAGTCAAATATTTGAAAATAGCATCCATTTCTTTCAAAACTGTTTGAAATGAATAGCAAGAAAGCGTTCATGTTTGAAGACAAAACATTGCGCAGTTGCCTTTATATTGAAAACGTTTCACGTCTTCCGTATACTGATTTCATCTATTAATTAGTAGTAAATAATAATACAAACTTATTAGGGATAAGATAGTGCAATTTTGCTTTCTTTTCCTGAATATAATAATTTTTTTATACAATGCGCATTGTTCCGTACAAAATCTGCAGCTGTCGTAAGTATACTTTAAACATTACGCGTATCCCCCCATGAACCTCACGTGTAATGGTGTATCATAAATATATCTCGGATATTTTTATAATGTGTAACATAAACAAATGTAATCATCTTTATATGTGCTATGAGTTGTTGTTGTGTTTTTAATTATATAAAATGCTGTAAATTTAGGTTTGATAAGTCATTGTATACATTGTATTGACTGATATGTTTTTCATTTATATCTCTATTTTCATTGTTTTTTTGTTTGATAGTATTCATGTCATTGATGTATATATGTCTCTGAAGCCACAGTCCATGAAGATCATCTTGTGTACACTTTCTTTAAATTAAGGTATAGACCTTACAGTTTTGCACATACAAAATAATACTAAAATCCCTATCCCAAATTTAAATGTGACATCTTTCTCTGGCTCTGCTCATATCTAACTACTCTTCTCCTTTCTTCCTTTAAGTAATGATTTGTGTGATTCTACTTTGTGCTTCCTGAGCCCGTTAAAAACCATTATTATGCTGAAACCCAAAAAATAACTGCTTTGCAGTGTACAGGGCGGCCATCGGGCTATTACATTTACGTATACCCACAGAACTGTCAAAGTAAATTATCATGTAAGTTCATACAAAGATAAACTACTCACCAAGTGTTCATTACTCGTCGTCTCCCTCTCCCTACTTTAGAGTTTAAATCCAAATGTAAATGCTGTTTTTCAATTGTTTGTTTTTACATATTACATCACTAATCCTATATCCAATATCTCAGAGAATTCAATATGTAATTCAAATATTGGTAGTATAAGATTGATTGCTTGATTTGATGTCTGCTTTACTTCCAGCGAGCAGTATTTCAGCTATATTCAGGACGGGAACAAGTTAAACAATACATCAACGGAAAATGTGGGTGGGATGGGTCACAGGGAATACAATTTGACTGCCACTGGAAAAGTAACCACTTTTGGGTAGGGGCGGAGAATTTAGCCTTTTGTAGCGACTACAACGAGCCTACTCTTTTGCGAAATCTACAAAATGGGTCTTTATCGTGCAAGGAGCGTGGCACTCTCCAAACTCTCCCACTACGGTCCGCGGTCAGGCTTTCCGTATTATGACCTGACAACTCCCCAACGAGAGGGTCTCCCCTATCCACCACCCGGGGACACGCTAGGCTGTTCTGTGGGTCGATCACTGTGAACCCTCCCAGTATGGTCTCGGGATAGAATAAGAAACAAACTCTCCTTTCTTGAAAAATTCACAGATGAGTTTGATATAATTACTGTAACTGAAACCCGTCTAGATTCAGCTGTAAGTAATGAAGACTTGCATCTTGATTCATTTTCAAAAACTATGTTTCGTAAAGATGGCGACAAATCTGGCGGTGGCTTGCTAATCTATGTAAAGGATGATTTTTCAATTACTCGGAAAGGTGCACTCGAAAACCAAACCGATGAATCACTTTGGGTAGAAATTTAAAGGTAAAGGTAAACTATTTCTACTTTGTTGTACATATCTACCCGAATGTACGGACAATTACATGTACTACTGGACACGACTTAATCATGCAATAGGTTTAGGCTATGGGATTAATGAAAACTGAAAACATAAATAAATAGAAACAATGAACTTACTCAATTTAACGAATGTAATCGATAAGCCTACTTGCGTGACAAATCATTGCTTGACCCAATTATTATAAGTGACTCAATTCAGTATGTATTTTCTGACGTTTTCAAAGTACCTACTGATGTAAGTGATCATGATGCAACAATAATTGTTTTAGATTGTCTTAGATATCTATCGAATTCATTTCAACGGGAAATATAGTTATATGACAAAACTCACTGGACGTAAAGCAGACATCCAATCAATCAATATATGACAAAACAGACAATGAAAATTTTCGTAAAAAATGGGGCTCTTAAATTCGATTGTACTTTTTTCTGAAGTCGAGGACGTCGATGAAAGTGAAGTATATTTACCAACACATCTCTTGACATTGCTAAAGAAAGCATTCCAATTTAAAATAGTTACCATACAAAACAATGATAAGCCATTGTTCAACGACTAAGGACGAAAATTCGTAGAAGAGATCTAGATCGATTTAGAAAAACAGCATTTAAATATAAAAAAACAGCAGATATAATTAAGTATAAGAAACAAAGAAATAAAGTGAATAACTTGAAAAAAGCTGCAAAGGAAAATTTTGAAAAAGAACGTTGATAGTATTATACTAGATAATGCTGCAACACAAAAACATACTGGAAAATTACGAACATTTTTATCAAATAAAATAAATAATGTTCTAATATACCCTCACTTCAAAATATTATTCAAGATCATAGTTAAGGAGATGTAGTCTATGCAGACGACGAGAAATGTAAGTTATTGAATAAGTGTTTCAGTCAAATGTCCTCATTACAGGATGAAAATATTACTCTCCCGGATTTTAAACTTCGAACAAATATAAAACGTTTAAATAATATTGTAATATGTACAGCAGAAATTATTGATATAATACAAACTTTAGAACCTAAAAAAGCTTCAGGGCCAGACATAATAAGCCATTAAATGTTAAAAATGTGTAATAAAAAATAGCGATACCACTTCAATTAATTTTTAATAAATCTCTGTACCAGTTCAAATATCCATGTCGTTGGACAATTGCAAATGTTATTGCAATATTCAAAAAGGGCGACAACTGAATAGCGTCTTATAGACCAATATCCCTGCGTAGGGAAGCTGATGAAACGTATTATTAATAATTATGTTTTTAATCACATGCAACGAAAAAATCTAAAATATCAATATCAGTCTGGCTTTCTTCCTATCTGTTTCTCAGTCCACAAATTGTTAGAAATTGATTATTGTATGTTATATTCACTCGAGGAGAAGAAAATAAACTGTTTTTGTTTTCTGTGATTTTTCCAAAGCATTCGACAAAGTTAAAGGATTATTATATAAATTAAAATCCTATGGTGTGAAGGACAATCTATTAGAATGATTTAAAGGCTATTTAAAAAATAGGCATCAGAGAGTAGTTATCAAACAATCGTCGTCGGAGCTTTGCAATGTATACATGTATTCTGGTGTTCCTCAAGGATCGGTACTAGGACCATTATTATTTATTATATATATGTATATATATATATATATATATATATATATATATATATATATATATATATATATATATATATATATATATATATATATATATATATATTTATATATATATATAACTGATATAACTAAACATCTTGTTTTTCTTTGCAGACTTTTTACTGACGACACGTCCTTTAGCTATTATAGCCGTGACGTTTCACAGATACAATTTCTAATTTATCATGATTTGAGAGACCTGAACGATTGGTCACGAAAATGGTTTGTGTCGCTTAACCCGTACAACACAAAATTATCTTATTCGTAATTATCTTATTCTCAAATATAGATTGCGGGTTCGATTCTCCTTGCAGGCAGGGTGTACTCGACTCCAGTCTTAATTGACAAGGATTACCAGTTTTCCTACTGTAGGTCGGGGGTTCTCTCCGGGTACTCAGGCTTCCTCCCACAATAAAAACTGGACGCCATGAAATAGCTGAAAAATTGCTGAAAGTAGTGTTAAAACACCATTCAAACAAAAACTATTCTCAAATATAAGGTATAAATATATAAAGTAGATATAAGGTTTGCACCAACTGACACAGATATTCCAATTACTAAGTTTCATAAACATCTAGGAGTCTTTTTAGTAGTGTTGCTAAGCGGAACATACATATTGAAATTATTGTATGAAGTGTTTCTAGGCATCTGAACGTACTCAGGAAACTTAAATATAAATTAAATAGAAAAAAATAGAACAATTATATTTAGTCTTCACAAGACCATTTTTTGAGTATACCTGTGAAGTTTGGGATAACGGTGGTGTGGGCTACTGCAATAAACTTGCAACTGCAGCTAGAGGCTGCTCGTATCGTCACCAAATTTCAAAAATTGAATTAATATTTATACTGAAACGGGTGGGAGCATTTGGCTGATCGTGGAAAAGGGAGGGAAATACAAATGTTTTAAAATATACAACATAATTCTGAACCAGCATATCTTTGTAATTTGATACCAGGATCTATACAAAGCACGTCCGTGTATCCCTTGCGTAACGGTAAAAACATTATGACCCCATATTGTAGACTGTCCCTGACTATCGAATCTTTCATACCATCAACTATTCGACAATGGAAAGCTTGGATATGTCAATCCGTAATGTCGAATCTATCTTAAAAATTTAAATTCGAACTAAAAAACCTGAACCCATATCGAAAAGTTCCGAAACATTATAAATATGGCCAGGGCAAATTTAATATTGCCCTAACCCAACAAAGCTTCATTTTTAAACTAATTTAAACATATTTTATTGTTCTTAAAAAGCAACAAATGGATCAGACACAAGTTTTACAACTTAGAATTGTCTTCTCCGATAGATACATTAATGAATTTAAATCAGAACAAAATAAAACATACATAATAGGTAATTATTTTCACAATATGAAGACGAGAAAAAATATTACCCAGACATACCGGTACACAAGTCGACAAAACGACAAATATACAACATATTGATTTTTACAAATACAGCTCGAACACACCGTAATAACTTGCACATATAAACGTGTTAATGATATCCGTAAAGACATATAAGTTATCGATGTAATTAAAAATATGGATATAAATTAATCACTAAAAAGCTCTATGTCGGTAAGTACTGTTTGATAATACTTCATAGCCTATATTAGCTACCTTTGGTATGCTGCCCTCTCCATACATGTAGTGTGACCTTGGAAAAAAGAGAATGCAAGTGTGCATTCATTTGAAACCCATTGTATACTTTGAGTGTTTAAAAATCATTTGCTAAGAAGTAGAAAAGCGTCCTGTATCTTTTATATATTTTAAGACACAAGAAAATATTGAAATGTTGGTTTCATCTGGAAGTTTGTCGCTTCCAAATAACAAAAGGTCGGTAGTTATATGTAAACCTTCCAAATCAAGTAAATTCAATTCAGCAAGCATGAAATTTCTAGATGTATTAAATCTTTCACATATAAATAAGTAATGTTCAGAGTTTTCATTTTCGTGACCACATAAGCAAGCGGCACTTGAAACCAGGTTCGATCTAAATAGGTCGCTGTTAAGCGAACTACACTCGTTTCGTAACCGTGTGTGCAAAACATTACAAATCCGGTCGCCGAAATTGTGAAAAACTGGATTTCGTTTTAGTAGGAAATATTTTCGTTTAAGCATAGTTTTAAATGATGAAATGATGTTAACAGAATTAATTGATGTTTGGTCAAAATTAAATGTTAAATTGCTTTCAACGCCCTTAACATTAAATACCATAATATCTGTTTTGTTGGGATTAAATTTGACCAACCATTTGCTTGACCATTCTTTCAAGTGCGACAGAACAGTATTGATCATAGTTTTCAATGTAGTTTCATCGTTTGCTGTATGTTGAATACTCGTGTCATCAGCGAATAGTCGACCTAAACCTAAAATATCATCTGTAATATCATTTATAAATACTTAGAACAATAAGGGACCCAGTACAGACCTCTGTGGCACACCCGCATGCAATTTCCCAACACACGAAAGAGCATCTTTGATTACACTTCGCTGAGTACGATTGGTCAAATAACTTTTCAACCAACAAAGAAGATCTCCTTGAATGCCATATTTAGAAAGTTTATACAATAAAGCTCTTATGCAAACTCTGTCAAATGCTTTGCTTATATCTGCAAATTTAATACTAGTCACATGTTTTGCTTCTAAAGCAAGAACATGGAAGTAATCTGTGGTACAATTCGATCAACTGGTGACTTGTAGAATGACCTGGTATAAATCCAGATTGAAACTTATATAAAAGTTTATTTTCATAAAAATGATTAAACATGTGCTTGAAAATAATTTTTTCCAATAGTTTACTAACACAGGAGAGTAATGAAACGGGCCTATAATTAGACGGTAGAGACTTGTCACCGTCTTTAAACAAGGGAATAGCGGTTTTCCACTCAGAAAGGAATACCCTTTCACGTAAGGATTTGTTAAATAATAAGCACAAGGGTTTTGAAATCTCCTTTTTCACAAAAATCAGCATTTTATTGCTTATAGTATCAGGACCAGTAGCTTTATTAGCATTAAGAACAGATATCATGTCTACTACGTCCTGTTCAGTAACAATAACTTCAGAAAGATTATTTGAACATCTCTCTTGGAACTCGGGCATGTCCACGCTCTCGTCATTTAACACCGAGATCGAACAAAAATAATTATTTAAAATTTGATTTCTCCGTTGAATCAAATACTAAGTTAAAATTGTTGTTGGGGTCGTGGATTGGGGGTAACTCGTTCGTAGCGAGGTCGTTTTTCAGAAGCATATCAATAGTTTTCCAGTACATTTTGCAATTAGTTGATTTGAGATCGTCAAGATGTTCATAAATATTAGTATAAAACCGTTGTTTCGATTGTTTCTTAAAATTGTTAACTTTATTTCTCTGATTTTTAAATTTTCGTTCGGATGTGAAAGTTTTTGTTCTTAAATATATCTTTCTAAGTCTGTCTCGTTTACGGGATTCGCGTCGTAGTTCTGAATCATACCAAACTTTGTCGTCACTACGAACGGTTACCTCCCTTCTTGGAATACGTGATTTAGCTATATCAATAATTATTTTGGTAAAATTAGAGCAGGCCAAATTTACATTAACTTCATTTACAATCACATTTTCCCAATCAGTTTCAATTATTTTTTGTTTCATTAGTAAGTAGTCTCCCCTTTTATAATCCCAGACGGTGCGTTGAAATGTATTCTTTTTACAATAACCACATTCTATAGTAGCATATGTTCCGTCGTGATCACTTATTGATCTATCGATCGATACTGCATCACAATCAATAACCGGTATTGAATCTGTGATCAGTATTGGATCTAGTAGAGATGATTTACCAGTTCTTGCTTCAAAATGTGTGGGTTTACTAATTATATTTACAAATCCATTAATTACAAAGATGTCTTGATTAGATTGGGGTAAATTATTAAGGAAATTTTTATTTAGATCCCCCAAGCAAACTATATTACCGTTTTCATCTTGAGCCTGCTTAAGCATCTGATCAAAGTATTGCCAATAATAAATATGTGATTGTCTCTCTGATCTGTAATTTATATTTATCAAAATTTTATTTAATTTGGTCTTCAATTCATACCACATACTTTCAACATGATCATGTTCCAAGTCTACTCTTCTTTTTATGTCAATCCAATTTTTATGATACATTATAATTCCGCCCCCATTAGAATTCCTATCTTTTCTTTCAGGTCTTTCAAAGCAATCAATAATAATATCATTGTTTGATATATAAGATTATCTAAATGGGTCTCCTTAAAGAACACAACGTCAAATTCCTCAACGAGATTAGCGATGTAATTTATTTTATTTCTGAGACTTCTAATATTGCAATGAAAAATTGACAAATAACCGTCATTTGTGTCGGATGTGCCACTTGGACCTGGCCTAGTTTCTACATCGCCGGATAACAATAATATACTCATAAGTAACAAATTAAAAGAAATAATGAATAATTGGATCTGAACCTGGTCAACGAAATGGTAAAAGTTAGCTGTATATATTGTATCAACAAATGGAAAATATCATATAAATTGAAAGATACATTTTTAAACTTTTCTACAACAAACCTTACACACTTTGTAATAAAACAGCCCTATTACAATTCTATGTGCTACAATATCATTACCCATTATCGAAGGTAATACACATTTCAATAATAGTCATGGGCTGTTTTAGTAAAACATGTATACAATACAAACAACACAATACAGAAGGCTCAAAGTGGTCACACTGCAAGTGGGGGATAAAAAATAATAAAACAAACACAAACAAGAATATACAAGATGAAAAAGCCATGTTCATCGATTTTCTATGTGGGTATTTCGAGGATACAAAAATAAAGGGAACGCTTCTATTAACAGTGTTGTCATAAATTAGTTACTGACCTTAAATTAATTTCTGACCCTGGGTTATTACATGCCATTTATGTAATGATTTTATTCTTTAAATCGAAGTTGTAGAAAAACATGCATATGTTAAGCAATTAATGATATCATGTATGAAAACTATACGCTAAATTTGGATTTAAGAATATTATAAAGGGTAAACAATAACCTTGAAACTGATTACAAATATATGTAATGAACTGAAATGCGACAAGCGTGACGGATTATCATGAATTGTCTATCGTTAATGAATGACGGCTGAAATAACAATTTCAAATTAAATTAAATAGACAGTGACAACTGTTATGCTGCTGAACGCGTTACTCAGTGAACTTAATAAACAAACAGGTAACACCTAACTTGTCAATGTTTGTAAACAAATACACGTGGTTTATAATAAATGGATTAAAACATCAACACAATATTGGGTTAAAATAAATACAGATGATTTTAGATTTATGCAGTTAAAAAATAATTATAGTACATGTATAGTTGTATAGACTTCTATGTACAACTAATGTAGATTACCACCAGAACCAATAGCAATTTTCTGAACATCATCCAAGTTTCTTACAACAGTTGTAGGAGAATCTGCAAACTTCTTAACGATTACAGAACCATCATGTGTCCAGTAAGAGTGAATTGTTTTGTTTAAGCGGTGTATGTTAAGCGCTTTTAGCAGTTCGTATCGATGTTTTGTCAGGTTTTCGCAAATGTACATTTTGTCGCTGTTACCTTTAAGTTTCTTTTTGTTCATAAATACCATATGTCTTACCTTACAATTATTGAGATTTTACCTTCTTTTATTTTACCAATCGGGTGAGATCTACCAATGTCATTCAAACTCAGTTTAAGACCAAGCTGTTTATTACAGATTCGAAGAATAATTGAATCAGTGTCAATAGGCTGAATGATACCACCATCGCTATTTGTCGGAACTGTTAAATTATTAAATCTTAGACTTGTACGTCGGCTATACTGTTCTTGTTCTTCAACTCGTGACTCAATCCTGTCTACCTTGTCCAAGAGTGATTTTATAGTTACGTTTTGTTTGTCTATTTCCTGACTTTGTAAATCAATGATATGTTGAGCAGATTTGAGTTTTTCTATGTATGGCTGTAATTTGTCGTCAATCATTTTATCCAGAGTGGTCTTAATAGTTTCAATGACCTTCTGGCTTATCATTGGGATGAGTTGTTGTATAAAGTCTGGATTTTGTAGTGTGGCACAGACAACATGAGATAATTGAACTACTGTTTCATCTTGAGCATTTAAAGATTGAGGCCGAACGGAACTTGAATTAATTTCATCCTTATTAAGATTGTGTTCATGCGAACACTATGTATCAGATAAAATCCTGGCTTGTTTTTGTACTTGTAATAATGACGGTGAAATACTATCAGGACTAAATGGATCTGACCTTTTGTTGTTTCTGTCGACTGGTGTTTGTATCAAAAATTTGTCTATTGATCCTTGTTAACCGTCCTTCGCCATCTTTGTTCTTTGTTTTGCCAACCAAGTACAGAAAATCCGGAAGATCACAATAAAACGTCAATATAATGTCATATCACACTCAGATTATTTGGGTAAATAGCAGAACGACAAACAATAAAAATATTCGATCAGTTACATATCATTTCCCTATTTTTGTCTCTCGAGTTTTTTTTCACGTCTAGATCTCCATACTCAAGGGCACATAAACTGTGATCTTTACAGTTAATATAAATATGTCTGTCGTTGTGTATCTGGCCGTGAAGATTTTAATCATTATTTCTTTGCATGCTCTAAATAACATTAGAGACAGATTGTTTGATAACCTTTCCGGCTGTCCCTGACTATCGAATCTTTCATACCATCAACTATTCGACAATGGAACAGCTTGGATATGTCAATCCGTAATGTCGAATCTATCTTAACAATTTAAATTAGAACTAAAAAACCTGAACCCATATCGAAAAGTTCCGAAGCATTATGAATATGGCCAGGGAAAATTTATTATTGCCCTAACCAAACAAAGCTTCATTTTTAAACTGTGATCTTTACAGTTAATATAAATATTTTTGTCGTTGTGTATCTGGCCGTGAAGATTTGAATAATTATTTCTTTGCATGTTCTAAATAACATTAGAGACAGATTGTTTGATAACATTTCCAGGCTGCCATCGAAAAGAACAAACACGTTTTAAAACATGTATACGAGAATATCAAAGGGTCAGAAAGATTACATATCGTTTATCTTTGATCACAGGGTTTTTGAATCGCACTTATCATCACATCTTCTTTATTCGTTTTTTCTAATATCTGCAATTTATTTTTGTCTTTCCGTATACATTCTCTCTTTCTCCTAGATCTTACCTTACACATATTATTTACTATTATGTGTATTAAATTGTATGTGTGGCCTCAGTTGCCGAGTGGTTAAGATAGTACTTCTACTATTGATTACCTTGTCTGTCAACGTTGAGGATTCCAGTCTCACTGCGGGCAGGATGTACTCGACTCCAATCTTAATTGACAAAGATTGCCAGTTTTCCTAACAAAGGTCAGCGGTTCTCTCTGGGTACTCCGGCTTCCGCCCCAATAAAAAACAGGACGCAATGATATAGCTGAAAAATTGCTTAAAGTGACGTAAACCAACATTCAAACAAAACAAAATAAATTGTATGCATGCTCCATGAACGTTCTTTTGTTACATATTGTATATTTGGAGCAGACTTCATAAGTTTGTCTAACTTGTGTCTTATCCTATTTGCATATTTGAGAAAATAAAATATGTTTAAACTAAATTATACTAACAGTGGCTTTAGAAAATTCACTTTTTCGTAAATTTACAGTTATATTAGGTTTAAAAAGAACATCAAAAGTGTTATACTGATGAATCAAGTGTTTATTAAAAGTACCACTATATACAATAAGATCATCACACAAAAGATGGGGACATCTGGAAACATTTTTCGGAAGAAAACACTACTTTTAATTTGTTGTCATTTTTGAAATCTAGATGTTCAAGTTTTGTATGTAAAGTTCTTCAATCTGACATGCTGTGCTGTTCATATTCTTGAATTAAAATGATTACCGAATGGTAAGTTTGTCATCTTGTTTATTGGATGAGACAACAGCCAAAGTTGCAACTGGTTTACCATTCTATTGTAAGGTTATACATTTAGATGGAGCATATTGACATGACAAATTCTGTTTTGTTTTTGCCGACCTGTAGGCTTAAATAACTGTTATTGTTTTTAATCTCACAAGGACTGTATTATAGCCAGTAATTAGTTACCAGGAACACACACAAATACATACACCTTAGGAAAAGGTTTAAGACTATAATTGTCAGAAAACAGTAGCTGCACCTCTTAAGAGCTCAAAAGTTCTATTATCTAGGTTTTCAAATCTAAATTAAAACATTCATGAACTCTTCTTACAGCATAAGTTGCCTAACATTTGTTTGTGATACAAACGTTTTATCAGATTTAAATCTCTGTCCATAAACGTGTGGTACTATCCCATAAAGCTTTAAAAGTGGTATTTTAACGAAGTCATTAATCAGAACTTTTGCAAAAAAATCAGAACATGGCTGAGAAAATGTCAGCGGCCTTACTCACAAGAACACTTTGTAGAATAATAGACCAAACGAGTTTCAGACATTTCAAAATTTTAGGAATTATCTCAAACTGAGAAAGATATTAATCAACACATTTTCAAAATAGTTGGAACAAAACGCATACTCTTTACTGCATCCAACTTTTCTTATGTTGACCCTGAGTTAGTGTTAGTGTCCGAGGTATTAATTCTTTTTTTAATTTTTGTCTAGTCCAATTCTTTCTTTTATTACAAACTCAGCCTTTTTCAATTCAAATTCTTTAGCATGTGCAGGTTATCTTCCTGGCGTTCTCTCTGTTTTCTCGTTTTTGTTGAACTGCGACCTTGAAATATGACGAATTTCCCCCAAAATCGATAGGCTTCTTACCAACTTGATATATAACAATATCCCAAAGTTTCATTTAAATCGCATACAAACCTTTTGGATTATCATCCGGAAACCAAAATTAGACAGACGAACGGACGGGCGTAAAGACGGACATAAGGACCACTATATTCCCTGGACTCTGTCGCGCCGGGGTTTAAAAAACAAACATATGGCCAAATTAATAAGTGCCTGATAACATATTTCAGTGGCCGAATGGTTCAGGTAGTTTGTTATCTACAATCGACCACTATTGTCAGCACTGAAGTTGCCAATCTAATTAAAATTAAATCTTTCACTTGCTCCCCCCTTTTTGCTATGGTCGCTGCGTGTAGATCTAACAACATCCCATTACAGGTCACGTCAGGGGTCATATGCATTTATTTTCTGTTAGCCAATCAGAATCGTGCCTAGAAAATCTTAGGGTATACATTCGGAACATCGGCAAATCGGCTTTTTCCATTCCACGCCAAAGTGTACCAAATGTAATACAATACGTCAACAAGATTGCTACCGAGATGTAAACACACCAAATTGAAGAAAATTTTCTTACAAATATGGAATCCACTGAATAAACAACGTCACGAAAGTTATACATACGATCCTAAAATCACAATGTGTTTTTTATTTGTGGAGTTTCATTCGTGCAAATCGAAGCTACACCAGCCGTACCAGGATCAGGTGGAAGTGAAATCGAACGGAACTCGGAAGCATTTTTACACACTGGAATCGGGCTGGAATGCTTTGTATTATTAAAAATGAAGGTAGATGTCCCCCAGTTACAAAACTAACTGACAGTCTCCCATTTAAATTTAAACTGTCATCGACGAAGATATTGACGGAAAAACGGCTTTTGGATCATGCGGTTTATATCGGCCTTGATTAGTTTATACTTGGATAAATACGTATTATTTTAAACAGGAACAGCAAATATCACGCACAGACATGAATATTTCTTTAAAAAATATGAAGGACATGGCTAAAAAGTGAAAAGGATTTAGTGACAAGAAAACCAAGTTGGTCATTAAAATGCGGTGATTGCTTGAGACAAATCTGTTGACAGTGCCTTTATATGACTTGTTACTTTATATAATGTTACACCATCATAAACCAAAAGACCCATTCATTGCCTTAGAGACATTATGCATTTTTTTATTGTTTATTTACAATTATGACAGAATAAACACCTTACCTAAACTTTGTGTTCATATTTGAAATTGCTTCAGTTACTGAAATTTCTTCCATTGAACCATGTAACTTACACACTTCCTATAGTAAAACTTTCGGCATATCCTTTTTAATTTCCCATTTGACAAAATTAGTGTTCCAGATGTGATTTGATTTCAAATTCATGGTAGGGTATGTTGTCCAATTTGAATTTTTTTTTCATGCTACTTTCATCAAATTCATGACCTTCAGTTATTAGGAGGAACCTGAGTACCTACAGAAAACCCCAAACCTTCTGCTGCCTTGTGAATTAAGGTTGTCGTCAACCACGTAATCAATAGTAGATGTACATTCACGAGTCAACCCCTGTTTTACTTTGCTAAAAAGTAAAAAGGAGGAAACATTTAATTTTAATTTGATGGGGTCAAGTTTTCATATTTCTTGTTAACATATGTACACAAAATGAATTATAGGCCAAAAAGACCAATCCAGAATGACTACCTTAAGCAGGCACAGGTGGAAGGATTCTTAATTCTCCTTTAAGGTAAACTAAAGTTGTAATATTCACGTGCAACACATTTACAACATGTACATTACTAAAATGTGAAATATGGCAAATGAATGTTACATATATGCCTATACTAGTTTAGTTTCCACAATGGAGGTGAAATGCCCCAGTCTCTGGCTTCAGTGTATCAAGTATTCGTCTACATTAATTTATTTGCAGTACACGAGTAGAATGTGTATTGTTCCCATTGGGGACATACAGATTTTTGGCTCGTTTTTTCGTCCACCCAACCTCAGGTTTACCTTTGCATTGAAGCATTGTTTAGGAAGATGACATCACATCTTTATGATACTTGGCACACAGTTACAACATAAAGATATCTCTTCACTGGCCAATTTTTGTAGTGTTGTGCCAAATATTTCTAGCTTGAGTGAACTTTAGAGAAGAAAAAGGGATGTGTTTACCAATATGTGTTAAGCCAGACTTAAATGTCATCGAGACACATTTTCTCATTGTATTCAGGTGTATGCAATTAAAGCCCGACTTGACAGAAGTAATAACTTTCAATTGGTAATGTAGTATACACAAGTGCAATTCCGCCTACTGGTCTGGAGTATCTTTGTTATGTGCATTTCTTATTTTTAGGGGTCTTGGTCTTCTCTTGACTACAGAGCCCTTTGTGGCTGAGTGATTAACAGTCATTTTACTATTGATAAAGTGCCTGTCAACACTGAGGTTCTGGGTTTGAGTTTCACTGCGGGAGGGTGTGCTCAACTCCAATCTTAACTGACAAGGATTTATAGTTTTCCTGCCTTTATACCAATTATTGTCATGGTTACTTAGGAACTGACCTAATCCAATAACTTTAATGTAGTACTCCGTAACTCATCATGAGCTTACACTGGACCAAATTTGATTCACCTAGGTCTTAAGCTTACAAGATATAAAACAAATATAGTGTTTATGTAGTCGCAAGATTCCTATGTTTCGACTCCAGTCCCCACAGGCAAGACAATAAAAACTGGAAACTGATATAATTGAAAATTTGTTGAAACTGACGTTATATCCCAGTTGGTTACATGACTGTTAACACTGGGGTTGCGGGTTCGAGTCTCATTATGGGTGCGCTGAGGCTCAAATCCAATCTCAATTTACAAGGATTACTAGTCTTCCTACAGAAGGTCAGGGTTTTCATCATGGTACTTCAGATTGCTCCACCAAAAAAACTGGATGTGACTATATAACTGAAAAATTGCTGAAAGTGGCATTAAATACCTTTCAAATAAACAAACTTATGTCTACAAGTAAATTTGGTATGGTAGTTGATAATCATAAAGGTACATACAATTACATGTATTTGATGAAAAATGTTTGCTTGGTACCAATAATTGGTATATGGTTTCATACTTTGTTTATTTAATGTTTCTGCTGGACTTTGTCATATCAGTGAAAAAATTTTCTGAATATTAGTGAACAATATACAATCCATACAAGTAATTATATTTTATTATTGATCTGCATCATCATCAAGTAATACTGAAGATTTGTTTTCTTCATCTTGATAGCCAGACTAGTTGTACTCTCATTTATCATCATCAGACTGCATACGACATTAGAATCGGATGAAACATATGTTGCATTCTTTGCAACTGCATTTAGCAGGCATTCCACTTTCATTTTATTCCAAGGTCTTTAGTTCAGATGTACACTGCATTTATAAAATTGTTTGTCAAAAAACTATCATACGACAGTTTTTGTTTTCAGGATATTTTTTAATTTCAAAGTCAGTTGATGCAGATGATAATTTTAATATAAAATAAAAGCAACTGAAGAATTCCAATTTCTTCCTGTCCATTGTACATTGTCCATGTATAAAATATAGGTACATGTATATCACTTTGAAGTGCAACAGATGATAGATTTTTAAAATACCATTCTTTAAGGTACTGTCATCCATCTACAGTGTAAAAGTCATGACACTGACATCTCAACATACTGATATTTTTTTTCCTTTCAACTGTTTAACTCTTTTGTGAGTATTTGTGCATAGTACATGTAGCACTTTGGACCAGAACAGAAAAGCCAGTTATAATCATCTTCTTCCCTGTAATAAGAAAATAAGAACTTACATTTCATATAATAGTCTGTAAAGTAGAAATTCTTTATGTGTATCAATTTTATTCCCTATTATTCAGTCAACTGCATACCTTTAGAGGAAATGGTTCAATAATTTTAATTCAAAGTTACAAATTGATGAGCACCTTTAATCATAGCCAATGAACCAAGTTTACAAGTTGTCCCTATGCTGTTATAAATCAAGGTACATGTATTTATCTAAAAATGGTCACATCATAAATGTAAACCATATTGAGTATTGTGAATAGATATTAAAATGCAAAATTTTTTAAACTGCATGTCACTGCACTCTTTGAGCAAAGCTTTTTCAATTCTTGATATTGCATTTTAATTACTTTCATACAGAATATATCTATGAGGTGAGGTTACTTATAAATAACTATCCACTTTATGAAGATCTATACAAGTTGAAACTTTTATTTACAAGATACATTTTACTAGTAGATTAAAAAAAACAAGATGTAAACATTCCACTTACCAAGTTGGCATCATGTGAAACTCATCTAATTTGAACAGAAACTTGGAACTTTTGAAAATTGCTTCTCCATACAGGGTCACCAACTTGACTCGGCGATGCACAAATGATATCTATAAATCCGTCTTTGATATTGTGATATGTTCAGCCATCTGAAATGAAATTGTTGGTCATGTTAATTTATACATGTATTAAGTGACTTTAATAACTATATAACTATTTTATTTATAGTATTGATTTTCACACACTCTCGGACAAATAATTTTTAAAAATGTTTGCCAGTATTCAGAAAAAAAAATCCACAACTTTTTTTAACAAATGAGATGGCGTTTCATTAGTGGTGATCAATGTACCTTCAATTTTTTCTGACAGTCAACCAAGCCATGAATGACGATTAAAACTGGAGCAACAGGATGTACAATGAATAATTAATGTCTACCAGTAGTTTTATTGATAGTTTTTGTCAAATGATTAATATTAATTCCCCCTAACATCTCCTAACCACGTTAGTTCATGTATATACTAGCGCTATTTTACCATGTTGTATGTTTATCATATGTAATTCCCCTCCCCCTTTTTTTCTTGTTCGTGCCTTATTGTGAAAAAAGTTCATATTTCGTATTTAAATTTACGTACTGACCTTTCTATGCTGCCTTTAAGTTTTGAACATCTGTTTACTTGATTCCATAACTTGAATCCATAAGCAATATCAAAAGCAGACCAACATAGCGCGATGACGATTTGTTCATCTTTCTCTTCATTGGAATGTAAATGATACAAATTGAAGTGGAAAGAATTTCCCTAACGCTTTTGGAGGAACGGCAACGCAATCCTTTTCTTTCTCTAAACAATCCAACATCATTCTTTGAGTTCTCGAGTACTAAAATAGTTGTAAAACTTTTCAGACCGCAAAATGCATCGGACATCGCCATTTTGACAGTAAAGCCTAGTGTGATATGCAAACCAGTATTTGATTGGTCGAATCACTCAACTCGAACTGAAATTTGATTGGACGATCAAAATTAACAATTTTGACCCCTGACGTGACCTGTAATGGGATGTCGTTAGATCTTACAACGCAGCGACCAATAACAAAAAGGGGGGAGCAAGTGAAAGATTTAATTTTAATTAGATTGTGAAGTTGCGTGTTTTGTGTACTCGATTCCAATCTTAGTAGACAATGATTGCCATTTTTCCTACCACAGGTCGGAGTTTTCTCCGATACTACGCCTCCTTCCCTGAATGAACAACATGACGACATGATTAAAAATGTTTGTTTGACTACGAAAAATGTAGATTTTAGTCCATAATGCAATATACAAATAAAAATCAAAGGCACGTTGAAAAGTATAAAATGAATGTCGTTAAAGATACCAAAGTTATTACGCTATACTCTCGTCTTTTCTGCTTCAAAACGAGATTCATATCCGACACCTCGAATTAATGACTGCATTGATAAGATTGGGCATACCAAATTAGTTAATAAATTTATTGGTTAAATGTTATTGATGATTAAAACATCGAGTTTTGTGATTCCAGCAGACGGTTTATTTCACATTCGGCATGTACATAGACCTTTTACTTACATTGTTATAATTTAATTTAATCTTTCGTAGAGTTGATTTATTAGTTTCCGACTGGTTAGTGATTCAATTAAACTACAACTTATTCCGCGCATTTTAAAGATAACTTTTCAACTAAAGATAATTAATTGGACATTAAAATTTTGGAGACATGCTAGTAGGACCGATATACGACGGCTTATTCGTGCCAAACAACAAAAAGAAAAAAAAATTATTTCCTTTGTACGGTTTATTAAATCGTTTATACGGTTTATTGAATCGTTTGAACGATTTATTAATCCGTTTGTACGGTTTATTAAATCGTTTGTACGGTTTATTAAATCGTTTGTACGGTTTATTAAATCGTTTGTACGGTTTATTAATCTGTTTGTACGGTTTATTAAATCGTTTGTACGGTTTATTAAATCGTTTGTACGATTTATTAATCCGTTTGTACGGTTTATTAAATCGGTTGTACGGATTATTAAATCGTTTGTACGGTTTATTAAATCGTTCGTACGATTTATTAATAGTTTGTACGATTTTTTTTAAATCTTTTGTACGGTTTTTTAATCCGTTTGTACGATTTATTATTCCGTTTGTACGGTTTATTAAATCGTTTGTACGGTTTATTAATCCGTTTGTACGATTTATTAATCCGTTTGTACGGTTTATTAATCCGTTTGTACGATTTATTAAATCGTTTGTACGGTTTTTTAAATCGTTTGTACGATTTATTAATCCGTTTGTACGGTTTATTAAATCGTTTGTACGGTTTAATAAATCGTTTGTACGGTTTATTAAATCGTTTGTACGATTTATTCATCCGTTTGTACGGTTTATTAAATCGTTTGTACGGTTTATTAAATCGTTTGTACGGTCTATTAAATCGTTTGTACGGTTTATTAAATCGTTCGTACAATTTTTTAATCCGTTTGTACGGTTTTTTTAAATCGTTTGTACGGTTTTTTAATCCGTTTGTACGATTTATTATTCCGTTTGTACGGTTTATTAAATAGTTTGTACGGTTTATTAATTCGTTTGTACGATTTATTAATCCGTTTGTACGGTTTATTAATCCGTTTGTACGGTTTACTAAATCGTTTTTACGGTTTATTAAATCGTTTGTACGATTTATTAATCCGTTTGTACTGTTTATTAAATAGTTTTTACGGTTTATTAAATCGTTTGTACGGTTTATTAAATCGTTCGTACGATTTATTAATCCGTTTGTACGGTTTTTTTAAATCGTTTGTACGGTTTTTTAATCCTTTTGTACGATTTATTATTCCGTTTGTACGGTTTTTTAAAATCGTTTGTACGGTTTATTATTCCGTTTGTACGATTTATTAATCCGTTTGTACGGTTTATTAACCCGTTTGTACGATTTATTAATCCGTTTGTACGGTTTATTAATCCGTTTGTACGGTTTATTAAATGGTTTGTACGGTTTATTAAATCGTTTGTATGATTTATTAATCCGTTTGTACGGTTTATTCATGTGGTCCCTGATAATTAATAGTATATTGCCAACTACCTAGATCACGTGGTCCCTATGGTACGGGATAATGAATACTAGATGGCCAACTAACAAAAAGGGGGAGCAAGTGAAAGATTTAATTTTAATTAGATTGTGAAGTTGCGTGTTTTGTGTACTCGATTCCAATCTTAGTAGACAATGATTGCCATTTTTCCTACCACAGGTCGGAGTTTTCTCCGATACTACGCCTCCTTCCCTGAATGAACAACATGACGACATGATTAAAAATGTTTGTTTGACTACGAAAAATGTAGATTTTAGTCCATAATGCAATATACAAATAAAAATCAAAGGCACGTTGAAAAGTATAAAATGAATGTCGTTAAAGATACCAAAGTTATTACGCTATACTCTCGTCTTTTCTGCTTCAAAACGAGATTCATATCCGACACCTCGAATTAATGACTGCATTGATAAGATTGGGCATACCAAATTAGTTAATAAATTTATTGGTTAAATGTTATTGATGATTAAAACATCTAGTTTTGTGATTCCAGCAGACGGTTTATTTCACATTCGGCATGTACATAGACCTTTTACTTACATTGTTATAATTTAATTTAATCTTTCGTAGAGTTGATTTATTAGTTTCCGACTGGTTAGTGATTCAATTAAACTACAACTTATTCCGCGCATTTTAAAGATAACTTTTCAACTAAAGATAATTAATTGGACATTAAAATTTTGGAGACATGCTAGTAGGACCGATATACGACGGCTTATTCGTGCCAAACAACAAAAAGAAAAAAAAATTATTTCGTTTGTACGGTTTATTAAATCGTTTATACGGTTTATTGAATCGTTTGAACGATTTATTAATCCGTTTGTACGGTTTATTAAATCGTTTGTACGGTTTATTAAATCGTTTGTACGGTTTATTAAATCGTTTGTACGGTTTATTAAATCGTTTGTACGGTTTATTAATCTGTTTGTACGGTTTATTAAATCGTTTGTACGGTTTATTAAATCGTTTGTACGATTTATTAATCCGTTTGTACGGTTTATTAAATCGGTTGTACGGATTATTAAATCGTTTGTACGGTTTATTAAATCGTTCGTACGATTTATTAATAGTTTGTACGATTTTTTTTAAATCTTTTGTACGGTTTTTTAATCCGTTTGTACGATTTATTATTCCGTTTGTACGGTTTATTAAATCGTTTGTACGGTTTATTAATCCGTTTGTACGATTTATTAATCCGTTTGTACGGTTTATTAATCCGTTTGTACGATTTATTAAATCGTTTGTACGGTTTTTTAAATCGTTTGTACGATTTATTAATCCGTTTGTACGGTTTATTAAATCGTTTGTACGGTTTAATAAATCGTTTGTACGGTTTATTAAATCGTTTGTACGATTTATTCATCCGTTTGTACGGTTTATTAAATCGTTTGTACGGTTTATTAAATCGTTTGTACGGTCTATTAAATCGTTTGTACGGTTTATTAAATCGTTCGTACAATTTTTTAATCCGTTTGTACGGTTTTTTTAAATCGTTTGTACGGTTTTTTAATCCGTTTGTACGATTTATTATTCCGTTTGTACGGTTTATTAAATAGTTTGTACGGTTTATTAATCCGTTTGTACGATTTATTAATCCGTTTGTACGGTTTATTAATCCGTTTGTACGGTTTACTAAATCGTTTTTACGGTTTATTAAATCGTTTGTACGATTTATTAATCCGTTTGTACTGTTTATTAAATAGTTTTTACGGTTTATTAAATCGTTTGTACGGTTTATTAAATCGTTCGTACGATTTATTAATCCGTTTGTACGGTTTTTTTAAATCGTTTGTACGGTTTTTTAATCCTTTTGTACGATTTATTATTCCGTTTGTACGGTTTTTTAAAATCTTTTGTACGGTTTATTATTCCGTTTGTACGATTTATTAATCCGTTTGTACGGTTTATTAACACGTTTGTACGATTTATTAATCCGTTTGTACGGTTTATTAATCCGTTTGTACGGTTTATTAAATGGTTTGTACGGTTTATTAAATCGTTTGTATGATTTATTAATCCGTTTGTACGGTTTATTCATGTGGTCCCTGATAATTAATAGTATATTGCCAACTACCTAGATCACGTGGTCCCTATGGTACGGGATAATGAATACTAGATGGCCAACTAACTAGACCACATGGTCCCCATAGTCCCTGATAATCAAAAGTAGATCGTCAAATACCTAGACCATGTGGTACTTTTGGTCCCTGATAATCAAATGTAGATGACCAACTACCTAGACCATGAGGTCCCTTTGGTCCCTACTAATCAAATGTAGATGACCAACTAACTAGACCATGTGGTCCCTTTTATCCCCGATAATCAATTGTAGATGGCCAACTACTTCGATGTGGTCCCTATGGTCCCTGATAATAATAGTACAAACGATTTAATAAACCGTACAAACGATTTAATAAACCGTACAAACGATTTAATAAACCGTACAAACGATTTAATAAACCGTACAAACGGATTGATAAACCGTACAAACGATTTAATAAACCGTACAAACGATTTAATAAACCGTACAAACGGATTAATAAATCGTACAAACGATTTAATAAACCGTACAAACGATTTAATAAACGGTACAAACGATTTATTAAACCGTACAAACGATTTAATAAACCGTACAAACGGATTAATAAATCGTACAAACGATTTAATAAACCGTACAAACGAAATAATATTTTTTTCTTTTTGTTGTTTGGCACGAATAAGCCGTCGTACCGATAAGTTAAGACTTGTTGTGTAATATGTTAAATATTTATTGTACTTTAAATATCCAATCGTATTTTTTGTTGTTGGCGAAATTAAATAATCACGTCATTACAACATAAAATGCTAGCGGGGTATTGCATTTATTAAAGATGTTTAATTTAAATTATATAACAGACTAGATACACATGTTTCATTTAGTACTTTTTGAGAACAGCCAAACGTTGCCTTGCATGCATGAGATTCTTTGCACGATCCTTAGAGTCACTTTTTATGATCGTCTTATTATTTACTTTATTTTGACGAGCAAGTTTAAAGACAGCTAATTTAAATGTCTAACAAACTACATATCATCTGTGATTTCTCTACATGTCAGTAGTAAATATGTTGCTACTTAACAGTCAGATCTATTAGCATTGTCCAGTTATTGGCGCTATTAAAAGATAAATCCACGTCTCTTACTAAACAAAGTGTAAGACCTACTTATACTAGAATGTGAAATAGCATAAATATCGCAGCTTTTCAAAATTTTAAACACATTCAAACTGTATTATATTGTTAACTGAAAGAACAAATTCCTAGCAAATTCAAAACTGTTCGTAATGATGATCTGAAATGAATTTCTAATAATATTCACATTCCTAAACGCTTGAGCCTAAAACCTCAAGTTTTAAATCGAATAATATTAAATCCGCCGATTGGAAAACGGTTCAGGTTGAAAATGACGTCACTGCTTTGATAAAAATACGAAACAGTTATCAAGCAAACGTGATTAGCGAGCATGCTGAAGACATATCTACATTGGCTTGTAGACAGTATTTACAGACTACACGTCTTGCTTATCAAGAACGATAAAAACACTCTTAATGACTTGGTTTATTGGTAATAGGTCTCTTAATCAATCACGCTACACTTAGAGTGCGACCATTGACAAAGCAAAATTAATGTCATACTACTTAACGATAAAAAACTTTATTTATTAACTTCGCAAAATGGGTAAACGCATCTGTCCACACAAAACTGTTTATACTTTTTAGTGGTATTCCACATTGTCTCATTTCTTGTTAATTTATTGTTTGCTAGCTTAATCTTGTCCAGTATAAAGCTAAAATAGTTTCGCTCGAGGTAAGTAACTATTCAACATCTATGTATTTATTCTGAATAAACACCGCAAAACTAATATGTATATCAGTTGATTTGTCTGATATAATTTTATATGAAAATCGAACATAACTTGCAAATTTTTAGACACCTGCATTTACTTGCCCAGATCGTTATTTTCAAAAGTGAGGTAACCAAGACTTTGTCTGCATAGAACTCCTAATAAAGAACTACAATATCCCTTTATTTGCCGCTTTCAACTTTCAAAGTTGTGAATGTCTGAAGCAAGTAAAACGAGCAAAAAAGTCACCCGATGTTGTAAGAAATCATTACAAAAGAATCACAACAGTAAACGAAACAGACACAGAACATAAAAGACCAAACAACGAGAAACACGAACCCGACTTACACCGGAAATTAATTCCAGTAGGTAAGCATATCCTGCGCCACACATGACAGCATTTACTCGGGTTGAAGTCCAGTAATTAGTCATATCCGTAGTTATTTATAACCCATTAAATAAAGATACAAATGCTACAAAAGGAAAAAAAAATCACTGGACATTAGTGACACAGATATTCTGTAACGGTCAAAGAAGTTATTATGACGACGGTAAATTGTTCAAAGTGGTGATTTCAATGTTGACATTGTGAACCCGGTGCTAAATAGCTTTTCTCGAGTAATGAAATCAATAGGAAAACGGTTAACAATTATAAGAATGCCGCAGGTCTGTTGATTTATTTGTTTGAATATCATTTATCGCCACTTTCAGCAATTTTTACAGCTATATCATCCCGTTCAGTTTTTATTAGAGGAGAAAGATGGAGTACTCAGAGAAAACCCACACCTTCGGTAGGAAAACTGGCAATCCTTGCCAATTAAGGTTAGAGTCGAGAGCACCATACCCGAAGTGAGCTTCGAATCCGCAATTTCCGTGTTGACAGATCACGTGATCAATAGTAGAAAAACTACCTTAACAAGTCGGCCACTGAGACCCAATCTCTGTTAAGAAAACACCTCTATCAAATATACGAATAAAGAATAAATATATATACAATAATTTTAGGGATTATACTTAATCCACAATGGGTCTTGAAAAACGTATATTCGACTCTAGTAAGACAATTCTTTTCACTACTACGCAGGGTGCGGAAAGGGTAAAACCTAGGCCAAATTTCTTGCCGTTATAATCCGAAGTAAGTTTTGCGATTTGTCGGATTAACAAAAAAACAACAAACAAAACGAGGGTGCGATGAAACCTCGCCGCTTACGCATGGGTCGATTGTTAGGTTAGATTTTTACTGACGACATTAAGTTGTCGCCAATTGTGTATTTTGCAAACTCTCAAGTTTTAACTCCTCTTTACTTAATAATCGAGCCAAGATGAAATAATTCTATGAGTGGTTTATCATTTGCAAATTAATTTGAAATCCGCATTTGTTAATCTAATATCCGTACAGATGGGCACTGTATTTTGAACATGATATCAAGTGTTACTTTTTAATAAGCACCCTATAAAGTTCAATTTTTTCGAATTTTTAACGTTTATTTTTTCACTATACTCAACAACGTTCTTTTTTGTACTTTTTATTAAGAACTATTTTCTTACTGCATTAAGTATCTTGTATTTCTAGACCATGAATTCTGTTCGTAAAAAAATAATTGTGTATTTAAAGTTATAGATAACCAAAACACCCATGTGTTGCCTGCATTAGAATTATATTGATGTGTGTTGTTAGTAAACTTGCCTGTTATACTGAATAATATATAGGAAACCAGTTGAACGTAGGCCTTTGTGATTAGAAATACTCATTTATATGCGGATTTGACATTGTGAGGCCTCAAATGACATGTAAAGACCTTACAAAGTTTGAGTTCAGAGTATGTTTAATTGATGATTTGCCGCTTAGTTTACGCGGACCGTTTTGTTTGAAATTCTCAAATGCATTTTATCATTTTGTATTACATGGGTTGTGAATTTTTGAACATGTATTATCACGGTCATGTGGAATTTTATACTGCTGAACAACTTTGGTCATTTTTGGCATATTTGGTCCTTTGAAAAATACTGCAAACTAATTTAGCATTCTCAATATTACCTTCATATTGCAGAAGCATATAAAGAATAACAATTATCTAAATATAACAATATAAAACTACTTAGAATCTGATCATGAAATCAAGAATAAAAACGATAGAAGGGACATAATTATAACCATACGTTTGTGGAAAAGGCTTGTTAGTACCATATCATTTACAACAGAGTGATGCCATTATTTGTCGTTAACGTGTGACGTCCTTTATTTTTAGTTATATTTTGGTACGTTCTGCCTGTGTATTATTTT
Organism: Limnoperna fortunei; assembly: GCA_944474755.1. Classification (NCBI taxonomy): domain Eukaryota; kingdom Metazoa; phylum Mollusca; class Bivalvia; order Mytilida; family Modiolidae; genus Limnoperna; species Limnoperna fortunei. The sequence goes on along the minus strand of OX104120.1, from coordinate 11,051,075 downwards.
AAATAGTTATAGACCAGCTCTTGAAATGAGTTTTGAGAATGTATAAATATCAAACTGCTTGTATTTGCTCTCGTCTAAAAAAAAACAAAAAACACTATAAACAAATTCGCATGTTCAATATTTATTATGATTATACAATGATTATTATAAACCTGCTAGTTATTAACTATACATAAATTCCGTATAAAATGAAAATAGTCAATTCAATACACTTTATACATTGTACATTATACAGTTTATTACTAACTTATTGTCATTAGGTTAACAGACTATGTAAGTCACGATTCATTATAATATATATATCAAAGGTGCAGGCACCAGCCGTCTTGTATTACATGTAGAATCTTGTCAATCTATCACTGCATATATAGTCTGGTTTTCTAAGAAGTGACCGATTATTTTGTAACAAAGGTTGTATTCTTCCTAAAATAATTTTAAATATATGGTCCATTATATAAGTATGCTGTATAGTTTTGGACAATGGTGATGTTATCGATAATAAGTCCCCCAAAAGAAAATAACAAATGAAATCACTAAATAGAAAGGAAACACAATTCGAAATATGTAGACAAAAACAAAGAACAGATGGTAAGCGAACAAAATTCGAGTTTAAAAAAAATCTGGAACAAACTCCATTGGCTGTTTTATTTGTAGTGTATGTGTACTGAATCCCTTGCAATCAAATCACAAAACGCTGTCAATCTACATTTTGTCAAAAATTCATATATATATACATAATCAGGTTTTCCAGTACCAACAAAGTTTCTCTTATGATATTGAACACAAACATTCCATATTACAGAGATCTCACATCTATAATATTTTACGGCAAATATGTTGGCTCAAAGTATGACCATCACATATACTTACATATGTTTGAAATAAATCGGGTCGCATTCTTTTCAAATCAACAGCGACCTGTGATATGTTGAAACCTCTTTCAGCTTTAATTGCATAAAACACTTCATGACATACTCCAAGACATCCACATACTCGGAAGGTTATGGCATTGCTACAAAACAACATTAAGTTATACAAACTTATATAAAAGTGGTACACATATAAGTATGCAGTATGATTTAAGCTTTATTTAAAAAACATATTTTGGGTTCTACACTGATTTTACGTCGCCACAGATATAAATACTCAACAAAAACTACGTGTATATATAAATTAACATGTTATCTTATGCGTACACAAATGCCAAAAACTATCTGTAATTTAAACATTTCTTCTCAGTATTTCTGTATGCATCTCTATTTAAATTATTATTTCACCATATTTAACTTGTAAAGGTCGCTTCTGCGACGATCGGCTATGGTGCAACAGATAGTGATAAATGTAAAGGTTGTAGTCATGCTAACCTTTCCAAAAAAGCGACCAGCCCTGACTCTTGGTCACTAACAACGTCTAGTAGTTTACACAGTGTATCAATAGATGGATGTTTCTCTCCAACTTTCCAATCTGTTGTTTTGTATAGCTTTACTTGCACTTCGGTCTTTTTATCCTATTAAAGATATCATTATAAAAATAAAACATAATTTAACAACCCAACACATCGTTCTACTCGTTCTAATGCAAAGCCCATTTACATGCGACATGTTTGATAGATTTCCGCTATGTTTCGTAGTATGTGTTTTTCTGTTTTCTCGTGCAATTTATTTACAAATATAAATATTTCCTTTAACGATTTCGCCAACGTTTATTAGTATTCTCTGTCGCACCTATAATGCAATTGAAAAGCATTTGTACTTTTATTAACTTTTTTGGTACAACATACCTTATTCCAAACAGCCAAACAAAATGCAAATATATTATTTGGATATTTTTCAGATGATGCTAGTTCCACGTTAAACTTTGATGTATTAACTGACATATCAGTTGTGGGAAAGACTTCTGAAATCTACAAAACGTAAAAAAGTGTTCAAAGTTTAAATACAAAGATAAATTCAATCTTTTACAATATCAAGACAGAACTAAAAGCAGGTATGCGTTAGCACAGTTTTTGTAATTATTGTATTTTCTGACGTATGCATTAAAGTATAATTAATAAGAATGATTAGAGATAGATATCCAGTTATTTAATGCATGCTGAGGAAACGGTCAAATTATTGCTTCGAGGCTGGAAATGACCTGGGAACTGTTACCCCCGGCCTACAACTGTCCCAAGGTCATTTCCAGCAATAGTTCTCATGTCGTCTCCAGCACTTTAAAACAATAATTTGATTGTTCCTGATACGTGCATAAATCACTGTTTTATTAACTTGTACACATAATACCTGTCAGTTTGTTGTCCCATAGACATATAGTAACTATACATGTTCGTTTGTTGTCGTAGCTAAGGCATTGATTTGAAAATAATCATACAGTGTTTTGTTCTTCACAATGAAGCAAATCGGATAAGCGCCCGAGATGTCGGGCATGCAACAGTTCAAATCCGGAAGTAGAAAAACAGTTAACCCTTTCGACTGTTTTAAAAGATTTGTGAACATTAGTTTGCATTTGCACAATTTTATACTTTTAATTCATAATGAAATATATTGAAAACAAAAACAGCACATGACGCAGAATGACATGAAAACCACACCAGTGTAAATATGTAGAATACCTTTTAATAATCAATGCCGAACTAGTAACAATTCTACTAACAGAAAACGAAAACGCAAGTACAGTTTTTATAGGATATCTGTTTTATTTGTAGTATTTTGCAATCTTTGTTTAGTGTGTAACCAATACCTCGTAAAAAAAACATTCAACTGTTACGGTTCCGACAGTTAACAGAAAATCTGCAAATCAAGCGCGCTCCGCAAAATCCATATCAAAATTGAGTTTTAATTGCACACATAGATATACTTTGATCACTAGTAACGACTAAGCTGACGAACCCCAAATAAAATTTACACAAAAATAGTAAAAACAAAAGTAAAAAAGGGTTGCAATGCAACCTATTTAAAAAGTTATGTTTAGACATTATCTGTTGTTATTGTTATCTAGCGATATATTACTTTATATAACTGGGCCGATACCTATTTAGTCTTTATAGGCTGGTAAAACCGATTCAGATAATAAGACTAGTCGAGTTCAGGTCGAGACTCTTTTACACCTTACAGTTTGGTTGAGACGGATTCAAACAATACGCCGACTTGAAGAGATTTTGTAAAGTGCAGTCAGACTTGTTTCAGGTTTATTAATTCTGTTTAATTACGTCGCGACTAATTATTAAAGTTAAAGTAATTACAGATTCGGACTGTCGAAAAACACTCAGCACAATTCAGTACAAAATCTAACATTTTCAGACCTATCCTCTTTGTAGTGTAATCACAAACAATGATATTGTCTTATCCATATTAAGCTAATTACCTGTTCCATTTTGTGTACAAGGAGAACAATATTTCTAGCACGTAAATCGATTATCTCTGTCCAAAAAATATCAATGTCACTCTGACCAGGGACTGTTCGTATAATATATCCATTGCCATCATCCTGTTTCTATTGAAAACAATTATAAATCAATACACATTAAAACTTTAATTTGTAGAACACTACGCTGATCCAACCTTCGTTGTTCTACATGGCATACATTTACAGAACGAACACAATAGTTCGCAAGAAAATTAATGAATATTCCAAATATTATGAATATCACTTTTATTACGTGCAGTTGATATACATGTATGTTCACTCCATCAACTTAATTGCTCTTAGTTAATTGTAACACTACTGTTACAATGTTTATCTACTTAATTGCATTTTCAATTTCATTATTATTACAAATGCTGTTTTGCAAAATGAAACAATGTAAGAAGGTGGTATGTTACACAGGAGCGGATACAAAGAGGGCGTTGAGGGGTTGGAACCATCAATTTTCTAGAGAATTGTTTAAAATTTCTTGCAGACTTTCCTCAAAAAATTGACCTTTAACCGACATTTCATGTTGGACTCTGGGTTGAACTCCCATCTACTCTTTTCGAAAATTTCGCTACTATTTAAACAAGAGTTGTAACATTAACGTTTTTTTCTAAATATTATTTCGTTTTTTTAAAATACTATTTCCTTTAATCGAAATATTATTTCTTTTTTTTCAAAATTTTCTTTCGATACAATGTAACTAAAAATAGAACTGGGGAGTGGCCAACATTTCATTAATTCAAATGAAATGTTTATCTACTTAATTGCATTTTCAATTTCATTATTAGTACAAATGCTGTTTTGCAAAATGAAACAATGTAAGAAGGTGGTATGTTATAATGTTTATCTACTTAATTGCATTTTCAATTTCATTATTATTACAAATGCTGTTTTGCAAAATGAAACAATGTAAGAAGGTGGTATGTTACACAGGAGCGGATACAAAGAGGGGGTTGAGACCATCAATTTTCTAGAGACTTGTTTACAATTTCTTGCAGACTTTCCGCAAAAAATTGACCTTTAACCGACATTTCATGTTGGACTCTGGGTTGAACTCCCATCTACTCTTTTCGAAAATTTCGCTACTATTTAAACAAGAGTTGTAACATTAACGTTTTTTTCTAAATATTATTTCGTTTTTTTTTAAATACTATTTCCTTTAATCGAAATATTATTTCTTTTTTTTCAAAATTTTCTTTCGATTAAACGAAATAAATTCTAAAAAAAACAAATAATAAAATAAGTATTGAATGACAGTAAATGGGCTCCGTACTATTCTTAATCTTACATCATAGTGAGGATTCAACTAAGAATATTTACAGATGCCAAAAATCATTTTTTGCATTTTTCAATGAAAGCATTGACGGCATCCATGAAGAGGCACGTATTTCGTTGACGTCCACAGTAAACAAACAACGCGGGGTCATTTAAAAAACAAAAATACACTGTACACAATATAAATGAAGACACTAAGGCTCTTCTTTGAAAATGTGCTTCGGTAAACGCTTTCATACGTTAATGAAAATTTTGCTAACAGACTATAACACTCTAAATGTGAGTTCAATCAAAATTATGTTTAATCCACTCATTAAACATAATGAGCAAAGAAATGTTAAAATATTGTCATAATATGCCGAAAATATAGTAACAAACAGGAAATAACCAATCATAGATATGTATTGGGCCTACCAATTCATTTGTGTAACCCTTATAATAACAAAAGTACAAGGTAAAAACATGTATAGTCTGGTAAACATTATCAGATGCCTAACAATATAAAAATAAAAATAAGACACCTCCGAAAAATTATATATCAATGTAGCATACACAGAGAAGTTATGTCAAAATCAAATACGTCAGAATAAATTGTGCAACCGGCAATTTTCTGTGGTCTAATATTTGAAAATATTAAGAATATAAGCTTCCCCAATATATTTTCATATGATAGAAAGAAAAAAGCTTGTAGGACACGTCGTTGCAATTGTACAGTATTGTATTGTATGATTCGAACAAACCGCAAGATTGACCTGAAGTGCAAGAAAAACTATTTAATTTTTCATGGTGTATTATATACTCTTCTAAAAAAAGAAACGCATAGCTACTTTTTAAATAATAAAAAGAATTTTTAATAATTATCAATTATAATTCAAAATGACAATGGAACCTTTTCAAGGTGCAGGTAATTATAAACAGTTTACCGGTTTTTTTTTAGATTTGGTATATTGACACGCTATACAAATGACCGTGAATTTTCGCGAAATTTTGAATACGCTTCCCAAAGTAAGGTTGCACGAACAGAGAATGTGAACCATGAGTACCATTTCCAGAATATAGACCCGATTCCAACAAACCCTTCTAAAATTTTGATTTGAATGTCGCTTATAAAAATATGTTTAAACCAACTATGCGTTACTTTTTTATAGAGTATATACATATGTAGATAAATTAGGCTAAACAGCAAGGAATCTACGAATGGGGTAGGAAATTTTAAACAAAAGTTCAATGTTTTGAAAAATCCTATATTTGAGTAAAGCACCCGTTCTCAATTCATTGCTAATTCTAAGAAATAAAACAACCAAAGAATAACAAAAAAAACCCACATCTCCTAGAATATTTTCTCTATTTGTCTGCCCCCGCTAGACAGGATTGAAATGAGGTTTACTAATGTCCGTTAGTCCTTATAGTGCGTACATACCTCAGTTTGAAAACTTGTTTGTGATTCTCAATTTATACATTGCATATTTTATGCACACCTATTTAAATTTAGTTACCTAACTTCATGCTTCATTTAGACCAAAAATCAATAGTTTAAATAGATCATTACGTTACAAACTAATACATTCCATATTTATTCAGTTGATTAGCAGATTTATTAGAATTATATTACAATCAAATTTCTTACTTACTTTAATCGTATCATATAACTGATTGATATTGTATCGCACTTGAAATGTCTACGCAATAAACATCAAATCAGTACGGTTAATGCAATTACATAAAGATACTTTGGCTACAAACTACGGCAAACGCAGCTTAATCAAACTTCTATATACAAAAACAGCGGATTTAAAAAAAATATCACAAAAAAAATATTTTATCATTTTAAAGTCAACATCTACATTGCTTTAGTTGAGGCGCCTCGGTGGCCGCATGATACAGGTAGTTCGTGCACTTTTGTTTACGTGGTCTTTCAGGGGGCCTCGGTGGCCGAGTGGTCAAGGTAGTTCGTCTACTATTGATCACGTGGTCTGTCAACACTGAGATTGCGGGTTCGATTCTCACTGCAGGCAGGGTGTACTCGACTCCAATCTTAATTGACAAGGATTGCCAGTTTTCCTACCGCAGGTCGGGGGTTCTCTCCGGGTACTCCGGCTTCCTCCCCCAATAAAAACTGGACGCCATGAAATAGCTGAAAAATTGCTGAAAGTGGCGTTAAAACAACAATCAAACAAACATCAAACAAACGTGGTCTTTCAACAATTAGGTTGCAAGATCTAGTCTCATTGCAGACATCACTCTAATCAAATCTTAATTGACAAAGATTGTCAATTTTCCTACCAAAAAGTCTGGGTTTTCTACGGGTGCTACGGGTTTCTCCATCAATAAAAACTGGACTTCATGATATTGCTGAAAGTGGCGTTAAACACCATTCAAACAAACAAATTATTCATTTGTTAAGACCAGGTAAACGAAAATATAAAGAGATTTACGGAGTTTAATATTATCTATTGTCAAATATTTGCTTATCTGTCTGTTAATATACACATATGCATTACAGTCTCTAGAGTAAAATGAAACCTAACAATTTGGAAAGAAGTTTCTGTGGTTTTGTCGGTCTGAACTTAAATTTTTTTTGGAAAAATGTCATTGATGCACTTGTTTGCAAGATTAGCAATCAATAACATATGACTTGTTATTTAAGGATTGTTTTCAATTGTTGGTTAGATTATTGGATATAAACGACTTGAATGAATGATTATCCAATAATTTAACCAACAGTTGAATACATCCTTATATTTTAAATTCACAAAAACAAATAACAAGGAAAATGGTTAATTATCAATTTGACATTGAACTTTATATGAAATCAGTATTTTTGTCCCTCGGATGAACATTGAGGTAAAGACGACGTCATCAGCTCATAATTGTAGGCGCCATTTGTAATGTTTTAGGAAAACCCGTCGACAGTGCAGTTTATTTGGATTTTCGACTGTTTTTCTGGAATTAGTGAAATTAAATGTGCAGTTGTTAAAACTGGAATTTGCAATAAATCCAGACGACATGAAATTGACGATGTCAGTGCAAAATTGCCGTAAGTAACATCATCATTCTGTGAGAGTGAAACACTTGGTTTTGGAACGAAACGGATAGATCACGGTTTTTGACTGAGGTTTTACAAGATTGTCTAGTGCATCACTCATGGATTTTTTCTGTGCAGTAGAACAATCCTTATTGTAACTTCGTAATTTTTGTGACCACTCATGTGCATTATGTGGCGAATTTCAAAACCAGCATCATTCATTGCCTGAACACCCTGCATTCTTGGAGATATCATGCATAAATCTGGAGAATTGATATTTCTTGGTTGGAAACCCCATGTACCACATAGTTTCTGTTTCGGCGAAACTATAGCGGGTTTTGAACAATGATTGAACATGCTTGTTGCATTTTCACAAGTTTTGTATTCGAACAACATAAGAGATTTTACTGGACAAAAATCCCCTGCCTCTGGTACAGCATACATTTTCTTGTCTTTTGGTGTATCAGTTTTGTCAATACTGCCTTGCCAATGTTTTTGTTTTGTTTCATGTGTCAGACATAAAAATTAATTTCCGTTTTCGTCCGTTTTCTGTACAAAGGAATTAATTTTTAAAATACTCGAGAAATTATAAACCTCGAAATGGCTTATAAATGGCTTATAAATACCAAACTTTGGAATCTTAAAACAATTGGACTTGTTTTACCCATAGAGGTAATTAATTAGTAGAAATTTATTTAAATATTCAGACGGAATTATATCTTTGTGTTTTGTTGGTCGTGATTCTTCCATATTTTTTTTATAGTTAACCATTAAGGATATTATTGCTTGATCTAAATTCCTTATCCCTGACAATGTTCAAATTTCTGTTTAAAATCTTGCAGGTGCCTGTTTAATGCGGCTCGAATAGACTTGAAAGAATTTGCATGGCATTCAGACGCCATATTTTCATTCATGATTTTACACCTGTTTTCTACATTCTGTGGCGTTGCTAATTTTTTCTCCAAATCATCTGCATGGTAAAATTTAGGAAAAATCTGTCAATTCCTCTGTTGATTCAACACTCCATGCTGAAAGACAAATTGCAACCTTTTAAAAATTCTACAATAAAAAAATTTCAAATTTTTTGTTATTGAGGAATACACATTTTTTATTTATTCTTCTTAGTTTCAGCTTATTCATTTATCATTACAGACCTAGATAGCTTACTGTAAAGAACTCATTCTTTCATGAGGAATCCAGATTTAAATCGTGGTCTGGGTTTTTATTAAAACATGAATTAATATGTTGAAAACTTATTGTGCAAATCAAACTTAAATGAACAACAAATACTGATTTTTATTTTAAACCAACCTTGGAATAGTTTTACACCCCATTTGGTGTTTTTTTAGTTGATGTTGATTTTTTATTTGTCTTGTAATTCTCTAAGATCTTCATCGGACATAAACTTCAATCTTTTTGCTGCGATTCTCTAGCTGCTTTTAGAATCTGAGGGCCTGCAAAGTTTTCTTTTCTTTCCACCAAAAACGCCTAGTTCAGCTCAATTTCAGTTGAAATATTAGAAGAAGCTAAAATGTCTTGCATTTCTATGGTATCGACCTGTTCCACTTCTTCAAATTCAAAGTCCTGACTCATTTAAAACCCCAAAACATCTAAATTATCGTCCAATTGAAAAGATGCCATTTTTACACTAAATTAGCAGACGACGAAAATACGTAATATATTTTAGTTTCATTTTTTTCGTAAATACATTTTATATATAAAATAACAAACAAGACATTGTTTTGGATATTTATTAATTTTTTTATAACAAAACGATCTCTACAGTTTCCCTTAAACAATGAAAGTAGTCCGTGATATATAGGGGGCGCTGCTAACAGAGTAAGTAAGGTTATACAAAATAACCAACTTTGTTCAGCTATTGAGTATTTAAAGAAAATTAAAATATTAAGATATATTTATATAACAAACCTTAATAAGAGATTTATTCGTAGAGGCTTCTGCTGTTACAGTACCTTAAAATATACATTGATATTTGATTAACATATACATATTGATGTTGTTTATTGATGACACACAGTTGTCATATGTGTCATCACATATTACATATCTAAACGATACATTATTAATATAACATACGAAGACTACAATTTTGACTAAACAAATAAATATAGTAGATTTCAGGTACGTGAAAAAAGGTCACCATTAACAAATTATTAAAATAAACTATCCTTTGTTGCAACAAAATATTAACCTTGGCTAACCTTGTTCGAAAGGTCGATATTAGTTCGAGAAGCAAGATTTATATGACACTTGCATGTTGTTTACAAACAGTTAAAAATTTAACATATTTACCTGACGTAGTCTCAATAATTTCGTAATCTCCACCAGCTTTTAAATCTGCCATAACATTGAGTAACTAGAATGTATGAATAATATACGCTAATTAATTATTGTATGTTTAACTGTTAAAAGTGCAAACGATGATTTATTTGCTTAAACAAAATTAAATGGAAATGCTGGTGAGATCTATAGGCTGCATCTGCTTACTAGTTCGGAGCATTTGAGTGCATCCATAGTTTTATTGTATTCGGGTACTCACTTCTGTATTTTTTATGTTGGTATTTTTTACGTTTTATATGTTTGTCAATAGCTGGAGGGATTTTGCTATTTTTCTTAGATCAACACAAATTAAATTTTTAATGGTGAAATGTTCTTGAAGGTCTCACAGTTTTCAACATGCTGCAACTATAGTACATTGTGTATGCAGACATTGACTGCCTGAATAATAGATGTAAAATTAAAAATAGGTCAATAAGAGGACGTTTACAATGATTTGAATACATGAATCAGATATTATAGAATATAATGCCCTTTTTATACTTTAGTGTGTTCACGTGCAGTAATATGTACCTGATATTCGTGTTTTGTGTTTCTTTTTAATGATGTTTTGTCCTGCAGAAGTTCCATGAAATCTCGAACATTATACGTCTTAAATGTCTTGTTTGCCTAAAGAAAATATAAAATAAAAAGAATTGATACATTTTTAGCCTTTATACTGAAAACAAAAGTTATCTTCATAATATATTTAGATAAAATGAACATTGTTCAATAACTATGACTCTAAAGAAGTGTCATGACACATGTGACAGTGTTAGTTGTTCGTTGTTGACAGTTAAAGAAAAATGGCTTTTTAGTGGATGTCATAACAAATGTTATGAATATGTTATTGTGTAATATTCTGTTGAAGTAATGTATCTAGTGAATCCCTACAATTTGATTGGTTAATCAAGACGGGGATATCATACCGTATTCCCTGTGAAACCCCGGGGATATTGAAACCAGTTTGAAAATGGCGTCTATTCATTGAATAATTAATTTGTTTTACATAATATAAATAGTTAAACATAATATAAAGATATCAAATATCGATTTTAAATACATGCATTTTACGGAATCTTTCCCTTACGAAACACTTCTGTCTGCCGTAACCCTGCCGCAAGTCTGTGGTAAGCTTACAGCAAACTTTTTAGTTCGCAGAAAGAAAAGATAATAGTTCGCTGAGGTCTGCGGCTACCGGCAAACTTTCTGCGAGTTTGCGGTAAATCTGCGGCAAATAATACCAAATTTGCAGAAATGCAGGAAAACCTTATGTTTATTCATGAAGTGCGTTGAAAGTTCGCCAGAGGCAGTTGCATTAAAATTAAGGTTCATGGTTACACTTTGAATAAAATGGCTGAAATTTGACCCCTTTTTATAGTCTATGTGCAGCTTCAATTACACATAGAAATAAAAAATAAGGTATAGCAGCGTCTAGATATAAAAATCACAGATCTTTTTCTTTTTCATATTTCAAGATTACTTTTGTTGTTTTCTCTTTTCATTTTCTTTCCATTCAGGTTGTGCCTTAAATAAAGCATGATTTACCCTTAAATAACCTTCCTTTTAAACCTAAGTGAGTAGATTTAATAACAACAATAATGATTCGAAATTACCTTGCACGTGGAGGCCAATTGGCAGGGCATTGTTGATATTCGGCTATATTTGGGTGAACTGAAAAACGGAAAGAAAATGCCTGGGCAAAACGGATTAAGTATACAGCCTAAGAAATTAGGATTTGAGATTCACTTACCCTTGATTTTTAGTTTTTGTTCTATTTATCTTATACAAATTTTCTCCAAATTTCAATTGCCCGAAAGGATTTTTACTGGCCAGGGGCAAGCAGGCCAGTGCTTATTTCGCAGACTGAGTATACACGTCGCAAATACAAAAACTTTATGTAAAAATTATTTATCTAGACGCTGCTATGCCTTATTTAGCAATTGGGTGTGTAGTTTGCACTGCTCATAGACTGAAAAAAGACGTAAAATATTAGCCATGTTTATCGAAGTGTAAAGATGAACCTTAACTACCATTGAGTATAATGTATCAAGTGTAAATCCAGTCGTGGGAAATTTATCATGGAAAATCTGTAAAGTTCCAATAATAGAAAGTAGGACCCATACGAAGTCATTCACTGGGCAACATTGAACTGAAATAGGAATAATTGGACAAAGATGTATATAGGTTTATCATTATTTTATATTAACACCAACCAGGATATATAGCATATACATTAAATTAATGTACTATTTTGGTGTATGACTCCACAATATTTACTAGTTAGAGAGTACATGTAGTTCTCGCCATGTTACGGATTATTTTGCTATTTTTTCGCTAAAATTGTCATGGAATGGTTCATTTTAAGTTTTAACAGCCGTTCTTTCCTCTTTCCGTATCAGGTTACATTTCCGATCTGACTGTCAAAATAATTTCACAATAAACGTTTAAAATTCGGGTGGCGAGAATTACTTGCTTGCGATATCTACTCTGTGACCAGTAGTTGCACACGGTTAAACAAGCCGGTCTGAATCTGAATTCTTGCTCAGGCTTTGCCGTTTGGGTTGTTTTTACTCCACCTGTGAGTCATTGTCTCTTTGACATACCCCATTCTTTTTTCTATTGTTTCCTTCGTCATAAAAATACCTTCTATAAAGTTAGTTTTAGTCCTGGTACATGTAGTTTGTGTAAAACGTCAAAAAGAGTATCGAATTATTATTACCGTCTCCCATGGGAGACGGTATACATAGTCAAATGACGATCAGTCTTCGGAGTAAATAACTCTCTGTTACTTGATTGGGTGGTTTACTAAATCTATAAATATTTTTGTCATTTCATTGGTTTACGTCAGGATTGCACTAGTATGTGTACTGAAATTTCGATATATTCTTAGGTTGAATCGGGGTCGTAATCAGTATTTTAGTGTAGTAATGTTACGTTCCACATATTGACTTCTATTTCATTCAATGCATTGGTCAGTGAACAATTATAAGGTAAACATTGTACCAAAATCTCCCTACTTTATAAAGCTGTTTTGGAAAAAAATATATGTTATATATATCTTTATTTTCGTTTATCAGTATTTTAGTGTAGTAATGTTACGTTCCACATATTGACTTCTATTTCATTCAATGCATTGGTCGGTGAACAATTAAAAGGTAAACATTGTACCAAAATCTCCCTACTTTTAAAAGCTGTTTGGGTTACGAAAAAATTATATTTTCTGTATCTTTATTTTCGTTCTGATATTGATGCAAATTTAACAAAACATATTTTTACCGCTCATTTTAAACATTTGTTTAGGGAGTCAACTTTTGTTTAATTATTTTTTAAAAAGCACGTGTGAAGTGACGACAGGCATTTAAATCTCTCAAGCACCATTGGATAATAGTTTAGCGTAAACAAGTCCTTACAAGGTACATGTACATTGTTTACCTACCCTACATCTAAATAACAAAAACCAGATACTTTAATAAATCCATAAAATTTGTAATGCAGCTAAGAGACGGTTAGCTTTTTAGAAAAGCTAAACTTGTAAAGTTTTTTGTTGCCATTCATCTTGGCGGAAATTCATAATTTTGTAACATGAAACAAAACGAAATCCTGCATCTTGATTAAATTTTCTCTTTAATTGGTATAAATATGAGAGTCATAATAATCTTACAATACTTGCCGTTTCTATTACAAAATTATATACTATAAACGCTTATTTCTCTATCGATTCATTTTTAAATGTTATCCGTTTACCGGCATAATCTGCATTTTATATCTACCAACATCTAGCCAATCAAATTGAGTTGTTTGCGCGCAATTTTGTAAAAACTTTCCCGTCTGAAGATGAGGATGTCTGCACAACGAAAAAGAAAATTGAAGCTCCCAGGGCGTTACGCCGAAGAGGGTAATGATTTTTTGTTGTATGTTGTAGTAAGGATTCAAAACTGTAATGCACACAAACAGGTTTGTCAACTTATTCGGAGTGTGTCTATAAAATCAATGAAGGGGGTTCTCATGTCCCGCAGGTCTGTAAAGTTTTTTAGATCGACAAATTTTATGACGAAAATGCGTGAGATTTTGTCATAAAGCAAAGATCAAAAAACAAAAAATCAAAGGAAAATGCTGCCAAATGTGCCAGTCTTCAATGAACAGTGAGGAAACGAGTTAACCCCTGAATAAATGGGTAAATGGGTCCTGGGAAATAAACACAAGTCTTGTCTATAATACTGTGGATTCATTTATTTTCGTGAATTGATGAAAAAGTATGAGTTTGTGGGTTCTTAATTTCATTGTTCTGAGGTCTATTGCATACAAAGCAATGCTAAATATCCTTTCCATGGGAAACCTAATTTTGAGTGTCAGTTCCACCCACAAAAATTGATACGTACCCATGAAAAATAATTGTATGTATCTATAAAAAAAATGCAACAGCTCCCATTTGAAACTGCACTTTACACTCTTTTTTCCGGATGAAATGACAAGAGGTTTTTCCAGAAAAAAATTAATAGAAGAGAGAGGTCTGAACTCTCATCATATAGGGGTAAAAATCAATTTTGCAAAGGATTAATGTGAAATGAGATGAAATTTTTTTTTCAATTTTGTGAATTCCTTTTTTTTATTTTATTTTCAGCTTATGCCATAAAAAAGCTCTCCATGGATGCAACAAGTGTTGTGAAGGGTATCAACTCCAAAATTGGAACATCAAACAGAACATTCAAGTCACTTCAAGCGTCAAAATCATGTTAAAGTAACTTTTAAATTAATTTTAAAAAATGAATTGTTGGTGCTAATTAATTCCAAAATAAAACATTTTTAATCTTGAAAATATTATTTTCATTTAGCAGCTTCATTTGTAAATAGATGTATTTGATTCCGTGTGGCTGTTTAAGTATCAATGGTGCATATAGTAGTAAATATATGGACCAATTATTAGAAACAATATGTAAGTGATTGATCCATTGATATTTAGCTAAAAATAAAAGGGTGTGTGTAAAATTTTATAAATGTTTGGAGTATAAAAAAATAACTTACCAAGAACCGCATGCTTTCAATACCCATATACATGTAGTACTGGAACAAATATCACACCACAACAATATTATTCTAGCATAAATCACTAAATAGTTCGAGAGGAATTTGAAGCAGATTTACCGCAACGTTTGCTGAAAATGTCCATATAAGGTTATGGAGAGTTTGCAGCAGACCTGCTGCAAACCTAATTAGCATGGTAAAAAGTCACGGCAGACTTACGGCAAAGTTCGCAGGAAACTTGCTGCAGGTTTGCTGTTAGCTGCGATGCTCGCGAGAGTTTGCAGGTACATGTCCATATAAGGTTAAAGAATTTACCTGCTGCAGACTTGCTGCAAACCTAATTTGCATGGTAAAAAGTCACGGCAGACTTACAGCAGACAGTTTACCGCTCATTTACAGCAACTTTGCTGCAGATCAGCGGCAACAGGTTGCGGGAGACCTCTTTTTTTGGTAAGGGTTCATCTCCGTCTGCGATTTGTCTTGAAACTAACAAGGGAGATAACCGATAACGAAAAGTCTTCAAAATGGCACACAAAGGCATTTGCATCGCACTTCGAAAGTGAAATTTATCATTAAAAGTTAAGCAGGGAATAAAAAGTCGTAAAAAATAAAGGTTATAAAATTTAAAATGCAATAAAAAGTTTCGTTGGAAGCCTAAATGTGTTGAATGGTATGTTCTCCGATAGTCGGGTGGTCCAAACTAAAGCATGAGAAATGTATAATCTAATTATATACTTTAGAATATTAGTACAAGAAGACTTCAACAGAATATAATTGTTATTCGGGCTTCACAGGGGATACGGGTTCATATTCCCTGTCTGTATTCTATATTCCCTTCGCCTCCGGCTCAGGGAATATAAAACACAGACAGGGAATATGAACCCGTATCCCCTGTGAAGATCCCGAATAACATAGTCTTCCGGATACAGTCTTGGTAATAGAAGGTAGCAACCTACAAAAGCGTGTAACAAAAACGAATCGAATTTATCAAGAACTATTCAAAACAGAATAAGTCAGAGACAAACAAAACCACGCTTTAAAAAAGGAACTCTTGCTTGAATTTGTGTCTACCACTTTAAAAAGTTTTTACCTCAGCTTTTTCGCTAAACTATCTATACAAATGCATACCCACGTTTTTACTCCTTTTTAAAGCATACATTCGAAAATCTGCATAATAAGGGGCAAAGTTCTTGATTATTGCTCAAAGTTTGCAGATATTGTTTCATCTATATTTGATTAAAATATATTAAATCTTTACGAAATGAAACACTTACTAGAGTTTCAGATGTACTACCATGGCTAGGTAACTCGATAGCATTACTGTTATGCCTTTGCCTTTCTTCATAAAGATGTAACTCAACTGTTATAGGAATTATTACAATGAATTTTATTTCAGACTTACAAAACAACAATAACACTACTATTGCTTCTCCTAAAATTAGGCACAATAGTGTACACGTATTATTGCCAATAACATTCATGATTGATATTATAATTCTTTATTAAACAGAAATTGTTTTATTGCACTATTGCTGTTAACAATTTATGTAAGCTTACAGCATAGGCATTACTAAGCAACAAAGGATTTACTTAGCAACCTTGGGGATTACCTAGTTTTTTTATATAACTTTGTAAGTGTAATGTACAAATTGAGCTTTTGTAATCTACAATCACATAAAAAGTACGGAAATTATCCTGTATGTAACCCATCTCCGGCTTTGTTTTTAAATTAAATTTATCTACAGTTCTTGTTACAAAACGTTACATTCCCATACACGTCTTATTGTTAAAAAAACCATCTAATTAAAAATGGGAATAGGAGGCCCGCTGAAGGATTTACCTGTAATTTTGTTTATTTTTTTATTTCCTGACAAAGCTTAAGGATTTTTGTCAACTGCACATTTTCTTACAAAATTTCAAGGATTTTCATGCTCAAAGATTCTTGTCAACCTAAGTAAAGTTGATAGGAAGCGGCGTCAGCATATTTTAACAGGTTTATGTTTGCATATTGGTATTGTTGTCGATGTTTTTATTACTTCTTGGTTTTTGGTCAAGTGGTTACAGTTGCAGCTAGTTGTATCTTTTGTGCTATGTGTTAAAGAGTTGTATATATAGCTGTGAATATGTTTGGGTGGCCATGTCAAGAGATGACATTGTGATATAAAATCATGATTTAGACCATCAACATCTTTTTGATTAGTCATCAATTAGTCTAAGTCTAGTCATTAATCTAAGTTTACTATAAAAACTCTGTAAGTTGAAATTATTTTATCTGATTATTACAAATAATTAAATTTTATGGAAGATCTTAAACAGTTTAAGGTATATATTGAAATATATATTTCTTTGAAGTTTGTTTTGAACATACTTTTTAATTATGAAGCGACAAAAATATCAACTGAATCATCAGTTTTTTAATATTTTTTAAACAGAAATTGTGTTCATATTTCATTTTAAAACAATATGATTTTTTGACAGGTAAGTTAAAAAATTATACCCTGCAACGGACCTCTTTTTCTAATTAGATCATGTTTATTTTGCGAGTAGAAGTTTTGGGAATAAACCATAAGAGCTGACGTCAAAATGCATTTCACTTTGATCTTCTTAACCATACGATAATATTTACAGTAACGACTTGTTGTGAAATCCATTGCCGAATAATGATCTTTCATACTTGAATCTGAGATTATTTGAACAATTCCAATGAAGCAAGAGATAAGTGATTATTGTTTTTAAACTATGTTTTTGTTTTCTTTGTTCGTGTATGTTATAACGTTTAATCAGCACCATAATCCAAACCTCTGAAAATAAATGTCAAAAATAACAAGTGCAAAGACTCAGAAATGCTTATAATACGATCAACTTAACTTCTGATATACATTAAATTTAAGAGTCATTGCAAAAAATTAAGAAAAAATCTAATATTTTTCAGACTCTTCAGTACTTTATCAAAAAAGTTTATTTGAGTCTTTAATTGTGAAGTACTCTCTTTTGTGGTACTCATACTTAAAGATCCGTAAAGTATTAAAGCTTATATCTTCTTAACAGTTTTACAAAAAATTGATTGATATAGTGTGGACATGATCAGAATAATGATAATTTATACCATACTAACATTATAATTTTATATCCAAATAGTAGATTTTATATTGATAGCACATTGACTTATAACCCAGTTTTCTTCGTTAGATTTTATGTTATCCAAAAAGTTTTAATATTCTTACATTTTCGTAATTTACTGTTTTATTATATAACTGACTCTTTTCATTATCAAAAATTATCCACTGTATCAATTTTTTCATGGCAAATTAAAATTTTTATACCTGCACATTTCAATCCATTGTCTTTTAAAAGAAAAAAATATAACGTAAAATATTTGTTCTTTTGAAAGAAATTCCCTTAAAACTCAAACTGGTTTTCTGTTTAATTTTTAAAACATATTAACAAAAATATCTCTTGTGTTGAAAAGTTGTTGAACTATTTTTCCTGTACAAGTAAGAACAACTTCTAGATTAGTGGAAACTGTTGTTTTACTGAATTTTTTGTCTTCATTTGGGTTATCCGTGCTTTTTTAATATGTAGCAGAAATTAATTAACTGTTGTCAGAAAACCAGTTAGTGAATTTTGACAAATTATTCATGATAACACGTTGATTAATGATGCCACTTTCATCAATAATGCCATTAATAAATATGATTCCTTCTCTTATCCAATCGTTGAAAGAATAATTCATGGCTGACCCAATATTAGTAATTATTAAAATATTGGTACAGTACTTGAGATTGAAAACGCAACACTTTTAACAATCCGTCGGCGTTCCAAAATCCGTCAGCAATCAGTTATCAATCAGACAGATCAGTCAAATCGTTCCCAATCCGTCCATCCGTCAATTGACGGATTTGGAACGATTTGACTGATCTGACGGATTGATTTTGACTGATCGCTCCAATCCCGTCCATTCAACTTCCGGTTAGTAAAATTGATATTTCGAAATGTGAAAATTCGTTTCACTCGCAAATATTAGAAGTATAAAAATGTTAACTGTTCTGTCCTCATTTATGGCTCGTTTTACCTAATAATAAGGCTAAAACTGGTCTAAAGTTATATATGATATAAATGAAAGTTCCCCCAATTCTATAACTAATGCATATATTTTTTGTAAATAAAACATCACATAGTGCCATTTTATTTACCAAATTATTAAAACAAAGTAAATTAAAAAAAAACAAACAAACGCACACACACACACACCCACACACCCTCACACACACACAATAACTTTAAAAAAAATACATAGCATGCCAATGCGCATGTCTCGTATTTGTCTTCGATTTTTTTCAAGTCTAGTCTAAAGTTATAAATGATAAATGGAAATTCCACCCCCATCTATAACTACATGTATTACATCTGTGACGGAATATAAACATCACATAGTGTAATTTTATTAAAAACAAATAATTAAAAAAGACATGAAAAAACCTCAAACACAATGAATTCAAAAAATTTTTGACCTCGCGTGCCAAGGCGTACATCTCGTTTTGTCTTCGAAATGGAAATGTGTTAAAGCGGAAAAAGCGAGAATGACGAAAAACTTGAAGGCGGAATCGTAATTTTTTTTTCACTTTGCGCTTTTGCGTTAGCATTATTTGTATGTATGTTTGAAGTTTGTTTAACATTATTTTAAAAAAATATATTGGTCTATATAGTATGGCGTCTAATGTTTATAGGGGAGAGCTGGAGTACCCAACGAAACAACACACCTTCGACAGGAAAACTGGTGCTCATTGCAAATTAAGGTATTAGTAGAGCACACCCTCTCGCTGTAAGGGTCGAACAAACAACTCGGTGATCAATAATAGATTACTGCTACCTTAACCACTGAGGTCGAGGTTTTTTTAATTATAAACGCTTTTAAAAACAGATCATTTGTCGTGGTTTGATCAGTTTCTTTCTGTGCACCAGTTCCGAAGAATTCCGGTGTATTATACTGAATAAGATATACGACAAAAGCGGAAAGACCTTTTTATATATTTTATTCACTATCTCATTGTGTCACATGAATTTACGCAGAATTAAATCTCAAATAAAGAATAAACTACTAAACGTGTTTGTATATAGAAGCTTATGAGTTATTAAAGGCTAACATGTAAGCGTGATATAAAAAACAATTCTGCTTTCGCATTTTAGCCGTCACAATTTGTTTTTTTTTACGATGTCTGTTATAGTCATTCGATAATTAATGATATATAAGAATAAATGGTTTCCTTTAAATTCGGAAAAATTTGAAATTAGTAACTATACTAAATGCCAACCCCACTTCGAAAAATTTGTTTGCTTGCATTTTTTCATTATTCTATATTTTACCTTTTTATTACGAAAATTCAGTAGAAAAAATGTAGATACGATAACCTGTCCATGTTTTATAGTATGCCTCTGGTGTTAAGTTGTTACAAATCGTCCTTGACTTTTGCTACGGGAATTTTACATAATAAGTCAGCCATTTTTGTTTCTAAAGGGACCTTACGATGTTTACAAATGTTCGTCTGCTTTCGTGACGTTCAATGGTATTCGGACAAACCGCGAGACTTTTCCCGCCTAAACTGCAGACGACATCACCCGAAGGATTTCGAGTAGACAACAATCGATTGTTCCTAAAGTACACTTCCGTTCTAATTAAGGTCAAATTTTAGTATGGAAAATCGCCCTTTTAAAATTTAAAAACTGCCAAATTTAAAACGCTGAATATCTCGAGGAAATAATTATTGATTTCAAAAAGTAGAATTCTTGATCTTCAAAAGGAGCATAAGCTGAACCATACGCGGTAAGCAGTTTTCATTTCTCACGCAAAAAACATGCTCCACAATACGTCAACACTTAGTATAGGTTTCACAGAGCTACCCAGTGCGTCCTCAGCTGGCGGACATGGGATGTGCTCCTATCGTGTTGTTGTTTTTTTTTTTTGGGGGGGGGGGGGGGGGGGGGTGGTTCAGGTCATATTAGAATTTTAGCGAACATAGGGACGTGTTAAGAGAGTGTCACGCTCCTTGCCCGATATGGATATCTTTTGTAGATTTCGAAAAGAAGTAAGCTAAAAAAAGTAAATTTACGCCTCTACCCATACCCGAAATTTTTCCAGTGGAATTAAAAATTTTTGCCCTTTGTGCATCTTTCTCTAATTGATTGAGGGGCCTTGGTTGCCGAGTAATTTCGTGGTCTGTCAACAGTGAGGCTGCGGGTTCGAGTCTCACTGCGGGCAGGGTGCGCTCGACTTAATTGAAAAGGGGCCAGTTGTCCGACCGAATTCGAAGGTCGGGAATTTCTCCTGGTACTGCGGCTTCCTCCTCCAAAAAACTGGACGCCATGATATGGCTGAAAAAGTACTGAAAGTTGCGTTATACAATATTTAAACAAACAAACAAACAAATCTAGAATTGATTGATATTTAACTTATTCTCGTCATGAATAAAGCTGAAATACTCTCGCTGAAAGAAAAGCAAACATCCAATCAATCAATCAACGAAATAAGTTATTGTTCAAATTGAATGACAGTCTTTTAAAGGGCAGATTTTGAAAAGGTTCTGTTTTATTAATATGACTATAATGACAATGTTAAAACCGATCTTCATAGACCTAAAGAATAAATGACGTTTTGGTAAAAAAAATTACTATTTCGTACTATAACACGTGTCTATGTGAAGCAAATTTTTATCCATAACATTTGCCGACTATTACCCCCGCCGTTATTGGGGTCTCGGTGGCTGATTGGTTAGTCACCTACTAGTTATGACATGCCTGTCAACAGGTTTCGGATTTTCGAACGACTGCAGATATGGTGTGCCCGACTCCAACTAAATTGACAAAGATTGTCGGTTTTAACCTGTACTCCGCCTTCCTCCTACCCCACCCCCAATAAAAAATGGACTCTGTGAAATAAATGAAACAATCCAGTGCAATAGCAAGTATACTTTTTTAAACTTCTTTTATTGACTGTCAACTAAAACTAAGACCAGAATCGCTGTATATTTTACAATACAACTTTTTGTTTACTAAACAATGTGTATTGATTGACAATGCTTGATCAACATCTGAAAAAAATGTTTAAATACAACAGTTTTTTGATTGTATTAAAAAATGTTGTACACTAAATAAAAAAACGCACCCATACATTCAAGTAACTAGTAATGATGTCAAAAAGAGGCCAAGTCCTTTCCTAAATGTAAAACAAATCTGTTACTGATTGCGGGAGTCGGGTCGGCTTAATATACGACAGAAAATATACATGTAACAGGTTGCAGAAAATAAAATAGGCCGAAATCACGAATCGCGGAAATAAAAAAAAGAGAATCAATTATGGATTAAGAAAAGAAAACATTTACCTCGTTGCTATTGATGCGCCATTAATCGCTTAAGTTTTTTTAAGGTCAGAGGGCTCGACCCGCATATATCAAGAAATTTGCTTAATTTTATAATATAAAGAAAATAGTTTTTCTTTAAATATTTTTATTTATTTTATTTTTTAGAACGAGACATTGTAATAACCTCTCTTTTGAATACTTGCGTTTATTTTATTATAAATGATATAAATGCATATATCATATACAAACGACGCACAATTCGTCAATAAACTGACCGATTTATGCATATAATTAAATGACGGATTCTGGATCGCACTGATTGGACTGATCGCACTGATCGCTGACGGTTACCAAGGTAATGAAGGATTCATAATTTTGGACGGATGTATTCATCATCTATCAGTCAGCGATCCGTCAGCGTTCCAAAATCAGTCAGCAATCAGTTATCAATCAGTCAAAGTGTTGCGTTGACAGTGCAAGTACTGTAGGCATTATATTCAGTAATATTCTGCCTACCCATATTTAAAGAATAAATAATATTGCAGCAGCCGTGAATTATTTCGAATCTGTATGAAACTATAGACTTGCTAAATTTCGCATCTACATATGTAAAGTTTTGGCTGTTATAACTTTCGAGACACTCGCTTTATTTTTTTTATGTCGTAGATAATGTGTTATATTTGGTATAAAACAGAACAAATATGACTACAAAATTAACATATTTAATAACATTAACAATACAATTTTATAATCAGAACATAGAACGAAACGACAAAATTGAATGCTTCGTAATGAAATCTACGGTAGCTCCCTACTTCAATTCACCGTGTCAATGTTGCTGGCTTTTCTGTAACAAATGAAAACTGCTTACCGCGTTTAGTCGAGCATTTGAAGATTCAAAATAAAATAAAATATTATTTTCCAGATTTAATCAGCGTTTTGAAATATGGTGGCTTCATTTGTATAAGTCAATTCTGACCTTAAGAACTGAAGCGTAAGCTATGAACAGGCGATTGTCGTTTGTGCAAAATCTTTCTGGGCCATGTTTTCGAGTTGAGACGGAAATGCCTCGTGGTTTGTCCGAATATCATTGAATGTCACGACAACACGATCACTGATACCCCCGCTTTTGTAAAAAGTTCTAACGTTTTTCGTGGACTGTGTCCTTGAAATTTGACAGATTTCCTCCAAAATCGATAGGCTTCTTACCAACATAATATATAACAATATCCCACAGTTTCATTCAAATCGGATGCAAACATTTTGAGTTATTGTCCAGAAACGTCTTTCCAAAAAAAATTCTAGTTTTTCACGGACTACGACCTAGAAATTTTACGGATTTCACCCCAAATCGAAAGGCTTTTTTTTAACCTTATATATAACAATATCCCAAAGTTTCATTCAAATCAGATGCAAAATTTTTGAGTTATTGTCCGGAAACAACTTTTTTGTAAAAAGTTCTAAAGTTTTTCGTGGACTACGATCTTGAAATTTTACGGATTTCCCCAAAATTATTACGCTTCTTACCAACATGATATATAACAAAATCCCAAAGTTTCATTAAAATCGGATGCAAACTTTTTGAGTTATTGTCCGGAAACAACGTTTTTGTTACAATTCCTAACGTTTTTTGTTGACTGCGACCGTGACATTTAACGGATTTCCCACAAAAGCAAAGGGCTTCTTAACAACCTGATATATAACAATATCCCAAAGTTTCATTCAAATAGGATGTAATCTTTTTAAATTTTCGTAGATTGCGACCTTGAAATTTGACGGATTTCCTCCAAAATAGATAAGCTTCTTACCAACCGGCCATATAACAATATCCCAAAGTTTCATTCAAATCGGATGTAAACTTTTTGAATTATCCGAAAACCAAATGTGGACGGACGAACGGACGGACGGAAAGATGGACGGACGGAAGGACGGACGGACGGACCACTATATACCCCGACGAGCGGGTTAGTAAAAATTTCAAGCAGCACGAATTTTTTGTTTTTCTTTTCGACCCAAAACTTTTACATTTTATTTATTTCAGCGAATTTACTCTTTTTATTAGTAGCATCAATAACAAGAGAGAATCGACCAATAATCAATAATGATATGTTGATATCGCTTGGAGAATTTCTCTCTCAAGGACGCATTATTTGGAAGCTTCGCTGAACACGTTTTGGCTTGTTTATCTTATTAAACTCACGTTCAGAGAATAAACATATGTGCGGCGGTAACTTAGAATCCTATTTTTTTTTATCGCAATGATTAAGATTTCTATATGTGTATTCCGCTACATTCAGTGTTCTTGTAGTACGAGTGATAAAAATAGATTTATTTACATCTTTATGTACATGGAATTTCTCAACAATACTGATCAACTGAGTGAAATATTCGAGGACCGGTTTATTAAGGGCTATACAAGTTATTTGGACTTGTTTAGTTCGTACGCACTAAATTTTTCCAAAGAATGACCAACATGTACATCTACCACGGTAAATTTGGATTCTAAAAATATCTTGGTAAATAAAGGTGAAATCGTTAAACAGTGTTCATTGGAGATACAAAGAACTATTGGACTTTCGATGTTGTATTCCATATGAGGGTACCGCTATTCGATTACTATTTCGTTGAATGACAATGTTAATTTAATGTTAAATTAAGAGCGATTTCATATGTTTAAGAAAAGGAGGTTCATTTTTAAAACTATAGGTTCACATCACTTTTGTGACTGTAAAATGAGGGTCAAAAAGAGGGATTTCCTCGAGGTGCCATAAGTATTCAAAATTCAACTTCTTCCTTCAAAATGTGTTTAATACCAAATACCGGATTTCTTTCCAAAACATATTACTTAAACAATCATTGTTTGTACTGCCCCGGAAATATTTTCCGTGTTGTTCCGTTTTACTTTTGTTTTGTAAAATATCATGTCGGCCGCCAGAAAAAATTGTCAAACATTATCTCAAACAAATAGGTGTTGACCCTGCACGGAGTAAGTTTTATAGCCCTAAATAGTTTCTTTTGATAGATATATATTTACTTTTATGAATCTTGTCGTTCAATTGATGGAACTCGGTGTTATTTTGTGTATTTTTGAATCGAAAGGACAACGTCCTAGATATTGACCCGATCGCTAAAGCTGAAGGGGTCATTGTCGACCCGGGTACTATATCAGCGTACCCAGGGTACTTAAAATTTGAGAAATGGTACCCTGGGTACTGTCGCTTAACATAAACGTACCCGGTGTGGTAAGTATCGCGAGATTACGTTCATTTCTTTCGCGTATTTCGTCCACAATTATAAATAGAAGAATGGCGCTTTGTTACAATTTACAGTTAAGTTTGTTTTGATTACGTTCATGTTTATGAACACTGTTGAAAAACAATGGATTTGATTCAACAATATTGGCCTGGGTACGTTTATGTTAAGCGACAGTACCCTGGGTACCATTTCTCAAATTTTAAGTACCCTGGGTACGCTGATATAGTACCCAGGTCGACAATGACCCCTTCAGCATCGCTAAATTATTTTCTGTGCGTATTTTCATTCTATTTCGATATTCTTCATGAAACTTTATACTTTTGTAATAATTATGTTGAGAACAACAACTTTATAATAACATGCAGGTGTCCATTCATAGAATTTTGACATTTTTATGTGAATTTTAGACATTGTTTATTTCACAATAAAAAATTTCACTACACCCTGTAAAACAATGAAAACAGTGCTAAATGTAAGATTTTTTAAAGTTACTTTTTGTATTCTATAAGAACATACATGTTTAAATTACACATTCTTGATCATTTTAAGGTACTTTTTATATTGTAAACAAAGATATACATACATGTACACCTTTTCTACATCTCGTAATTTTGAACTCTATTGCATTGTAATGATTTTCTTTATTGATTTTTATACCATGTCACTTGTATTTGCTTATTTACTTGTATTTCATGTGTGTAAAATTGTGTTTTTTGTGTATTGTAGTTTTCTACCCTCTCCGGGGGTTTTGGATCGCAATAAAAGTTGCACAGTAGAAAATCCCAGACGTCAGCTTTAACTCCATGCAACATGAACGATAAGACTGGCTCGACATCAGATGCATACTCCTTACAACACAGAACCCTTACACCCAGCGCTCAAGAAGAGTATGAGATAAATGTAAAGAAATATCTCACAGCTTTGCACAAGATAGGAACTGACATTGAACTTTTAATTCAGACCACAACTGAACCAGAATGTGAACTGCTCCAGGTTGGAGGCTTAATACATCAGAAGTTCCAACAATATGAGAAGACGTCGGCTGCATTCACAAGATTCCTCGAAGGAATTAGAACATTAGAAAGTGAAACTGAAAATTCAACAAACAATTTTGTATTTCAATCCATTAGATCCAAAGTAGAAACTGTTTTAATGAACTCTACAAGCAAGAACCAAAGACTGTCAAAACAGAGACAACTCAAAGATACATTTAATATGGACACTCCTCCGATGCAAGAACAATTAGATCAAGGTCATGACAATGATAAAGAGGAAACGAAACCGTCTGCGTCACAAAGTCAGCCAGAACAGCCCACTGTGAGTGTAAAACAAGAAACTCGATCCGACCATCAAAGTGAAGAAGTCGAACAAAACAAACGTGACAAAAGCAGCAACAGATCACAAAAGGCAAGATCTAGGAAGTCGAAATCTATAACAAAGTCAATTGTGTCAAAACATTCAGGACAATCAGCTGCAAGCTCACACTTGAACTCTATGTACATTAAACAAAAGGCCAAACTAGAAGGATTACGTGTTCGCATGAAATATGCACAACAAGAAGCTGAACTTCTTAAGAAAAAAGCAGATATTGAAGTTGACATGAAACTGCTAAGGTCAAAAAGAGAATACGAAGAATGTGAAAGAGGTTTTCAAATCATTAACGAATGTTTTGAATCTGATAATGAACAGGAGGAAGAGTCGGAATCAAGCTCAGAGATTCGTAAAGAGCGTGTCCTTGATTATGTTCAAGCGCAGCGAACTTTGTCATCATCTGCCTTGTACGCAATTGATCATAACAATAACAATCATAGTGCTAGTGACACACCATTTAATACAGAACCCAGATGTACAACACCAAGAGCTGAAGTTTTCGACAAACCTTTGCTGAATGTACACTCAAAACCATTCACACCCAAAATACATGCTCATACGGAAAACAATCAAAATCAAGAAGTGGCAAAGTTCATCGTCAAGAAAGATCTTCTTTTATCACGAATACAGAAGTTTAACGACAAACCCGAATATTTTGGTTCGTGGAGGAAATCCTTCCCTGACTCTGTAACAGAATTAGAACTGTCACCAGCCGAAGAAGTCGATTTGTTAATAAAGTGGCTCGGTCATGAATCCTCAAAATCAGCAATCATCATTCGTGCTTCTAATTTCACAGACCCAGCTCGAGCTCGTGATAGAATATGGGAACGATTATATGACAGGTATGCAAGACCAGAAATGGTGGAGTCATCAGTGAAGCTAAAGCTCATGAACTTTTCGAAAATCTCAAACAAAGAACATAAACGCTTGTACGACCTTGTAGACATAGTTTCTGAGATTGAAAGTATCAAAGAGGCCGATGAATACAGAGCCCTGTTTTCGTATTTTGATTCGTCTGCAGGCGTGAATCCGATAGTCTCTAAACTTCCCTATCAATTGCAGGAAAAGTGGACTTTGGAAGCTAACAGATATAAGGAAAGCCACAATGCTTCATATCCGCTATTTACTTTATTTGTGTCATTCCTACGAAAGATGGCCAGAATGAGAAATGATCCGTCATTTATATACGAAGAAACTAAGTCGTCTAACGTGCCAAAGACAAAACACACCGCTTCAATTTCGGTTTTCAAGACTGACTTACCTACGAAGCAATCTTCACCTGCTTCGTCTGATTCTAGAATCGCAGTTTGTCCGTTACATGAGACTAACCATACACTCAACAAGTGCTTTCAGTTTCGTGAGAAACCTTTGCAAGAGAGACACGACTTTATAAAAAGCAAAGGAATATGCTTTAGATGTTGCGGACAGAAGAAACATTTGGCCAAAGATTGTAAATCTCAAGTTACATGCGGAATATGTAAGTCTAACAAACATTCAACTGCTTTTCACGTTTCCAAGGACAAACCGCAGGAAACTCAGAAACAGACTGATAAACAGAATAATGTGACAAGTAGCTGCACAAAAGTGTGTCGAAACCCAACAGGAACTAGTAAGTCATGTGCAAAGACAGTTTTAGTCCGTGTGTACAAAAACGACAACCCTGAAAACAGTCTTTTAACCTATGCTATAATTGATGAGCAAAGTAATAAGTCTTTGGCAAGATCTTCACTTTTCGACCACTTCAACATCCAAAGCGGCAACCTACCTTACTCCTTATCCTCATGTTCAGGAACGTCAACAGAATATGGAAGAAGAGCAAATAATTTGACAGTAGAATCATTTGACTCAAGTTGTAAGTTGAACTTACCCGTATTGATAGAATGTGATCGTGTTCCAAATCTACGCGAAGAAATTCCATCGCCAGAAGTAGCTCGTGGATATACTCACCTGCAGGATATTGCTGAAAACATTCCAATCATCGACGACACGGCGGAAATTCTTCTTCTCATAGGCAGAGACTTATTACAAGCCCACCATGTTCTAGATCAAAAGATAAGTCCTGCACATTTACCTTATGCTCAAAAGTTACATTTAGGATGGGTGATAGTTGGTGAATCCTGCCTTTCCGCAACGCATCAACACGATGATGTATCTGTAATGAAGACGTTTACCCTGAAAGATGGACGTGCTAGTGCATTTCTCGAACCATGTGAAAACGAGTTTCATATGCAAGACATTTTTTCTAAGTCGCCTGATGATGACAAACCAGGTCTTTCTATCGAAGACAAGAGGTTCCTTTCTCAAATGGAAAAGGAAATTTACAAAGACGAAGACGGATTGTGGACAGCTCCGCTACCTTTCCGCAAAGATCGACAAATGCTTCTCAACAATAGATATCAAGCGTGAAAACGAGCCTTAATTCTAGATTCAAGTTTGAAGAAAAATCACATCAAACAAGGTCATGTGTATGAATTTATGGACAAGATAATTAAGAACGGTCATGCTGAAGAGGCACCTTCCCTTGCAGTAGGTAGCGAATGTTGGTACTTACCATTATTTGCTGTATATCATCACAAGAAGCCCGGAAGCGTACGTTGCGTTTTCGACTCATCAGCCAAGTTTGGAGGCATAAGTCTCAATAGTGTTCTACTTACAGGTCCAGATCTGATAAATAGTCTTCTTGGCATTCTTTTCCGATTTCGACAGTTTCCGATAGCAGTTACTGCAGACATTGAACAGATGTTTTACCGCTTTTCTGTTCCTCCAGACCAACGAAACTATCTTAGGTTCTTTTGGCATAAAGATAATAAACCCGAAAACGAATTGATAGAATATCAAATGACAAGACATGTGTTTGGAAATAGTCCATCACCCGCTATAGCGACAGACGGATTGCGAAGAAGTGTTGCAAACGCAGATGAGGATATACGTGACTTCGTAGAAAGAAACTTCTATGTAGATGATGGGTTAGCATCCTTTGAAACACATGAAGAAGCTGCTAGCTTACTGTTGCGTACTCAGAAAACCTTACAAGATGAAGGGAACATAAGGCTTCATAAGATAGCTTCAAATAACACACAAGTGCTGGAATCATTTCCGGAAAGTGACCTTGCAAAGGATTTTAAAGGTATAGACTTAGATTTGAAACAAGCACCTTTGCAAAGAAGTCTAGGAGTAATTTGGGATATGTCAAGAGATGTGTTTACCTTCCAAGTATGTCGTACTCCAAAGCCGTTTACAAAACGTGGACTTTTGTCAACAATCAATAGTTTATATGATCCCATAGGTATAGTAGCACCTGTTACAGTATGTGGTAAAGTCATTCTTCGAGATGTCATGTCGCAGAAAACAGAATGGGACGACCTTTTACCCGAAACATTTCTTTCACGATGGAAATCATGGGAAAGTTCACTTGTGGATCTGGAATCTGTATCTGTTTCAAGATGTTATTGTGATATTTCGCCAAGCGACACGGTCAAAAGAGAACTACATGTGTTTTCGGACGCTTCTCAAATGGCTATTGGAGCCGTAGCTTACCTCAAGACGTATGACATCAATGGATCACACAGACTAAGTTTCGTTCACGGAAAAGCTAAAGTTGCGCCCGTCCATGGGCATACGATACCCAGGTTAGAACTTTGCGCAGCTGTGTTAGCTGTCAACCTTAAGGACTCAATTCTCAGTCACCTCACTTTGAACATTGATTCTGTAACTATGTATACAGACAGTAGGATAGTACTCGGGTACATTTGTAATGAACAAAGGAGGTTCTACGTATATGTTGGAAATCGCGTTGACATTATTCGCCATTCCACAACACCGGATCGATGGTCTTATGTCCCATCTGAGAAAAACCCAGCGGACATCGCAACTCGATTTATTCAACCTAGTGATATAGAACAAAGTATATGGCTTAAAGGACCATCATTCTTACTAGAGGAAAACATAGTTCCTATACAAGAAAACTACACATTGATTGAACCAGATGACGACAAGGAATTGCGACCTATTGTGACAACTTGGAAATCAGATACATGTAAATCACAACCGAATCTTAACTCGAACCAGGCAAGGCACAAAGAAGGTATAGGCTGGACGTTTTGAAAATTTCTCTACTTGGGAAAGTCTTGTACATGCAATTGCGAGACTTAAACATGTGGCTAAATCTTTCAATCATGCTCATGGATGCAAAGGATGGCATATGTGTCCTCTTAAAGCAGATGAGATAAAAGACTCAGAAAACCTTATCATTAAGGAAGTACAAAGTGAATGTTTCTCTACTGAAATTTCTGCTCTTATGGAGGGGAGAAGCATCTCTAATAAAAGTTCCATTGCGTCATTGTATCCATTTCTGGATTCAAATGAAGTTCTTCGAGTTGGAGGTCGCTTGCATAAAAGTAAGAAAGACGATTACGCTTTCAGCAAAAATCCTATTCTCATCCCTAAGAAACATCACATTGCTCTGCTATTAGTTCGACACTTTCATGAATCAGTGTATCATCAAGGTCGCCTTATCACAGAAAGCAAAATTCGCTCATCAGGATTTTGGATTGTTGGCGGGAAACGCTTGATATCGACAATTATTCATAACTGTGTGATATGCAAGAAGTTACGCGGGAAATTTGGTGTTCAAATAATGTCCGACTTACCTGAGGATAGGTTGACCCCATCACCACCCTTTACCTTTGTGGGAGTGGATACATTCGGCCCATGGGACATTATCGCTCGACGTACCCGTGGTGGTCAGGCAAACCAGAAAAGATGGGCAATTTTATTTACATGCCTTGTGAGTAGAGCCATTCATATTGAGGTTGCGGAAGAAATGAGCAGTTCGTCATTCATAAACGCGATGAGACGCTTCATATCAATACGTGGCCCAGTGCGACAATTTAGATCGGACAGAGGAACAAATTTTGTGGGGGCCTCAGCAGAGCTAGGTATGAATACTATTTACATTGAGGATGAACCTATTCAACGGTTTCTGAACTCTAATCAAATTACATGGATCTTCAACCCTCCCCATGCATCCCACTTCGGGGGTGTGTGGGAGAGGATGATAGGTATCTCCCGAAGAATATTGGATGGTATATTACTTCGAAACAATTCGAAAAGCTTGTCGCATGAAGTATTGGTGACATTCATGGCTGAGGTGTGTTCTATTGTTAATAGCCGCCCAATTTGTGCTGTATCGACAGATCCTAACGACTCTTCTGTTCTGACACCAAACATACTCTTGACCCAGAAAAGTGGATACTTACCTGAAATCCTGCCCGAGTTTGGTACAAAGGATGTTTATCGTTCTCAGTGGAGGCATGTTCAATTATTATCTCAGGAATTTTGGAAAAAATGGCGTCAACAGTATTTATCTACATTGCAAAGCCTACCTAAATGGACAAATTTGCACGACAACATAAAAGAAGGAGATATTGTGCTCTTAAAAGATAGCGAAGTGAAACGATCATGTTGGCCGATGGCTGTTGTTGAAAGGACATTCCCAAGCGATGACAAATGTGTTAGAAAGGTTCAAATCCGTGTTGGAAAAGACAGAAAGCAATTCGTGAGACCAATTTGTGAACTTGTACCTCTTTTGGCAGTATAGACCATTTTGTGTAAAATGTATATTCAAACATGATTTGTGTACATGCTGTATTGATAATTTTGCTTAAATGTTTATTCATAGGTTACCTTGAAATTTAGGTTCTTAAATATATATGTATTTGTAGTGATATCAAGTAGATATCAGAAGGGGAGTGTACTGCCCCGGAAATATTTTCCGTGTTGTTCCGTTTTACTTTTGTTTTGTAAAATATCATGTCGGCCACCTGAAAAAATTGTCAAACATTATCTCAAACAAATAGGTGTTGACCCTGCACGGAGTAAGTTTTATAGCCCTAAATAGTTTCTTTTGATAGATATATATTTACTTTTATGAATCTTGTCGTTCAATTATGGAACTCGGTGTTATTTTGTGTATTTTTGAATCGAAAGGACAACGTCCTAGATATTGACCCGATCGGTAAATTATTTTCTGTGCGTATTTTCATTCTATTTCGATATTCTTCATGAAACTTTATACTTTTGTAATAATTATGTTGAGAACAACAACTTTATAATAACATGCAGGTGTCCATTCATAGAATTTTGACATTTTTATGTGAATTTTAGACATTGTTTATTTCACAATAAAAAATTGCACTACACCCTGTAAAACCATGAAAACAGTGCTAAATGTTGCATGTAAGACTTTTTAAAGTTACTTTTTGTATTCTATAAGAACATACATGTTTAAATTACACATTCTTGATCATTTTAAGGTACTTTTTATATTGTAAACAAAGATATACATACATGTACATGTACACCTTTTCTACATCTCGTAATTTTGAACTCTATTGCATTGTAATGATTTTCTTTATTGATTTTTATACCATGTCACTTGTATTTGCTTATTTACTTGTATTTCATGTTTGTAAAATTGTGTTTTTTGTGTATTGTAGTTTTCTACCCTCTCCGGGGGTTTTGGATCGCAATAAAAGTTGCACATTGTTGTTCAATCGCGTTCAACCTGACAGTTTGTTCACGCTTTATGCATGGGTTTTGACTTATTAGCTGCATTTTCTCTTATTTGGAGCTGATTTTACTATTTGTTTGTTGTTGGTCTCTGCGTTATTGACATGTTGGTTCAACGGACCTTTGTTTGGTCTAGTTTATCGTTTTTATTATTCCTTTTCTTTTCAGATCTGATTTATTTTCCACATTTTCAGTAAATTGCATTGGGATTTTAAAAAGTTTTTAGTTTGGAGGGTTGATTGAGATAGTGGTGTATCATGATCATCATCGATCATCAAAGTCAATCTCGTTACCACCATTTGTCAAATTACAATTCTTTTTATACACAATTTAGTATAAGATTAAAATTAAAATTAAAAAATAAGATTACTAAATATAAAACTGAATCTACCTTTTGTGATATCTGGTGTTTCATAATCTTGGCTTTGCTTGTTTGTAGACCTCTTTCTGCTGAAACAATAAATAAATAAATATATGTGCTTTATTGAGAAGAATAATCAAGAAGAAAAATGGAGGGCGTGGGTGTATAGAAGCGACGGGGTCTGGCGGCTGTTATTGTGTTCTATCAAACTTATTTTAAAAGATTTGCTAATAACTTATAGTGAACAAAATGAAGTTTTGAAGGGTCAGTAAGCAATGAGTTTGTATTTAAACATACATATGTCAAGTTACATATTGCAATATTTAGCTTAGATATAATGTCTTAACGTGTATATGAAAATTTCACCCATTCTCTTTCTTATTTTATCTATTTACTATAAACATTTATATTTACGAATACGCTTAGTTAAAACTACAAGCCTAACATAAAGGTAATATTGCTGAATGAAAGCAAAAGTGGGGTGAACAAATCCTTGTGTCACAAATGTAAAGATTAACATCTTTGTGTTATGGATAGATGTTAACTACACGAGTAATACAAGCATTCGAAAGCATAGTTTATTTTAAAAAATCGTCATAATTAACGTTATAAACCTTATTATGCTAAAACGTCCATCAAACTACCTTTTGGTCCAAATTAAAAAGCCAACCGCGACAAGAACAATAGCCACAATGCCACCAGATACACCCCCTGCAACTGATCCAATAATGCTGGCAGATTGTGATGCGTCTACAATATATATATAAAATTATCTTTAAATATTTCAGTTAAAGTTGGTGTACCAACAGCTCCTTATTATAATCAGGGCCACAATATGGGGTGTCCTGGCAATTGCATAGTGATTTTCTGCATACTATAATTAAAATGTATATGTCAAAAGCACATTATTAGTTTACAGAAAACTAACAAATGCAAACTACTCCTGTTCAATTATAAAAATACAGAAATAATAATAGTTGGAGCCAAGCTACTAAGTAATCAGTCTGTCCGTCTGTGCGTGTGTCGTCCGAAACTAATCGAGTCCGAAGTATTAGTTTATCTTTTAAGGTAGGATTTTGATATTTGGTTGGTATCAAGACGATATGTCTTCATGGTTAATAACCTTTGACCTCAAGGTCGGCGGGTACAGAGATGGATATAATCTCACTGATATATAGTTAATATAAATTCAATCGTTTACTTATCATGTAATACACTTCTCACTATGCTTGTTACTCTTTTTAAATGAGTAGTTAAAATGAAATTTTTGAACAGTTCTTATTTGAAACGAAAAAAAATTAAAGAAACAACTACATAAGTAGTTTGGTAAGGAAACTCAATAAATTGAACGACCTTTACAATTAAAAGTTGTGTTTATCGCAAAAATCGAATGACACTCCTTAAACACATTACTAAAGGTTCGCAGTCAGGTTTTGTAAATTATTGCTAGATAACACTAAACAAGATTTATTTCTCTATCCGCCAACTGAGGAGGTCCTGGACAGGTTTGTTGGTCCATACATATTAATCATCTAAGAAATATCCAAACATATATCCCTATAAACAAAAATGGTATGAAAAACTAGGACGCTTATTACATAAAATGAGATTGGCCTATGAACTGCTTGAAAATAGGGTCATGCCTGTGACAAAAAGTTTGTTAAATTTACGTTTAAGTTGCTCGCCAAGGCATGATTACTTATTTTGGCAATAAGATATAAATAGAAAATGTCAGAGTTGTACAGCATAATAATACAATTATAGCGAGTATCGCAGTTGCAAGCTATACAGTTACAGGCGTGTGTGTAAAAAGGTCACGTGATCTATATGAACAAATAAGAAAATATTGTAGACGAACACTAAAATTAATATTAAAATAGACAAAAAATTTGAGATCTTTAAAATTAGGGTATATTTTTTTTAAAAATAACTACAAAAATGTCACGCTATTTTTTGCAATTTGAAACGCTGATTTATGACAGTTTTGTGATGTCACCAACACATTAAAGAAAGACATCACTACACCTATGGAATGCAGAGGTACTCTTAGGGTGCTCTGAAGCAACGTCATGAACAATGCAATGGGCGATGTTCGCATTTAGTCTTCATCTTAAATAAGGATGTCATTATGTTGTAATATATAACTGATTTTAATTGTCCTAAAAGAATTGTGTGACAACAAAATAATGAAAGTGTTTTCCAAACAATTATCAACGAAAGGGAAACAACCCGGTTAATAACATTAAAAACACAAATAAAAAATCACAATTTATGTAATTTATGTCAACAACATTTAACAATACATGATCGGGGTCGCTGAAAAACATAATGCAACAATTTAGGCGCTCTCCTAATGAAGAATTTTTTCAGATTTGTAAACAGTCGTAAGAGCTTTTCTCGGCCAAGCCCTCTAAGAAACCACCCATACATCCGGGTTTAGAAATTTTAAAGTATATTATGAATGGGTACATGTTTTACTCCTTATGATTAAAGAGGAAACATGAGCACACCATAATGTTAAAACCATTAACGTCATTTTGATCGTTTTAATTGAGAACATTATTTAGGTTGAGGTCTTTAAGGCCTATATCTACTATTAATCATGTGCGTGTAAACAATGAAAATGTGGATTCGAGTCTCAATTACCAGTTTAATTGTCAAAGATCGTTGACTTTCTCTTGGTACACCATTTGATTCATCAAAATAAAATGCTATTATAAAAATAAATGTCCTAGAGCTTTCCCAAGTGCCATCGCTAAAAATTTTATTTTATTACGACTGGAGAGATACTAAGTGACAATTTTTGGACATCGATCATTATAAATCCACAAAATAGTAGATCTCGAGAAAACATCACAGTATTTTGAATGAATCAGATCGAATTTGTAGCACCAACATGTAGCCATTAAACGTGTTTTCTATTGGGGTTGCTCACAGTCCGTTTGTTTCTTGCAGCAATTGTTCAATTATATCATGGCGTCTGGTGTACCCGAAAAATCCCTGACCTACAGTATAAAAGCTGCAAGTCTTGTCAGTTAAGATGAGGATAAAGCACACTCTGCCCGCAGTATGAGTCGAAACTGCAACATAAGTGTTGAGAGGTCACCAGCTTAATAGTACTACCTACAACCCTGGCCAACGAAGCTCCTGTTTTCAGTCTGATGAAAGTTATTGCGATTCTTTTATTCGTTGTTAACCTGATGACTGAGAAATCATAAAAACGTAATAGTAAGAAATAAATGCAAGGAAGCGTATCGTGCAACAAGAGCTTTAAGTAAAATGACAATTACAAATCCGGATTCAGTCAAACATATACTACATGAAAGTTAATACAGAAAATACAAACTAAAGTGAGTAACCCAAACCCAATAAAACACATGGTTTCACTCGTGTGCTCCGGATAGGTAAGCAATGCCTGCCTCTAAAAAGACACCATTGGAGTTACCTAATGTCATGTGTAGGAGAAAGTCAAATCCTGGAATATTTCAGACTAACACTGACCCAGCGAAAATGTTCGACGATTTTCGTATTTAAGAGATGTATTTCACATAACGAATTTGCCCATCATCAAAGTTTAAACAGGACGAATTCAAGATAACAGAATAGTTAAACAGATATTTGGACACACTGTATGTGTAAAATATATATCACATCGTGGGATATAATTTGGTGTGCTATTTGTGTTTTGTTTAAATAATTTGAACACATGTGAAACCATACAAAAACCTCCTTTAATCTCTCTTTAATATTGCACCCATTTGTTTTTTAAAATTTGTCCATCATCGCAGTTTAAACAGGACACAGATAACATTATATGATAGTTTAAGAGATATTTGGACATGCTAAAATATATATTCCATCGCTAATGTTCACTTTCATATGTCAACCGATACCATAAAATACTCAGGGTGAAGCTAGCCGGCAATTCTAGCCGTCAATACCGCTAGCGTCAATATCGCTATCCATCAATAATTTAGTCCGCGATAGTATTCATTCGGGAGTGTTCGAGTAATGTATGAAAAGTAAGAAAATTTTTAACTTCAGTTATCTCTCTTTTTACACATGACTCTCAAACCGCACTTGACTATTTTTCTTTTCTTATTAGATAAATTTATAGAAAAGTAGTGCCAATTGTCAAAATAAAAAAAAAATAAAATATGCATCCTATGCAACATAAAATTAATTAAGTTTATCATTTAACAGGAATCATCATTAAAAACTATAATTTTATAACAGTTATTACATAATTATGTAGAATTTTTTTCTCAAGTCAAGGATTATGTCAGTGTTTGCTTAATCGGACGCTTTTACATTCAAAATGGCAGGTGTATTTCTATCTCACTATTCCGTATTCCTTTTTTTCCTTTCGTTTTTTTTTTTTTTTTTTTTTTTTTTTTTTTTTGTATTTTGGCGTTTTACATTTATATCTTAACTAATCGATTTTTCTATTGTTTAAACAACTAAAATCGTATAAACTTAAATTTATAAGCTTCAGACATGTTACAATTCCGCTATCTATTATAAAGAGGAGTGTTCAAGAAAGAAGAATACGTGGTTAATTCAATTTACTTCTGTTACAGTACCGTAACTTTTTATAGAATAATTCTACAATTCTACTTTTAGGGATTTAGAAAATTATTTTAATTTTAATAATTTACTAATTTTCTGATTGAACAGTGGTCTTTAACCCAACTGGTATATAGTTAGGCCACACTTTGGTTTTTAAGTTATTAAGGACCGACTTTACTCAAAATGATCGATATGAAAAAATCGCGTCCCTATATCTTGAATACTTTGACAAACTCCCGGTGTTCAAATTTTCTGTGTCTGATTTAAGTGATGACATTTATTCCAGAGCTAGGACTTAACACCCTTCTCAGACGCCATAGCCGTAGAGTCAGTTAAAAAGGCCTAGGGGAATCAGGGAGGTCCTTAATCTATATCGTGAATACTTGGACCAACTCTTGGTGTTCGAGTTATCCGAATCTGAATTAAGTGAAAATTACCGATAAAGTAATATCTCTTATCCTGCTGGGACGTCACACCCATTTCAATTGCCATAGACTTAGGTTAAAATAAGAGGAGAGTTCCGTGAGTCATTAACCTATCTCAAGCATACTTGGGCCAACCGCCGGTCTTCGAGATATCGGGGTCTGAATTACGTGAAAAATGACTCGTATGATGATAACTATTCCTGTACTCGGACTTCACACCCCTTTTAATCGCCATGGATCTACTGTAAATTAAGAGGGGACTTTGGCAGGTCATTAAAGGGAAACTTCGCAAAAAAATGAAAATTTGATATGTTATTCTTCAACTAGAAGAAACACCTTTGCCTCTTGATGTTTTATTATATTTTCAATGGTTAAGTTTCTGCATTGAATTTACCGTGTATAAAATGCACTTATGGAGGTCCGCCATCTTGTCACTATCTCGTCACTAGATGGCGATACTAGACATCTAAGTGGTTAAGTGGCAATTAGCCGAATCCCAAATTGCCGATTCCCAGATTGCCGCGTCCAATTAGCCGATTCCCAGTTTGCCGATTCATTGATGTTTTACCATTAAAGATAATATTTTGCCTAAGTTCAATAACTTAAATGCAATTCTTTTGAAAAAAATTTTTTTCATCAATTTACATTTTCTAAATCACTAATTATTAGCTTTTTATATAAATTCATAACAATAACGACCCAAGCTGATAATTTTTAATTGTGAAAGATTGCCTAAATTAAGCACCCATAATTGTCGGTAAAGTTCAGTGACTTAATTTTTCTCAGCTAATCATATATTTTTAAAGCAAAGAATGTCCCAAGCTGATACTTTATAATTGTATAAGCCGACAATTCCTTCTATGTCACTTAAATTATTTAATTTGCTCTAGATACAATACTTTTTACACCAATCGGATTGTTCTTAATTGGTTTAATAATATGTAATCGGCAAACTGGGAATCGGCAAATTGGACGCGGCAATCTGGGAATCGGCAATTTGGGATTCGGCAAACTGGAATGCACCCATCTAAGTACTTTTTCCAGAATGTTAGTTTAATGTAAGGTGACCTCATTTTTTCATTTTTCCTCGAATATTAGAAAATTATCGAATTCTGCCATAAATATTAATTAAAATGAAAATTATTCGTATTATTATTTTCAACTTAATCGGAGTATGTAACTTATTGAACGAAACTTTTTTATACAAAATATTTGCGAAGTTGACTATTTAAGAAATAACCGTCATTAAATGAAATATTTTTGAATACTCTGTTTTCGCGCATCAATTTTCACATGTGTATATTTGAGTCAACGTGTAAGTTTTCGTTTCCTCTGACTTGGCAGCTAAAGGTATTCGAAATCTTATATACATCCTGTGTTCTGACACTTCGGTGTATTCAATCATACCTATCTTTGGCAGGAGGGGGCGTGCCGTTCTATACATGATTAACCTTTAATCTGGTTAGCTTTGAAACAGTCCGAATATTCATACTTCAAAGTCGGCGTCAAGTGATCTAGAAATTG
The DNA here is from genome assembly GCA_944474755.1 of Limnoperna fortunei. Taxonomy (NCBI): domain Eukaryota; kingdom Metazoa; phylum Mollusca; class Bivalvia; order Mytilida; family Modiolidae; genus Limnoperna; species Limnoperna fortunei. The sequence continues at coordinate 11,010,575 of OX104120.1, read as the reverse complement.
CAATAAACATCCATGTTTGTTTACCTGCTAATTCTGTTAATTACCCTTCATAAACGAGTAATGATTTACCTGTAACATTTTCACGTCCAGGTACAACTGCCGTTTCAAGACCAGCAAAATTATTTACAGAATTTTATTTTATATATAAAAATAATCATACAAATATATCTTTTACTACATTTAATATTTAGGTAAATTATATCTGAGTTAAATAAAGACAGGTTAAAATTTGTGTATAAAAATACTTTTATTAATACAAAGATCATTAAAACATTAAGACGTATTTGGTAATCTTATGTTGTCAGCTGGTCATTAGTCATCGCCACAGTTAATATATTCTTCAAAGAGCTAAGGCAGAAAAACAAATTTTTAAACTGGATTATTTATCATATTTACTGGAAAATTACATTTATCACGTCATAAATGCAGTCACGTGATAAAATACTGTCAATATGGCGGCCCCCATACACAAAATTTTACCACCTTTAATCCACTCTAGAAGAGTAACGGTAAAGAATACAAAAAAACATCTAAAGGCAAATATATTTCTTTTTATTTGAAGAATAACATATCCAATTGTCATTTTTTCGCGAAGTTTCTCCTTAACCTTTATCATGAATACTTGCGCCAAATTCCGGTGTTCGAGATATCAAGGTCTGAACTACGTGAAAAATGACTCGTATGGTGATAACTATTCCCGTACTAGGACTTCACACCCCTTTCAATCGCCATGGATCTACTGTAAATTGAGAGGGGACCTTAGTAGGTCAGTTACCTATCTCATGAATACTTGGACCAACTTCCGGTGTTCGAGATATCGGGGTCTTAATTACGTGAAAAATGACTCGTATGGTGATAATTATTGCCGTACTAGGACTTCACACCCCTTTCAATCGCCATGGATCTACTGTAAATTGAGAGGGGACCTTAGTAGGTCATCAACCTATATCATGAATACTTGGGCCAACTCCCGGTGTTCGAGATATCGGGTTCTGAATTACGTGAAAAATGACTCGTATGGTGATAATTATTGCCATACTAGGACTTCACACCCCTTTAAATCACCATGGATCTACTGCAAATTAAGAAGGTACCTTACTAGGTCATCAACCAATATCATGAATACTTGGGCCAACTTCCGGTGTTCGAGATATCGGGGTCTGAATTACGTGAAAAATGACTCGTATGGTGATAATTATTGCCGTACTAGGACTTCACACCCCCTTCAATCACCATAGATCTACTGTAAATTGAGAGGGGACCTTAGTAGGTCATCAACCTATCTCATTAATACTTGGGCCAACTTCCGGTGTTCGAGATATCGGGGTCTGAATTACGTGAAAAATGACTCGTATGGTGATAATTGTTGCCGTACTAGGACTTCACACCCCTTTCAATCGCCATGGATCTACTGTAAATTGAGAGGGGAGCTTAGTAGGTCATTGACCTATATCATGAATACTTGGGCCAACTTCCGGTGTTCGAGATATCGGGATCTGAATTACGTGAAAAATGACTCGTATGGTGATAATTGTCGCCTTACTAGGACTTCACACCCTTTTCAATCGCCATGAATATACTGTAAATTGAGAGGGGACCTTAGTAGGTCATCAAATTATATTATGAAAACTTGGGCCAACTTCTGGTGTTCGAGATATCGGGGTCTGAATTACGTGAAAAATGACTCGTATGGTGATAATTGTTGCCTTACAAGTCCTTAAAACCCCTTTCAATCGCCATGGATCTACTGTAAATTGAGAGGGGACCTTAGAAGTTCATTAACCTAAATCATGAATACTTTGGCCAACCTCCGGAGTTCGAGATATGGTGATAATTATTGCCATACTAGGACTTCACACACACTTTAAATCGCCATGGATCTACTGTAAATTGAGAGGGTACCTTAGTAGGTCATCAACCTATATCTTGAATACTTGGGCCAACTTCCGGTGTTCGAGATATCGGGGTCTGAAGTACGTGAAAAATGACTCGTATGGTGATAATTGTTGCCTTACTAGGACTTCACACCCCTTTCAATCGCCATGGATCTACTGTAAATTGAGAGGGGAGCTTAGTAGGTCATTGACCTATATCATGAATACTTGGGCCAACTTCCGGTGTTTGGGATAGCGGGGTCTGAATTACGTGAAAAATAACTCGTATGGTGATAATTGTTGCCTTACTAGGAGTTCACACCCCTTTCAATCGCAATGGATCTACTGTAAATTGAGAGGTGACCTTAGTAGGTCATCAACCTATATCATGAATACTTGGGCCAATTTCCGGTGTTCGAGATATCGGGGTCTGAATTACGGGAAAAATGACTCGTATGGTGATAATTGTTGCCTTACTAGGACTTCAAACCCTTTCAATCGCCGTGGATCTACTGTAAATTGAGAGGGGACCTTAGTAGGTCACCACCCTATATCATGAATACTTTGCCAACTTCCGGTGTTCGAGATATTGGGGTCTGAATTACGTGAAAAATGACTCGTATGGTGATAATTGTTGCCTTACTAGGAGTTCACACCCCTTTCAATCGCAATGGATCTACTGTAAATTGAGAGGGGACCTTAGTAGTTCATTAACGTAAATCATGAATACTTGGGCCAACCTCAGGATTTCGAGATATCGGGGATTGAATTACGTGAAAAATGACTCGTACGGTGATAATTGTTACCGTACTAGGACTTCACACCCAATTTCAATCGCCATGGATCTACTGTAAATTGAGAGGGGATCTTAGTAGGTCACCACCCTATATCATGAATACTTGGGCCAACTTCCGGTGTTCGAGATATCGGGGTCTGAATTACGTGAAAAATGACTCGTATGGTGATAATTGTTGCCTTACTAGTCCTTAAAACCTCTTTCAATCGCCATGGACCTACTGTAAATTGAGAGGGGACCTTAGTAGGTCATCAAATTATATTATGAAAACTTGGGCCAACTTCTGGTGTTCGAGATATCGGGGTCTGAATTACGTGAAAAATGACTCGTATGGTGATAATTGTTGCCTTACAAGTCCTTAAAACCCCTTTCAATCGCCATGGATCTACTGTAAATTGAGAGGGGACCTTAGAAGTTCATTAACCTAAATCATGAATACTTTGGCCAACCTCCGGAGTTCGAGATATGGTGATAATTATTGCCATACTAGGACTTCACACACACTTTAAATCGCCATGGATCTACTGTAAATTGAGAGGGTACCTTAGTAGGTCATCAACCTATATCTTGAATACTTGGGCCAACTTCCGGTGTTCGAGATATCGGGGTCTGAAGTACGTGAAAAATGACTCGTATGGTGATAATTGTTGCCTTACTAGGACTTCACACCCCTTTCAATCGCCATGGATCTACTGTAAATTGAGAGGGGAGCTTAGTAGGTCATTGACCTATATCATGAATACTTGGGCCAACTTCCGGTGTTTGGGATAGCGGGGTCTGAATTACGTGAAAAATGACTCGTATGGTAATAATTGTTGCCTTACTAGGACTTCACACCCCTTTCAATCGCCATGGATCTACTGTAAATTGAGAGGGGACCTTAGTAGGTCATCAACCTATATAATGAATACTTGGGCCAACCTCCGGTGTTCGAGATATCGGGGTCTGAATTACGGGAAAAATGACTCGTATGGTGATAATTGTTGCCTTACTAGGACTTCAAACCCTTTCAATCGCCGTGGATCTACTGTAAATTGAGAGGGGACCTTAGTAGGTCACCACCCTATATCATGAATACTTGGCCAACTTCCGGTGTTCGAGATATTGGGGTCTGAATTACGTGAAAAATGACTCGTATGGTGATAATTGTTGCCTTACTAGGAGTTCACACCCCTTTCAATCGCAATGGATCTACTGTAAATTGAGAGGGGACTTTAGTAGTTCATTAACGTAATACTTGGGCCAACCTCAGGATTTCGAGATATCGGGGCTTGAAATACGTGAAAAAAGACTCGTACGGTGATAATTGTTGCCGTACTAGGACTTCACACCCAATTTCAATCGCCATGGATCTACTGTAAATTGAGAGGGGAGCTTAGTAGGTCATCAACCTATATCATGAATACTTGGGCCAACTTCCGGTGTTTGAGATATCGGGGTCTGAATTACGTGAAAAATGACTCGTATGGTGATAATTGTTGCCTTACTAGGACTTCACACCCTTTCAATCGCAATGGATCTACTGTACATTGAGAGGTGACCTTAGTAGGTCATCAACCTATATCATGAATACTTGGGCCAATTTCCGGTGTTTGGGATAGCGGGGTCTGAATTACGTGAAAAATGACTCGTATGGTGATAATTGTTGCCTTACTAGGACTTCACACCCCTTTCAATCGCCATGGATCTACTGTAAATTGAGAGGGGACCTTAGTAGGTCATCAACCTATATAATGAATACTTGTGCCAACCTCCGGTGTTCGAGATATCGGGGTCTGAATTACGTGAAAAATAACTCGTATGGTGATAATTGTTGCCTTACTAGGAGTTCACACCCCTTTCAATCGCAATGGATCTACTGTAAATTGAGAGGGGATCTTAGTAGGTCACCACCCTATATCATGAATACTTGGGCCAACTTCCGGTGTTCGAGATATCGGGGTCTGAATTACGTGAAAAATGACTCGTATGGTGATAATTGTTGCCTTACTAGTCCTTAAAACCTCTTTCAATCGCCATGGACCTACTGTAAATTGAGAGGGGAGCTTAGTAGGTCATTGACCTATATCATGAATACTTGGGCCAACTTCCGGTGTTCGAGATATCGGGATCTGAATTACGTGAAAAATGACTCTTATGGTGATAATTGTCGCCTTACTAGGACTTCACACCCCTTTCAATCGCCATGAATATACTGTAAATTGAGAGGGGACCTTAGTAGGTCATCAAATTATATTATGAAAACTTGGGCCAACTTCTGGTGTTCGAGATATCGGGGTCTGAATTACGTGAAAAATGACTCGTATGGTGATAATTGTTGCCTTACAAGTCCTTAAAACCCCTTTCAATCGCCATGGATCTACTGTAAATTGAGAGGGGACCTTAGAAGTTCATTAACCTAAATCATGAATACTTTGGCCAACCTCCGGAGTTCGAGATATGGTGATAATTATTGCCATACTAGGACTTCACACACACTTTAAATCGCCATGGATCTACTGTAAATTGAGAGGGTACCTTAGTAGGTCATCAACCTATATCTTGAATACTTGGGCCAACTTCCGGTGTTCGAGATATCGGGGTCTGAAGTACGTGAAAAATGACTCGTATGGTGATAATTGTTGCCTTACTAGGACTTCAGACCCCTTTCAATCGCCATGGATCTACTGTAAATTGAGAGGGGAGCTTAGTAGGTCATTGACCTATATCATGAATACTTGGGCCAACTTCCGGTGTTTGGGATAGCGGGGTCTGAATTACGTGAAAAATGACTCGTATGGTAATAATTGTTGCCTTACTAGGACTTCACACCCCTTTCAATCGCCATGGATCTACTGTAAATTGAGAGGGGACCTTAGTAGGTCATCAACCTATATAATGAATACTTGGGCCAACCTCCGGTGTTCGAGATATCGGGGTCTGAATTACGTGAAAAATAACTCGTATGGTGATAATTGTTGCCTTACAAGGAGTTCACACCCCTTTCAATCGCAATGGATCTACTGTAAATTGAGAGGGGACCTTAGTAGGTCATCAACCTATATCATGAATACTTGGGCCAATTTTCGGTGTTCGAGATATCGGGGTCTGAATTACGGGAAAAATGACTCGTATGGTGATAATTGTTGCCTTACTAGGACTTCAAACCCTTTCAATCGCCGTGGATCTACTGTAAATTGAGAGGGGACCTTAGTAGGTCACCACCCTATATCATGAATACTTGGCCAACTTCCGGTGTTCGAGATATTGGGGTCTGAATTACGTGAAAAATGACTCGTATGGTGATAATTGTTGCCTTACTAGGAGTTCACACCCCTTTCAATCGCAATGGATCTACTGTAAATTGAGAGGGGACTTTAGTAGTTCATTAACGTAATACTTGGGCCAACCTCAGGATTTCGAGATATCGGGGCTTGAAATACGTGAAAAAAGACTCGTACGGTGATAATTGTTGCCGTACTAGGACTTCACACCCAATTTCAATCGCCATGGATCTACTGTAAATTGAGAGGGGAGCTTAGTAGGTCATCAACCTATATCATGAATACTTGGGCCAACTTCCGGTGTTTGAGATATCGGGGTCTGAATTACGTGAAAAATGACTCGTATGGTGATAATTGTTGCCTTACTAGGACTTCACACCCCTTTCAATCGCAATGGATCTACTGTAAATTGAGAGGTGACCTTAGTAGGTCATCAACCTATATCATGAATACTTGGGCCAATTTCCGGTGTTTGGGATAGCGGGGTCTGAATTACGTGAAAAATGACTCGTATGGTGATAATTGTTGCCTTACTAGGACTTCACACCCCTTTCAATCGCCATGGATCTACTGTAAATTGAGAGGGGACCTTAGTAGGTCATCAACCTATATAATGAATACTTGGGCCAACCTCCGGTGTTCGAGATATCGGGGTCTGAATTACGTGAAAAATAACTCGTATGGTGATAATTGTTGCCTTACTAGGAGTTCACACCCCTTTCAATCGCAATGGATCTACTGTAAATTGAGAGGGGACCTTAGTAGGTCATCAACCTATATCATGAATACTTGGGCCAATTTTCGGTGTTCGAGATATCGGGGTCTGAATTACGGGAAAAATGACTCGTATGGTGATAATTGTTGCCTTACTAGGACTTCAAACCCTTTCAATCGCCGTGGATCTACTGTAAATTGAGAGGGGACCTTAGTAGGTCACCACCCTATATCATGAATACTTGGCCAACTTCCGGTGTTCGAGATATTGGGGTCTGAATTACGTGAAAAATGACTCGTATGGTGATAATTGTTGCCTTACTAGGAGTTCACACCCCTTTCAATCGCAATGGATCTACTGTAAATTGAGAGGGGACTTTAGTAGTTCATTAACGTAATACTTGGGCCAACCTCAGGATTTCGAGATATCGGGGCTTGAATTACGTGAAAAAAGACTCGTATGGTGATAATTGTTGCCGTACTAGGACTTCACACCCAATTTCAATCGCCATGGATCTACTGTAAATTGAGAGGGGAGCTTAGTAGGTCATCAACCTATATCATGAATACTTGGGCCAACTTCCGGTGTTTGAGATATCGGGGTCTGAATTACGTGAAAAATGACTCGTATGGTGATAATTGTTGCCTTACTAGGACTTCACACCCCTTTCAATCGCCATGGATCTAGTGTAAATTGAGAGGGGACCTTAGAAGTTCATTAACCTATATAATGAATACTTGGGCCAACCTCCGGTGTTCGAAATATCGGGGTCTGAATTACGTGAAAAATAACTCGTATGGTGATAATTGTTGCCTTACTAGGAGTTCACACCCCTTTCAATCGCAATGGATCTACTGTAAATTGAGAGGTGACCTTAGTAGGTCATCAACCTATATCATGAATACTTGGGCCAATTTCCGGTGTTCGAGATATCGGGGTCTGAATTACGTGAAAAATGACTCGTATGGTGATAATTGTTGCCTTACTAGGAGTTCACACCCCTTTCAATCGCAATGGATCTACTGTAAATTGAGAGGGGACCTTAGTAGGTCATCAACCTATATCATGAATACTTGGGCCAACTTCCGGTGTTCGAGATATCGGGGTCATAATTACGTGAAAAATGACTCGTATGGTGATAATTGTTGCCTTACTAGGATTTCACACCCCTTTCAATCGCCATGGATCTACTGAACATTGAGAAGGGACCTTAGTAGGTCATCAACCTATATCATGAATACTTGGGCCAACTTCCGGTGTTCGAGATATCGGGGTCTGAATTACGTGAAAAATGACTCGTATGGTGATAATTGTTGCCTTACTAGGACTTCACACCCCTTTCAATCGCCATGGATCTACTGTAAATTGAGAGGGGACCTTAGTAGGTCATCAACCTATATCATGAATACTTGGGCAAACTTCCGGTGTTCGAGATATCGGGGTCTGAATTACGTGAAAAATGACTCGTATGGTGATAATTGTTGCCTTACTAGGACTTCACACCCCTTTCAATCGCCATGGATCTACTGTAAATTGAAAGGGTACCTTAGAAGGTCATCAACCTATATCTTGAATACTTGGGCCAACTTCCGGTGTTCGAGATATCGGGGTCTGAACTAATTGAAAAATGACTCGTATGGTGATAATTGTTGCCTTACTAGGACTTCACACTCCTTTCAATCGACATGGATCTACTGTAAATTGAGAGGGGACCTTAGTAAGTCATCAACCTATATCATGAATACTTGGGCCAACTTCCGGTGTTCGAGATATCGGGGTCATAATTACGTGAAAAATGACTCGTATGGTGATAATTGTTGCCTTACTAGGATTTTACACTCCTTTCAATCGCCATGGATCTACTGAACATTGAGAAGGGACCTTAGTAGATCATCAACCTATATCATGAATACTTGGGCCAACTTCCGGTGTTCGAGATATCGGGGTCTGAATTACGTGAAAAATGACTCGTATGGTGATATATGTTGCCTTACTAGGACCCTTTTGAATCGCCATGGATCTACTGTAAATTGAGAGGGGACCTTAGCAGGTCATCAACCTATAACACTTGGACGAACTTCCGGTGTTCGAGATATCGGGGTCTGAATTACGTGAAAAATGACTAGAATCAATCGAATTGTTTCTTTTATCGGATTAGCTATTTGCAGTTTATGACCTTTAGTTTAACAAAACCAATCTTTTGGAAAATTATTTTTGTCACACACACACACACTAACACACACACACACACACACACACACACACACACACACACACACACACACACACACACACACACACACACACACACACACACAATATATTATAATGCAAAATAGCGATAATAAAATGTTATTATCCAAAATACGTCTCGAACGAAAACAGATATTTATAAACTTTAATCAGCTAAAGCAAGCGTAACAAACATTTTTCGGTCCAATCCTATTAACAATCTCATAAATGAAATGTAAAATTAATAATTGAAACAAGGCATATGTCTGCAATGATTCATGCATTCAAATACAAATAATAATACAATAATCAAAAACTTATGCGATAAAGTGTGTATATATGACATTTAATTATCAACCCCAAATAACAATTATTATTATATGACTGACATTTATCTCGATTTTGATTGGCCCAGGGTATCATGAAAAGTATTGTGCAGACTGTGTGTTAACCTCAAAGTAGATAAAAATAGACTGATATAAAAGCTTTGACTTTTGAGTATCTAAAAATAGAATATTTATCACTTTTCAGTAGTTAAAAATAGAATTCAACAATAGGAAATAAACATTAATTTGATTGGTTGAATTAAAAAACATCAGCCAATCAAAGTCATTCTTTTTAAACATTCTGTTTGTTGACTTGTTTTAAAATTGCCGACGAGCAGCAGCAGACAAGGTTTGCTGTCAATGAACAGGAACCTTTTTTGCCAATTTTTCATAATTGCTCTTATATTACTCTAAATTTTAATTGGAAAATGTTAATTTCTTTTAATTTAAAATGTGATGGTTAACTTTTGTTATTGTTGAAATAAATTATTATTGTGATCCTTTTTTATTAGAGACTTCCAGTGTAAAAGTCATATAATAAAACATTCATCGACTTTGATATAGGTTAATACCTGGTTTTATCAAACCTTAAAAAATAATCCGTTGGCTCGGTGGATATAATTTTTTTCAGGTTGATAAAACCAGGTATTAACTTATATCAAAGTCAATAAATGTATAGTATAACGATACTTATATGTTACAAGGTGCATTTACCATGATGCTGAAGTATCTAAATTGTAATGAATTCACTTGAACAATATTAAGAACATGTTTAAAACGTAACATAAATTCACTCACCTTGCACTGCTAGCCTAACAGGTGTTCCTGAACTTATTCCAAGATAATTTGTCACATAACAAACATATATTCCATTGTCTGAGTTATTCAGATTGTAGATAGTAAGTGACGGAGACATTACAGAGCTACCATTGTACTTTATACCATCTATTGAATTGAGCGTCATGTTATCTTTCTTCCAAAATACATTTGTAGACTCGGGATAGGAATCAAACGAACAAGGTATGACGGCTTCTCCACCGACTCTAATTTGCAGGCTTTGTGCGGATGATTGTACAAGTGGCTTATCTTTAAGAAAACCAAAACAAATAATCCATTTTTACTGCAATCCAAAAATGTTTCGTTTTTGGTGAATTTGGTGGCTCATTGCCGAAATTGGGAAAGTCGAAAACAATCCGATTGGACATTATGTTTAGAATACTAATTTTTTCCCTAATGACCCATTTTCAAGACAATGAGTTGAAAAGAATTTTTTACCCCATTTTTAAGAAAGCAGACATTTTGAAATGAGGGCCATCTTACTAGAGAAAGCATTTTAGGTTTCGTCAAAATTTCATTAAGTTTCCTCGACTCGTTCTACAAAACATTCTGGAAAAAATCATCTACTTCTTATTCTGTGATTAGAAAAAAAATTAATTAATCAATAGATGAATAAATAGTAATAATAATAATAATAATAATAATAATAATTAAAAAGATAAATGTAAAAATGTAAAGGCATTACGTTATGTATTGTCTGTTTTTAAATGTCACTAGAAGTAATGAAAATTAGTTTTTTAGTAAAGCAATATATAGTTGTTAAGATCTTTCATAAAAGGCATATTTCAGTAAATTACGTCATCCTGATTCTCAAAATATTGATGATAAGGGCTTTTGTAAAGGCTTACATTGTTGATCTGGATCTTAACCCATTACCTTTGATCTTGGGCTGTTATCAAGTTCTGAGCCAAAAACTGATTAACCAAAACGCGTGAAGGATAATAACTCTTAAGCGGGTCGTAGAACAGTTCAAACCATATACCAAATGAAGGTGTCAATGAGTTGAGTATTGTTCATATTTATTGTTTGTATCCGTTTTTAACGTTTTTTGAGTTATAATGACAACCACCCTTGTTGTTATTACATGTATAACTCGAAAAACGTAAAAGACAGATGCAAACCATTAAATGATCATCAGTGACATTTGTACTTTACATCAGTCCATTATGGGATTACCCCTTATAACCAATGAGATAATTACATGCTTGCATGTCTTATTGTTTTCTAACAAAATTAAATTCGACATTATTTTTGCAAACCGTCATCAAATATCATTCTGACAATCGTAACCGATTGGTTATCACGTAATTTTTACGGTTTCCGTATTATAATGATGACACGGTTGTGTTTGGGTGATAACAATGTTGAAAATGTACTCGGCTGTAAGAAATCTATAGAAAATACAAAATATGGTCCCAGGTTATCCAAAGTTTTGAAATAATAAGTCATATATTTAATAAACTTTCAAAGATTGGCTGACAAAAAAATAATTAGAAAAAGGACAATAAGGTCTTTCTATGAAATTCGAAAAACCTTAATAAGTAAATAATAAGTAATTGGTAAAACAATAAATCCCCTACACTTCGTGGTCTATGACTTAATAACAAAATATCGCATGCTGTTTGCATATAGTTAAAGGTACAAAATGTAAACATTGTGAAATTTCTTGTCATACGTCTAAATAATGAATGCCATAGTAAGCTTGAAAACTCTTAGCAAATTAATCAGATGAAATCAGAATAAAAAAGTTATTCTAAAAATTCCTTCTTGAATATATATTGTAATCTTTCTTTTATTTCCTTAATTTAAAAATGTGCTTGTTTTTTATTGGGTTCTATGTACTTTTAGCCTTGTCGTCTTTGGTCCATGCATCATTGTGTTTCCTAAACTCTTTGTTTTTTGTGTTTGTTTGTTTGTTTGAATGATGTTTAACGCCACTTTTAGCATTTTGTCAGCTATATCACGACGTCCGGATTTTATAAGGCAGGAGGGCGGAGAAAACCCCGGACATTCGGTACGAAAACTTGCAATCCTTGTCAGTTAAAATTGGCCACAGTGAGACTCGAACCAGCAACCTCTGTGTTGACAGACGACGTGGGCAGTAGTAGACGAACTAACTTTACCACTCGGCAACCGAGGCCCTTAAATCTTTCTTAAATACTTGTAAATTTGCATGTAAGTTGACGTTAGCTTGAAAGTAATCATAAGAATATAAAGAGGTATCAGCACGACAGTATCAATTCCAACTTTGCAAAGAATTACGAGAAAATGTACTTAATGCACTTTTTATAATTTCAATTAAATGTAGTACCAGCTCACATTATTTTTGACGTAATATGAAAGTACAGCAACCAGCTAAACGTTTGTCATGCTGAAACTTTCTCTCCAGTTAAACAAAAGGCAAACGATGAGGGTTGATTATTTTATTGATATGCAGTAAAAGAATAATTTGTTCTTGCCCATGAACCTGTTAATTTCATTCCTTTTTAGATTTATCTCGGTGATGTATTCCATACTATGACTCTTTAGCATTATTTCTATGTAACTGAATAATCTGTCATTCATATGATATGAGTACACATTTTTTAATCTGGGGTACGCGATTACACAATAACTGTAACTGCAAGTTCACATGCCCTAGATTTGTGATCAGCATCCATCATGCATATTGTCAAGTCATTCCACGTAATTAAGGTCTTTCCCTTTCCAAGGGAAAGACCTTACTTTATTTCTTCTGATTATTATTTTTTTTAATTATTATTAAGGTCTTTCCCCTTTCCAAGGGAAAGACCCTAATGTATTTCTTAAGAATATTAAGGTCTTTCCCCTTTCCAAGGGAAATACCTTACTGTATTTTTTCTGATTATTTTTATTATTATTATTATTATTATTATTATTATTATTATTATTATTATTATTAAGGTCTTTCCTCTTTCCATGGAAAAGACCTTATTGTATTTCTTCTGATTATTATTTTTCTTCTTCTTTTCCACCGTCAATGTCAAAAAAATGTCTTGACGTATCGCTTTGAAACTTGGTACACTTAACCGACACTACCTGGCCTCGACCTGAGTCACTCTGCGAAACCGATCTATTTTTAGTAACGGAAAGTAGCAAAGAAAACCGACTGAACAACAAGAGCCAAAAACCAAGGGACAGTTACAAATCCGATATAGACAAACACAACACAAAAATCAAAAACATAAAACACAGAAAGAGAGTAACCCGAACCCAATAAAAACCATGGGTACACTCAGGTGCTCCGGACGAGTAAGCAGTGCCTGCCTCTAATTAGACACCCATCGAGTTACTCATTGTCTTGTCTAGGGAAAAGAGTTATCTGCCCGTGATTCAAAAACCTTGTGTGCAGATAAACTAAGAAACCGTAACCGTTATCAAAAATCTGAAGTGGGGAAAATGTTGCTAGACTCCTGGTCATGAATCGTCACTCAAATATTTTTGTTTCGATCATCTTCCTGGTTACGCGAGTTTGACGCGAAATTTGTCGAAAACGTCAAAGTTATCGGATTTACACAAAACTTGGTTTCCAATAGATATGAGGGTCCTAATTACATCTATCGGATCAATTTTTTTTCGGTCCACCATTTTCAAAATGGCCGCTTTGAAATTTTTGTTGTCAATATAACTCAAAAACCATAAAAAATTGAAGCCGACAATATATCAGAAAAATGTTTCTCTCATTGAGATCTACGTTTGAGATATAGTGTCGAAAACTGTGCGACAAACCGTTTTCGAGGTTATGGCCCTTGACAGGTTTCGGCTAAATTTTGTTTTCAATATAACTCAAAAACCATAAAAAATTGAAGCAGACAATATATCAGAAAAATTTTCCTCTCACTGAGATCTACGTTTGACATATTAGTGTCGAAAACTGTGCGACAAACCGTTTTCGATGTTATGGCCCTTGACAGGTTTCGGCTAAATTTTGTTTTCAATATAACTCAAAAACCATAAAAAATTGAAGCAGACAATATATATCAGAAAAATGTTCCTCTCATTGAGATCTACATTTGATATATAGTGTTGAAAACTATGCGAAAAACAGTTTTCGAGGTTATGGCCCTTGACAGGTTTCGGCTAAATTTTGTTATCAATATAACTCGAAAACCATAAAAATTTGAAGCAGACAATATAACAGAAAAATGTTCCTCTCATTGAGATCTACATTTCATATAATTATTGAAAACTGTGCGACAAATCGTTTTCAAGATATGGCCTTTGACATTTTTCGGCTAATCAGTTTATGGCTTATAACTTTTAAACCGTCACAGATAATATAGTGAACATAGGTTTTTTGTGACCGTCTCAAAAAGCCCTTCGATTTAAGATCAAAGTCCAATGGTAACGGGCAGCAATTTTCAAAATTAGCAACAATATACCTAGACATAACACTAAGAAAATGCCGGGAAAGACCTCACATTTTTTCTTTGAACAAAATGACTTTTCATTATTATTATTAGTGTCTTGAAGTATCGCTTTGAAACTTGGCACACTTAACCGACACTACCTGGGCTCGACCTGAGTCACTCTGCGAAACCGAACTATATTTAGTAACGGAGTTATCTGCCCGGGATTTAAAAACCTTGTTTGCAGATAAAGTCAGAAACCGTAACCGTTATCAAAAATCTGAAGTGGGGAAAATGTTGCTAGACTTCAGGCCATGATTCGTCACGCAAAACATTTTGTTTTGATCAACGTCCTGGTTACCCGATTTTGACGCGAAATTTGTCGAAAACGTCAAAGTTGTCGGATTTACGGTTTCCAAGTAGATATGAGGGTCCTAATTACATATGTCGGATCAAAAAAAAATTTTCGGTCCACCATTTTCAAATGGCCGCAATTGACATATAACTCGAAAACCATAAAAAGTTGAAGCAGACCATATATCAGAAAAATGTTCCTCTCATTAAGATCTACATTTGATATAAGGGTGGGAAACTGTGCGACAAACCGTTTTCGAGGTTATGGCCCTTGACAGGTTTCGGTTGAATATTGTTTTCAATCTAACTCAAAAACCATAGCAACTGACTATTAAGTCATTAGCAACCATATACCTAGACATAACTTAAAGACCATAAAAAATTGAAGCAGACAATATATCAGAAAAATGTTCCTCTCATTGACATCTACATTTGATGTAAGGGTCAAAAACTGTGTGACAAATCGTTTTCGAGGTTATGGGCCTTGAAGGTTTCGGCTAAATATTGTTTTCAATATAACTCAAAAACGATAAAAAAAATGAAGCAGACAATATATCAGAAAAATGTCCCTCTCATTGAAACCTACATTTGATATAAGGATTGAAAACTGTGCGACAAACCGTTTTCGAGGTTATGGCTATTGACAGGTTTCGGCTAAATTTTGTTTTCAATATAACTTAAAGACCATAAAAAATTGAAGCAGACAGTATATCAGACAAATGTTCCTCTCATTGAGATCTACATTTGATATAAAGGGTGGGAAACAGTGCGACAAACCGTTTTCGAGGTTATGGCCCTTGACAGGTTTCGGTTAAATTTTGTTTTCAATCTAACTCAAAAACCATACCAAATGACTGTAAAGTCATTAGCAACCATATTCTTAGACATAACACTAACAAAATGCAGGTAAGGACCTCGCATTTGTTCTCGGAAAACATGCAACTATTTGTTTATGATTTACGATGTATCAAGGAAAAAATAGAAAATTGTAATGCTGATAATTTTTGTCATTTACAGTTTCAATCTAGCTGTTTTACGTATGTCATGACAAATTGCCATTTCAGGAGTAGTCTAACTATTTTGCACCAAACATGTTCTTTGTATGAATTGTCTTCAATCTTTTTTTCAAGTTATGTTATAAAAACTGAATATATTGTCACAAATCGTCACTGAAAGGCAATAACTCCTACCTAAAGCAGTTTCACACCTTTAGACTAAGCACCTAATGTGCTGATACATTTAAAGTAACGGTTGTCTCTATAGCTTTTATAACTTTTAGATATTGACCATAAAAACAGGTATTGACACCTATGTTCTATATTTAGTAACAGCGGCCATATTTGTCCGTTGAGCAACACCTGGGTTCAAATTTTAAACTAGGACCCTAGATGATTGTGGCTAAGATTAAAAAAATGGCTCAGAGAAGATTGTTTTATAAGTTTACTATGGAGGACTCACATGGACCTTCGGACCAGGTCAGATAAAATATATGTACCAGTCAATTAACACCAATTTAGCAAATATCCAGGAACACTTACACAACAAGCTTTATTGATAAACTAAACGAATTTGCTCTACCAATTACCTTCGTTACCACAAAGGATTCTCCTCAGTAGGTGTGGAGATGTGTATAATTAAGCAAATGTAGCCGAGTTTCCGGTGTTAGATATCGTAACGCAGTGCTGCTCATTTTCAACGATGTTACAGTATGTTTGATGTAACAAACGATTTGACAGTATAAGAATATTAAAGTGGATTGTTTGTTCAGTTTATAAAGATATCTATATATTGTTGATCTATAGGTTTTTATAGGTTAAATTCTTCATGTCCATGAACGCTAGTTAGTCAATCATGTTGAAATGAATCCGTCCTCGGTGTCAAATAATGGTCGAGGACAAACTGTTATTGGTAAACAAAATTGCTTGTCTTGTCGACCACACCCATTCAATGATTAGCTGAATCGTAGATAAACATCAAACGAAACATTCAAGGAAATACCTTCCAAAATCTGGAAGATCCCCAATGACCGTAAAGATAGGGCTCTTAGTCCATTTTTTAACAGCACTGCGTTGACAAAATGGTCGCCTAACCGTTTCCGTTTATAAGGAAGATTACGAAAGAGTCCCAAAGTGTAAGTTATCGTTAAGACTGCCCGGCAAACGTCTATTACTAACACAAAGACCTTAGGAAATTAGCCTCTTGGAGACAGGTCTATTGGTCTCATGAGAGAAACATAACTGTTGGAGCATAGCCGCAAACAAACAATACTTATGTCAAACGAGGCTTGGCTAAATTGCTAAAAATGTTCTGTTTGTGTGTGGCTCAAGAATGGAATGTTATATGACTGTAAGCTTTCTACTTATACATGCAACGGTAATTTGAATGCGTAAAGGTTTCAGCATAGCATTCTGGAAACGAGTGTAGTGTCTCATTCTTACAATCATTTACTACAGTCAAGATACTTCTTCACAGACAACAACACCAGGCCGCAACGCGCTTGTGTTTCGACGCCTTTTTGAGTGACACGTCGGTGTATTAATCCAAGATATTTTTCAGTATTTAAATTGAATTGATGCCACTAATGGAATCGCGAGTATTGGTGTAGTTTAGTTGCCAGTTTTATTGTAGTTTTCATTACATAGAAGACCCTGTTATGATACATTGTCTTTGTATATTTTTCTGTTTATTTAATAACACGTGATGAGATCACAATCATCGATTTGAATAGAGAGATTATAAGATACCGAAATCGACCTGTGTTTTAAGGAATCTCGTCTTTTGAAAGCGTACTGAACCAACCTTCATCGATAATTTATTTTTTAAGAACTATATATGTTACTAAATGCATTTTTGTAATAAACATCGGATATAGTTTAAGTTGTATCTGACGTTTTCAGACTGATAATGCATTTTTCATTTACACTTTCCCATTCCAAGATATTGACCTCCTGGTTCTCATATTTAGGGCATTTCTGGAAAGTTGTTTTTATTGAAACCATAAATATTTTAAAGCTATATTTCCAGTTTATGATTTTATGTTAAGGCAGTTTTGGTCGTTTGGACAAAATATAACTATTGTATTCATTATCGAAGATTTTTAAATCACCAGTTATCAAGTTACCTGGACGACTTTATACGAATGGAAAATTGTGCTAAGAGCAATTAGCAGGTTTGCCTGTTAAGTCATGGATGAAGATTCTGCAATACACAATTGTAACTAAAGATCATAGGTGCAGTGCGCGTAGTGTAGTTTTAAACTGTGTTAAATCTGTTCTTTACGTACCTCGTATTCTAAGTATAATCTCATTACTAATAGACGTTACATAGTCGTACAACGATTCACACTGGTAAACACCGCCGTCTGCCCTGATAAGCTTAGTAATTGTTATAGATGGTACCAAAGTAGTTCCACCTGAATATCTAAGAGTTTCTGCTGGAATAATCACATCATTATGTCGCCATTTTAATTCCGTTGCATCTTAAATAACGCATTGTAAAGTAACTGATTCATTGGCAGAGTTTTCATAACGTGAAATTGGAATCTCCGTATCTGCAAAAAGTGGGAAATATATGCATTATTTAATTATATATAAATATATTTGTCTTTGTCCCGTTTTAAATTTTGCAACAATACGTTTTAAGAATAAGATGAAAAATCTAATTATTCTTATACAGAACCTATTAAAAAAAATAGTAACCGCGAAGGTAAATAACTTACGGACAACTCGTAACCATGTTTCGTCACTTTGTGACCCATAAATGTTTTCTACATAACATTTATATACACCTCTGTCGGCAGGTTCGACGTAATTTATAACTAGAGATGAATTGTTGATGCTGTCAGTATCAAATTTGCCGTTTCTTTGAATTGTTATGTTGTTTTTAAACCAAGATACTTTCTCTCCGTTCGTCACTTGACAGTCTATTTTGAGGCTGACATTGCCTTTCCTTGATACGTAATGATCAAAAACTATATTAGCTAAAGGAGCATCTGTAAATAAATGGATGGACAAACATGAGTTAACATTACAATGTGATTTTAAAATGAATTATAATGAGGAGCATAATATACAATAAATGATTTTGATATAGGTCGCTATATGGCTTTCAGTGAGCCTCTAGGCGAGGTGAATAAACATTTTTGAAGGTTGAGAAATAACACCGATGACGACCGCGTATCAAAGTCTCAGTAATTGTTTGATTACCTAAATAAAACAAACATATCCGTAGCAATTCGATCAGCGGCAGACGTGTTCATTGTTGATGACAGGATTTTTGTGTAACCAACGCGCACATGAATAAGATATATCGATAAATATTAAAATTTGAGAGTTATTAATGACTAGAAAGTTAATTATTGACAATTGTATTTACATTGATGATTCTAAATAAAATGACACTGTCTGATCTTGTTGCATAGATAAAAATAGTTGAAATTTTTATCAATAATTTAATTTTAAATTAAACCTGTAATACATACATCCGGTAAACAGTTTTGTAGATGCAATAGATGTTCCTACTGAATTTCTAGCATTGCAATTATATATTCCGGAATCAGACGCCAACACGCCAGTAATTGTTAACAAAGGATTTGTACTAAAGCCACCACTGTATCTTGAGGTGTTTAGTCTACTTCCTCGACTGTCAGTCCACCAAAGTTCCAACACTTCTGTATATGAATTTACAATCATACAATCCAAAGTAATATTTCCGCCAATAGAAGCATTATAGGACAGTATAGTTGTTCTGATATCGGGTAGAGCTGAAAACACATATTAATCAATCAACATACCTTTCTTTGTTTGGTGATCCAGTAGATGTGAAAGTTTTATATATTACAAAATTCAATCCTAGATCAAATGCTAGTATAGCATGCCAAAAAATGTATATTCGTCCGATATCATAAATATATATTCATAACATCATTTAACATATGATAACATATAAATGACCTAATTACGTGCACATCTTCATGCTGTTATCTTAAAATATACACAAGTTTATAAAAATTGATGAATATTATGATGCCTTTTATCTGTAAATTGTGTCATATTCTCGACAATCAGTGTAGTAAATTTTTGGGAAAACTCTTTTGTTTTTTTTTTAAATTGGCCCATCATAATTTAAATGAGTCATAGGAAAGTTCAACAGACATTTAAAAATACTGTAGCTTATACCTTGATGCGCTGTTTATACCTGCGAAAAGTCTAGTAAACTTTAATGTAATTTTAAGATCTTCGAAGTATTTACAGTACTTAGATTAGATTATACGTTGAATTACAAGTACTCTCGTGCGTACAGTGGTGTGGGATGAGTGTTAGCATATGATACTGAAAGTGTGGCCATGGATAATTGGCGTGTGACTTGTATCGGCAGTGCCAGTAGTATATGATGCATACTTTGCTTGATAATCAGGATTAATGATGGAATTTGCTTAGTATCGGTGAACATCGTCCAAAATGACAAGAGCAGATCAAATCTGTGGTCCGTTTTATTGGCCGAATAAAACGCAATCTAGGTTAGTGTTGTCTAGTTAACATGTCTATATTTTGCAAATGATTTTCATTTAGTAAACCTGGGATATCATAAAATTATTCTGACCTTCCACATTATTATGCTTTACTGCTTTGTGATACCAGAGGACTCTGGCATATATAACTTAGAAAAAGAGAGCACCGAAAAACAGTTCTATTTTCACAATCGGGAAAGAGTCCGTCACTAATGCCCATTTTTCTATTAATCACAACCAATCAAGGCCACTTTTTGTTTTATATAAAGATAAATTTACATGACTTTTTCTGGTCTTAATTGTTACTTATTACCACCTTATCAATGAACTCGTAGGCCCAATCGTCACGCACTAGTGAAACCGTTTCAGAACTTATGATATTTATTTCGTATACATGTATTGTGCCTACCTGGACAAGGTAACGTATTACATGATTCAGTTTCATTTGCATTTCCTATACAAAAAGTGCCACCATCTGTTGGTGCAGGTTTGGTACAAAACCGGTATCTTGTCGATATGCCTCCTCCACATGTAATGCTGCATGGCGTCCAACTGCCCCAATAACCCCATCCTCCATTCACTTAGAATAAAATAATTAAAGCATACAATGTTTTTATTTAAAACAAGAAACTGTTAAAGCGAATGAAAAATTATATTAGAATTATTTTAATAATTTTTAATCGATTGTTACCCAATTTAATGGAATCCGATGTTTTTTCTACGTTCATTAATTTTATCTCATGATTCAGTTTTAATAACAAATGTTGGAAATAGTCAAAATAAATTCAGAAAGATAGCCACGTAAAGTATATATTGCACGAAATCGAATTCTCTAGCTGGAATAGTATTTACAACATTCAATATGCTGAATTGTACAATAAGTCAACTATTAATCAGATGTACCATTTTTCAAGTCTCCATTATTTCTCCAGTAAACCATTATGTATAAACAAAATGTATATAAGAAACAACGAAATACAGTTGGGTGCAGTCCTAACATAACATGCTAGTTAACTTGTAAAGCAGAGATTCTGACTGCTTTAAGTTAACTTGGAGCAGAGAATTTGACAACCCAAGTTAACTTGGGCTGTTCTTTTGACAATTTTTTTATACAATATATTTCTGTCCACTGGACAATTTTTTGACAATTTCTGTCCACTGAACATTTTTGTTCTTTTGACAATTTCTGTCCACTGGACATTTTTGTTTCTTTTGACAATTTCTGTCCTCTGGACAATTTTTGTTCTTTTGACAATTTTGTCACGTGACGAGTTTGTTAACAGGACATTTTTTGTTACGACAATTTTGTCACGTGACAAGTTTGTCCACTGGACATTTTTTATTTTGGAAATTTATTTCCACTTTGTCAACTTGCTAACCTTTCGACTGACACTTTAAACCACTTTTAACTTTTACCGTTTTAATTTGTTTTTTTTTTGCACTTTATTTAGGAAAGACCGGCTGGTTGTATCGTACGTCGATTTATTTTATCTGCGCGTTGTCGGAATAAAAAGTATACGAAAGATGAAAATCCTATTACCAAAAACAATCTATATAATACAAAGTAGCAATGAAAGAATATTATAATTATATTGAAGATTTGTTTGCTATTTACGTGTTTCTGAATTTTCTGAGAAAAAAAATGTTTGAAGTCTTACGTCTCGATCGGAAACATATTAGTATACTCAGAGACATATAATTATATGTCTCTGGTATACTTATTGCGTCGTTGTTTCGTTTAATTAAATATTAATGTACAGTCCAATAAAGTGAGACACATCTTTGTTATATAAATATCTATCAATCACTTCGATATCATAATATTAATTAATAACTCTTGAACTTAGCAATCATTCAAAATATAAAGTAATTCTACATGTATCCAAAGAAAGTACATTGCAATAACCAAAGTGTGTGATAACAATAAAAAAAGGTTCAAGATCTATGACAGTTCTGTATTTTAACCACTAAATCTAATTATTGTACAAAACTACTTAACAATAATTTAAAATATCTTAAATTTACAATGGTTACACTCACATTTTGTCTATACCAGTGCGTGTAACAATGGTTTTTAATTTCATCTCTGTGGTCCTGAGAGTGAGTTTATATATGTAAGATTTGTTTAATTGCATCCCTTAGGTCTCACAATTAAATTTTTATGTAAAATATGGTTTTAATTGCATCGCTACGGTCTCAGGATTAATTTTATACATGTAAAATGGTTTTTAATTGCATCGCCAAAGTCTCAGGATTTATTTTATATGTGTAAAATGAGTTTTAATTGCAATGCTAAAATCTAAAGCATGTTAAATATTGTTTTTAATTGCATTTTCAAGGTCTTAGAATTGATTTTATGTGTGGAATATGGTTTTTAATTGCATCATTTATTCTCCAAAGCAATTTTGTACTTGTACTATGGTTTTTGATTGCATCTTTTGGGTATCAGGAAGGATTTTATATGTAAAATAAGGTTATAATTCCATTACTAATATCCCCAGACTGATTTTATACATAAAATATGGTTTTTAATTCTATAGCTCAGGTCTCATGATTGATTTTATATGTAAAATATAGTTTTTATTTCCATCACTAAGGTCACAGGAATGATTTTATATGTGAAATATATGATTTTTAATTGCATTGCTAAAGTCTCAAGATTGATTTTATATGTTAAATATGGTTTTTAATTGCACTCCTATTGTCTCCAGAATGATTTTATATGTGATATTTATGGCATTACCAAGTTTTCAGGAATGATTTTATATGTGAAATATGGTTTCTAGTTGCATTGCTAAAGTCTCGAGATTGATTTTATATGTTAAATAATATGGATTTTAATTGCATCGCTTAGGTCTCTATAGTGATTTTATATCTAACATATGGTTTTTGATTACATTGCTATAGTCTTATTAGTAATTTTATATGTTAAATATATTTTTTAATTGTATTGCCAAGGTTTCAGGATTGATTTTATATGCAAAATAAAGCTTCTATTCCATCAATAGGGTCTCTGGATTGATTTTATATGTAAATATAGTTTTTATTTCCATCACTAAGGTCACAGGAATGATTTTATATGTGAAATATGGTTTTAAATTGCATTGCTAAAGTCTCAAGATTGATTTTATATGTAAAATATGGTTTGTAATTGCAGGGCTAAGGTCTCCAGAGTGATTTTAAATGTGAAATATAGTTTTTAATTTCATTGCAACAGTCTCATTAGTGATTTTGTATGTTAAGTATGGTTTTTAATTGCATCACTTAGGTCTCCAAAGTGATTTTATGTGTGAATGATGGTTTTTGATTACATTGCTTTAGACTCACTAAAGATTTTATATGTTAAAAATAGATTATAATTGTATTGCAAAAGTTTCGGGATTGATTTTATATGTGAAATATGGTTTTTAATTCCATCACTAAGGTGTCAGGATTGATTTTATATGTTGAATATGTATTTTAATGGTATTGCTAAGGTTTCAGGATTGAATTTATATGCAAAATATGGTTTTTAATTGCATGGCTAAGGTCTCCAGAGTAATTTTATATGTAAAATATAGTTTTTAATTACATTTCTAGTGTCATTAGTTATTTTATATGTAAAATATGCATTTTAATTGCATCGCTAAGGTCTCTAGAGTAACTTTATATGTGGAATATGTCTTTTAATTGTCTCAGAATTGATTTTATATTTAAAATATGTTTTGTAATTGCAAGGCTAAGGTCACCAGAGTGATTTTAAATGTGAAATATAGTTTTTTATTTCATTGCAACAGTCTCATTAGTGATTTTATATGTTAAATATGGTTTTTAATTGCACTCCTATGGTCTCCAGACTGATTTTATATGTGATATATTGTTTTTTATCGCATTACCAATGTTTCAAGAATGATTTTATATGTGGAATATGGTTTCTAGTTGCAATGCTAAAGTCTCGAGATTGATTTTATATGTTAAAAAAATGGATTTTAATTGCATCACTTAATTAGGTCTCTAGAGTGATTTTATATCTGATATATGGTTTTTGATAACATTGCTATAGTCTTATAAGTGATTTTATATGTTAAATATATTTTTTAATTGCATTGCCAAGGCTATTGATTTTATATGCAAAATATGGCTTCTATTCCATCAATAGGGTCTCAGGATTGATTTTATATGTAAAATAGGGTTTGTAATTGCATGGCTAAGGTCTCCAGAATGACATTATATGTGAAATATAGTTTGTAATTCCATTCCAACAGTCTCATTAGTGATTTTGTATGTTAAGTATGGTTTTTAATTGCATAACTTAGGTCTCCAAAGTGATTTTATATGTGGAATGTGGTTTTTTATTGCATCGCTAAGATCAGTAGCTTAATTTTATATGTGAAATATGGTTTTAATTGCATCTCTCAGGCCTTCAGAGTGATTTTATATTTGTTCTACGGTTTTTAATTGGCTTCATTTAATTCTCTAAAGCATTTTTGTACTTGTACTATGGTTTTTTATTGCATCTTTTGGGTATCAGGAAGGATTTTATATGTAAAATATGGTTTTAATTCCATTACTAATATCCCCAGAGTGATTTTATACATAAAATATGGTTTTTAATTCTATAGCTCAGGTCTCATGATTGATTTTATATGTAAAATATAGTTTTTATTTCCATCGCTAAGGACACAGGATTGATTGTATATGTGAAATAGGGTTTTCAATTGCATCGCTTAAGTATTTGGAGTGATTTAATATGAGAAATATGTTTTTAATTGCATCGTAAAGGTCTATGGAGTGATATTATGTATTTAATATGGCTGTAATTTATATTTTTATGTTCTCAGGCAGTGTCAGGAGTGATTTGATATGAATAAGATGTTTTAATTTGGGATTTTATGGGTGATTTGTTTTAAATTGTGGATTTGAAGTTAAAAAGCATATCCTGGGATGTAGGCAGCCAAGATTTGAAAAATAATTAATATTATTTAGTTTGAAATAAAAAGTATAAACAATATACATGCGAGTTTTAACAGTATTATTTAAATTAAAATATTACAGGTTAGGATTTATACTTTTATATTTTTATTGAACTACACGAAAAAAATCTACTTGCTCAATCATAATAATAATTATAACATAATAATAATAGTAATATAGGGAGAGCTTCAGTCTAAATTTGTAACCAAAACGGCTTGCTATACATTTACCGAAACGCGGACTGGAAGGAAATCACGTTCTTTAAAATAGACTACCGTAGATTAATTAACTTCTTTGGTGAATGTCTATAAATTGACAAGTTGTAACGAAATGATTTGTATAAAAGCACATTTTGTGACTTGAAAACTGAAAAGCAGAGATTTTGACAATTTTTGTCCACTGGACATTTTTGTCACGTGACAATCGAAAAGCAGAGATTTTGACAATTTGTGTCCACTGGACATTTTTATCACGTGACATTTGAAAGCAGAGATTTGGACCGTTTTTGTCAATTTGACAAAAGCAGAGATTTGGACCGATTTTGTCCACTTGACCAAAGCAGAGAATTTGAAAATATTTAAAGCAGAGATTTGGACAAAATTTGTCCAGTTAAAACGGTCAAATTGACTGGTTTTTTGTCAAAAAGCAGAGATTTTGACCAGAGATTTGGACTGGTTTTAGTTAACTTTATGTTATGTTAGGACTGCACCTAACTGTATGTTTAAACTTGAAATCTGTTTTGTGTTTTCGAATAAGTAACACTATGCTATGTATATATTTTTGGGTATTCGACAAGTAGAGACATTTGGGGGTATCATGACTGGTAAATTAGTTACCGCCATGATATTGTCATATACATAACACTTGAGCGCAGTTAAATTTTTAAAGTTTAATATTTTCTTGCAGATTTAATGCAGTTTTTACTTGCAGCTTATGCTATTCTATTTATTTTACAGAACTCCTTCGACAGAAATTTAATATTTCAATCTTCTAATTATATGTGTAGTTGCAAATCTTAAAACGTTCTAAATTCAGTTTATTCCTGGAACCAGTAAGTCTTTATCCACTGACACAAATGGAAAACAACAGTGGATTTTAAGTTAAATATATTTGTGTCACTGTAATGCGATATTTTATAGCTATAAGATTACATTGTGTCTTTGTTTGCAACTGAATTTCCAAAATGTCCCTAACCAAACTGTTTTTTTATTGTCAATGCACCCTTCTTTATTGTTAAATCAATATCATGTGTGTCTACTGACACCTTCGGTGGCTGCTAGCATATGCTTTACCATTGAGTTCATTTTACATTTAATTTTTTAGCGTATTTTATTTTATTATAAAAAACTATGAAAGCAATCTAAATTAAACTGATTTTATATTGAACTATGTTATAATTTTTTATCTTATTATTCTTTATAGCTCTTCCATTTAAAAAAGGGAAGTCCGGACTGTACGGTGTAATGATCGGGAATGTCAGGGTTTACCGCAGCTGGTATAATCATGCTGCAATAACAATTTACCATTCTGAAAAATATGCAGTAAGTGACCTTTAGGATAAGATTTTTAAAAGCATGAATGCCTCACATGATTACAAAAGTTGTTTTGACACTTTATAGATTCACAACTAATACCATAATAAACCCTCCTCCTGAATCGTATACCTTAATAACACACACATTTGCTTAACGTATCTTTCCGCTAGAGGTCGACAGCATGATGTTCGTCGATCCAATACAGTATGAACCGAGAATACTTAATAAAGATCACGCTTCTACAGAGGCATAAAGTAAATTGATTCAATGTATTTGCGCGCAATCGTGTCATTCGACGTTGTATACGTCCAGCTTTTAGTTGCAGGTCATGTTTTCTGATCTTTTTGACACAAAGGACGAAAACTGGATGCATTAATATCTCTGGCTGTCCTTTTAACGTCTTAAACCGGGAACGAACCTTGATGTCATTGCGCAACAAAAACTAACCACGTTGGAGTGTTTTGTTTGAATGCTATTTGAAGTCTATAGAAAACTACAACATATCCAGAAAAAGGACAGACTGCCTCTAAATCAGTTTGATCGTATTTAAGTTAATGAGTTGACATAACGATTAGTTTAGCTAACATCAAGGTCGAGTCATCTGAGTACTGATCACGTAATCTAGCATAACGTATTGGTTTAGAACTTAAAACGCAGAACTAATAATTTTTTTTGGAGAGGGTACGAATTTAGTTCCTCTACTCGTAATGTAGCAGAACGGGAGTGAATCACTCCCTGCACTTTGATGTCAAAAAGAAGTTGCATACGTAATATTCTTTTATCGGTTTCGTTTTTAAGATCGATCATTATTGATACGTGATGATAGTTATTGAAGTTTTAATAACCCGCTGTGCGTTATGTATTAATTGACATCCGTGTCTCTTTATAATTACGAATACTAAACGAAAAACATTGGGAAACACGAAACTGAATAGTGGGTTGCATCTTATTACGGATTGGTTGTTACAGTATGAAAATAAGCACGATAATATTAAAATTAGGTCACATAATTAATAAACAAAAAATGATCTACAACATTTTTCCACGCGCATCTTCTAAAACGAAAAAGGAAATTTCTTCAATAAAGATCGTTTCCCAATATTTTTGCAATGTCTGAAGCTTTAATAACGTAAAGAAGATGACTATTATGTATAATTTTAAATAATAAGACCGAAGTTAGAATTTTTTATTTGCTACATTACGAGCAATAGGACAAAATTCTGCCATTAATCCGACAAATCACAAAATTAACTTCGGATTATAACGGAGTAAAATTCGGCCTACTTAAAGCGGTGCTGCTGGAAACTGTTATCAATAAAAGATGAGTTGATAACTGGACGCAACTTGTTTGTTTTAAAAACGTCGTTTTTCTGATTTGATTTACGGATTTTCATCAGTACTTCTTTTAAATAGGCTAACGATTGTGTATTGATGTTGTTGTTTTTTAATTTTAAGCCACTTTTCATGGTATCTTTAATGCAAAAAATTACAAAACTTCGACCTGTTAAAACATTATCATGACTAATAATCAGGTGTGCATACTGTCTCGTGTTGTTTACCTTTACTACGACAGATGGTGTTTTGTAATTATTGAGCATTAAAACTGCGCGGCTATAGCCAGGTGTGAAATAAATTATTTTTTCGAAACATATAAGTCTGATAATGCGGTCCTGAATTTAACAAAGTTTTGACATAGAAATTGGAATGAAATGTTATCTTCTCGCCAGCTTGTTTTCATAATCATGAGAGGTGCATTTAATGAACAGTGTCATAGATACATGAAGGACAATCACGAAGGACACTATTGGAGCAAGATATGCCACAGATTTCGCGAAACGTAAAATCTTCCCCTTATAACAGTTTGTTTTATCCTTTTTTTTGTTTGCGTGACTTTTGTCAGCGACGGCGCCTTTAGTTTCTTTGGATTTGATTTTGGACTATGTATCATTATTTTTATTGCCATGAAAAACCATAATTTCTTTACAAGTTCATGCCCCAATGAAGGGAAATTATTTCTAACTAAACCTAAATCAATTAATAAAAACGTGTATACTTAGTCACCCACCCGTGTTTTCAGTATTTTGTTGTTTCTATAGGGACCTTGCTTTGTTTACAAAAGTTTGTCTGCTTTTTGACATTCTGTGGTATTTGGACCTGAACTGCAAACGACAATAAACGAAGAATTTTGAGCAGACAACCAACAATGACCACCTTAACATCAAAGATGTGGTCAGGGAAAAAAACTAGTGTAAGTTTCAATCTATGGACATCCAGAACCATCAAAAATGCTAAAAATGATAAGGGAATTGAATTCGACAATTGTACAATGCGCGAAAGGGACATAAAGGTATATTAGTTGGTGGAAATGAATATTATTTAACGACAAAACCAAAGAATTGTCCATGTCTGAAATGAATATGCTGGAAAGTACATGGTTTTATATCGAAATCTAATGATAATGATGTTTGAGTTTAATAAATTATTAGAATGTTATTTTGACAGAAAATGAATGTACTAATTTAGAAAGGATTGAAATAAGTTACATCTGTCATTCGAAATTAACAATATGTACTAAAAATGAAAGAGGTATTTCTGGTGTTAGTAAAATGTTTAGTATTATAAAATGAAATTATGGTATTTTATTTTTTAAAATCCGATCACAACATTTTTCAACTGATAAAGATGTCTATATATGTTTCAATACATTGCCCATGAGGTCGTATTTTTATAAAGTTTGCCGATTAGATATAAAGCTGCTGTTTTGGAATTCGGAGATTTAAATGGTTAAACAGGTGAGCTACGTTGTACGCAATCATGATTTTGATAAATGTGTTGACAGTTTTAAGCTCGTTTTATTATTTCTATTAGACGCTCCATGGAAAAAAACATTTATGCCTCCGGGCAAAAGCTTCTTCAATTGAGTTTGAATACTGATCGCACATAAGCAAGTGATCGCTAATGTAATGACATATATGGTAATTTTACGTATTGAACAAGAACGGATAGAAGAGAATATATGACTTCTTAAAAGTCTAATACCACATCAAAGTTTTTAAATTATTTTAAAACATTCTAGGGTCTTATCCATTCAAAATGCTTCTCGCTAGACTCTGACCTTTCCCTCGAAAAAATTATAACTGTAATTTTAAAAAAAAGTTACAGATGCTAGTATTGACAGTATTATTGGGGAATTGAGTGTTCTATATACCTATTTTAAAACCACTGCTTAATTCTACATTCATTTAAATGTGGCATTTATCCAGATAAATGAACTGAGCGCATCGTTATTCCTTTACAAAAACTTGGCGATTAGGTATCATGCCATTGCAGTCAATGTAAGATTGAAGATCGAATTAAAAAAAATACATGACAAAAGTGGTATTAAGAAATGGCAGGCAGTGAGTGGAATAACGGCTATAGTACAACGTTAATGATCTAGACATTGACATTGACAATATAAGTATATCTAAAATGTCCCTATACCACAATGGAAAGTTTTTCCAAGCTCAGAGACGACATTCGCAATAAGGATAATCGAGAACACTGTTATCACACTACTATCGTCATTAAAAAATATGTGTGTGAACATTGAACGCAGAGAGAATCTTTTCGAAAGTATGGTTGTATCGGTGTTAAATAATGCGTCAGAAATATGGGGTTTTCACCGTGCAAGAGACGTTGACAATAAGCTTTTATGAATATATTCTGAAACTCGGTGAAAATGGACCTACCGTTTGATTTTAAACAGATATATCATGTCTGGGAGGGGTATTTTTCACAAATACACCTCCCAGACATGATTTATCTGTTTAATTACACCGAATATCATGATTTCAAAGAGCGGTGAATACTAGACCACTTGCGTGCTGTTTGTTGACTCTGTACTATCGGAACGTTTTTGGTTTTCAATATCGATTACTCATGTTACGTTTACTTTGAGGTAAAAGTCAAAACTTCCGAATGAATATTTCCAGCATAATAATATGCGAGGGTTATTTTTAAGCAAATACCACGGCACAGAGGGTAATTTTTTGCTGAATACCCCGGTGATGACGAAATCGATGCAAAATGAGGAAATTTGCGAAAAATACACTGTCTATTGACCAATCAAAAGCCAGCATTTTTATATGAGGTGTAATTAAAATGATAATCTTCGACACCCACCGTGATATTTGTTGGACATAATAGATACAAACGGGAACTAAATAATCTCAATTGTTACTTTATATAATGATTACCATAACAGGCAATATTAACTAGGCATCTAATGCTAAAGATTTTTTATATAGTCTTGAATTTTTGTCAAGATCCAAGTTACTTTTGTTAGAGTCTAACATGATTCGTTTAAAGCATCAGAACTTGGAAGGTTGGAATTCAGAATAAGAAGAAAGTTAGCTAACTTCCTATTTACAGAAGATTTAACTTAAATTTCTGCATTGAATGTTACCTAGATTTCAATTGTAATTTTTTACTTATCAAGTGGCACTCACAAATTAAATGTTGAGATCGGACAATACCAAAAAAAAACCACACAAAAAGATCGATTTTGCACTTTTTTGCAATTTGAATTTATCTGAACATTAATATCACTTCGTTTTAGTTTATCCTACATATAGATTGTTATGGACACATTTCAAAACTAATTATTATTATTGGCTAAATAGACAAACTGTATAATATTATGAATGTTGCAAGCATATCTCTCACCTTAAAACTATGTAATTTGATAAAAGTTGCTTGAAAAATTAAATTACACATTACCTCATGACTGATGTGGACTTTCGTAATATTTGTTTTCCTGCTTATTTATTTTATATTGTTATATTATTCAGATTGTATATATATATCTTTGTTTGACTTTGCATATTCTTGCTTTATGCAAATAAGCTATTCTTTCAGCCATACACTGCTACTATTTTATCCTTAGTTTGAAAATAAGGTGAACATGTACTACGCAAAATCGTTTTATCAAATAAAAACTGCCGCAATTCATCACATCCGACTGAAAACGATACGATCTTATTTTAATGCATACCTGGACAATTTTTCAGATAACAGGATTCAGATTGGTTGTCAGATCCATCACAATAAGAACCACCATTTGTTGGTGGTGGATTGGTACAGGAGCGAAATTTTGTCCATGATCCAGATCCACATGTCGCACTGCATGTTGACCAACCACTCCAATCAGTCCATTGTCCATTTACTGGGACTGAAACATAACTTAATAATCTAAATAATACAATGCAATTTAATGAAATTGAAATTTGTAGAAAAATGAAAGAGGCATTTATGTTTTATGTAAAGGTCATTTCTGCAATGGAATTATGGTTGAAAGAGAATACAGTTATGGTATTTTATTTTTTGCATGTAATCACCACTTTTTTAACTGATCAAGATCTATATATGTTTAAATACATTGCCTATTAGGTCAAATTTTTATCAATAATGTGAATTAGATTTTTATGATGATAATTAATGTATTGCCAATGAACATAGATATTAAACAGTCGCATAGATGAGCTAAGTTTTACCCACTCATGATCTTAATAAATGTGTTGACTGTTTCTGACTTTGATTTAAGACACTCATTGAAAAAACACGTATACCTACGGACAAAATCTTCAACAATTGTGTTTAAATACTAATCGCACATTAGCAAGTGATTGCTTAAGTAATTACAGGTATGGTAATTTTACGTATTGTACAAGAACGGGTAGAAGAATTTATGACTACTTAAAGTCCAAAGTCACATCAATGTGTTTCACATTATTTTAGAAACATTCTGGGGTCTAAACTATCCGAAATGTGCAAAGAAGTCAATCTAATTAAAATTAAATCTTTCACTTGCTCCCCCCTTTTTGCTATGGTCGCTGCGTGTAGATCTAACAACATCCCATTACAGGTCACGTCAGGGGTCAAAATTGTTAATTTTGATCGTCCAATCAAATTTCAGTTCGAGTTGAGTGATTCGACCAATCAAATACTGGTTTGCATATCACACTAGTCTTTACTGTCAAAATGGCGATGACCGATGCGTTTTTGCGGTCTGAGAAGTTTTACAACTATTTTAGTACTCGAGATCTCAACGAATGATGTTGTATTGTTTAGAGAAAGAAAAGGATTGCGTTGCCGTTCTTCCTAAAGCGTTAGGGAAATTCTTTCCACTTCAATTTGTATTAT
This sequence comes from Limnoperna fortunei, assembly GCA_944474755.1. Taxonomy (NCBI): domain Eukaryota; kingdom Metazoa; phylum Mollusca; class Bivalvia; order Mytilida; family Modiolidae; genus Limnoperna; species Limnoperna fortunei. The sequence continues at coordinate 10,977,631 of OX104120.1, read as the reverse complement.
TTACATTCTAATGAAGAGAAAGATGAACAAATCGTCATCGCGCTATTTAATTAAATTGAGAGATGTTGGTCTGCTTTTGATATTGCTTATGGAGAATCAAGTAAACAGATGTACAAAACTTAACGGCAGCATAGAAAGGTCAGTACGTAAATTATATACGAAAATATGAACTTTTTTCACAATAAGGCACGAATTTTTTAACAAGAAAAAAAGGGGGAAGGGAATTACACATGATAAACATACAAAATGGTATCAGTAAAACAGTACTAGTATATACATGTAACTAACGTGGTTAGGAGATGAAAGGTGGAATCAATGTTAAACATTTGACAAAAGCTATCAATAAAACTACTGGTAGACATTAATTATTTTTCGTACATCCTGTTGCTCCAGTTTTAATTGTCATTCATGGCTTGGTTGACTGTCAGAAAAAATTTAAGGTACATTGATCACCACTAATGAAATGCCATCTCATTTGTAAAAAAAAGTTGTGGATTTTTTTTTCTAAATACCGGCAAATATTTTTAAAAATTATTTGTCTGAAAAAGCCTTTTTGAAAAAGGTGTGTGAAAATCAATACTACAAATAAAATAGGTATATAGTTATTAAGGTCACTTTATACATGTTTAAATTTACATGATCAACAATTTCATTTCAGATGCCTGGAAATATCATAATATCAAAGACGGATTTATCATGTTTATAGATATCATTTGTGCATCACCGAGTCAAGTTGGTGCCCCTGTATGGAGAAGCAATTTTCAAAAGTTCCAAGTTTCTGTTCAAATTAGATGAGTTTCACATGGTGCCAACTTGGTAAGTGGAATGTTTACATCTTGTTTAATCTAATAGTACAATGTATCTTGTAAATAAAAGTTTCAACTTGTATAGATCTGATCTTCATAAAGTGGATAGTTATTTATAAGTAACCTTACCTCATAGATGCATTCTTATATTCTGTATGTAAGTAATTAAAATGCAATATTAAAAATCAAGAATTGAACAGGCTTTGCTCAAAGAGTGCAGTGACATGCAGTTTAAAAAAATTTGCAATTTAATATTTATTCCCAATACTAAATATGGTTTACATCTATGATGTGACCATTTTTTAAATATATACATGTACCTTAATTTATAACAGCATAGAGACAGCTTGTAAACTTGGTTCATTGGCTATGATTAAAGGTGCTAATCAATTTTTAACTTTGAATTAAATTATTGAACCATTTCCTCTAAAGGTATGCAGTTGACTGAATAATAGGGAATAAACTTGATACACATAAAGAATTTTTACTTTACAGACTATTATACGAAATTTATGTTCTTGTTTTCTTCCAAGTGACTGCTCTTATTTTCTCATGGTTTAAATTGTTTTATCAGGGAAGAAGATGATCATAGGTACTACGCACAAATACTCACAAAAGAGTTAAAACAGTTGAAAAAAAATTATCAGTATATTGAGATGTCAGTGTCATGATTTATACACTGTAGATGGATGACAGTACCTTAAAGAATGGTATTTTTCAAAATCTATCATCTATTGCACTTCAAAGTGATATACATGTACCAATATTTTATACATGTACAATGGACAGGAAGAAATTGGAATTCTTCAGTTGCTTGTATTTTATATTAAAATTATCATCTGACTTTGAAAATAAAAAATATCCTGAAAACAAAAACTGTCGTATGATAGTTGTTTGACAAACAATTTTATAAATGCAGTGTACATCTGAACTAAAGACCTTGGAATAAATGAAAGTGGAATGCCTGCTAAATGCAGTTGCAAAGAATGCAACATATGTTTCATCCGATTCTAATGTCGGTATGCAGTCTGATGATGATAAATGAGAGTACAACTAGTCTGGCTATCAAGATGAAGAAAACAAATCTTCAGTATTACTTAATGATCAATAATAAAATATAATTACTTGTATGGGTTGTATATTGTTTACTAATATTCAGAAAAAAATTTCAGTGATATTACAAAGTCCAGCAAAAACATTAAATAAACAAAGTATGAAACCATATACCAATTATTGGTACCAAGCACACATTTTTCATCAAATACATGTAATTGTATGTACCTTTATGATTATCAACTACCATACCAAATTTTCTTGTAGAAATAAGTTTGTTTACTTGAATGGTATTTAACGCCACTTTCAGCAATTGTTCAGTTTTATAGTCACATCCTGTTTTATTGGTGGAGTAATCTGAGGTACCATGATGAAAACCCTGACCTTCTGTAGAAAGACTAGTAATCCTTGTAAATTGAGATTGGATTTGAGCGCACCCATAATGATACTCGAACCCGCAACCCGTGTTAACAGTCATGTAACCAACTGGGATTTAACGTCAGTTTCAACAAATTTTCAATTATATCAGTTTCCAGTTTTTGTTGTCTTGCTTGTGGTGACTGGAGTCGAAACATATGAATCTGCCGACTACATAAACACTACATTTGTTTTATATCTTTGTAAGCTTAAGCCCAAGGTAAATCAAGTTTGGTCCAGTGGAAGCTTATGATGAGTACTACATTAAAGTTATTGGATTAGGTCAGTTCCTAAGTAACCATGACAATAATTGGTAAAAAGGCAGGAAAACTATAAATTTGTCAGTTAAGATTGGAGTTGAGCACACCCTCCCGCAGTGAAACTCAAACCCAGAACCCCAGTGTTGACAGGCACTTGATCAATAGTAAATGACTATGTTAATCACTCAGCCACAAAGGGCTCTGTAATCAAGAGAAGACTAAGACCCCTAAAAATAAGAAATGCACATAACAAAGATACTCCAGACCAGTAGGAAGAATTGCACTTGTGTATACTACTTTACCAATTGAAAGTTATTACTTCTGTCAAGTCGGGCTCTAATTACATACACCACTCAAGCTAGAAATATTTGGCACATAGCTACAAAAATTTGCCAGTGAAGAGATATCATTATGTTGTAACTGTGTGCCAAGTTTCATACAGATGTGATTTCATCTTCATAAACAATGCTTCAATGCCAAGGTAAACCTGAGGTTGGGTGGACGAAAAAAAAGAGCCAAAAATCTGTATGTCCCAACAGGAACAAAATACATTTTACTCATGTACATGCTATATAAATGCAAAATAAATTAATGTAAACTGAATGCACTGAAGCCAGAGACTGGGGCATTTGACCTCCATTGTGGGAACTAAACTAGTATAGGCATACATTCATTTGACATATTTCACATTTTAGTAATGTACATGTTGTAAACTGTTGTACATGAATTTTACAACTTTAGTTTAGCTTAAACATGTTAAAGGAGAATTAAGAATCCTTCCTCCTTAAGGTAGTCATTCTGGATTGGTCTTCTTGGCCTATAATTCATTTTGTGTACATTTGTAACAAGAAATATGAAAACTTGGCTAAATCAAATTAAAATTAAATGTTTCCTCCTTTTTACTATTTAGCAAAGTAAAACAGGGGTTGACTTTTGAAAGTACATCTACTATTGATTACGTGGTTGACGACAACCTTAATTCTCAAGGCAGTAGAAGGTTTGGGGGTTTTCTCTAGGTACTCAGGTTCCTCCTAATAAAAACTGAAGGTCATGAATTCGATGAAAGTAGCAAAAAAAAGTCTAATTGGACAACATACCCTACCATGAGTTTGAAATAAAATAACATCTGGAACACTAATTTTGTCAAATGGGAAATCAAAAAGGATATGCCGAAAGTTTTACTATAGGAAGTGTGTAAGCTACACGATTTAGTGGAAGAAATTTCAGTAACTGAAGCAATTTAAAATATGAACACAAAGTTTAGGTAAGGTGTTATGTTTATTCTGTCATAATTGTAAATAAAAAATTAAAAATTGAATAATGTCTACAGTGATCTCTAAGGCAATGAATGGGTCTTTTGGTTTATCATGGTGTAACATATAAAGTAACAAGTCATATAAAGGCACTGTCAAACAGATTTGGCTCAAGCAATCATCGAATTTTAATGACCAACTTGGTTTTCTTGTCACTAAATCCTTTTCACTTTTAAGCCATGTCCTTCATATTTTTTAAAGAAATCTTCATGTCGGTGCGTGATATTTGCTGTTCCTGTTTAAAATAATACGTTTTTATCCAAGTATAAACTATAATCAAGGCCGATATAAACCGCATGATCCAAAAGCCTTTTTTCCATCAATATCTTCGTTGGTGACAGTTTAAATGTAAATGGAAGGCTGTCAGTTAGTTTTGTAACTGGGGGACATCTGCCTTCAATTTTAATAATACAAAGCATTTCAGTCCGATTCCAGTGTGTAAAAATGCTTCCGAGTTCCGTTTGATTTCACTTCCACCTGGTCCTGGTACGGCTGGTGTAGCTTCGATTTGCACGAATGAAACCACAAATAAAAAACACATTGTGATTTTAGGATCGTATGTATAACTTTCGTGACGTTGTTTATTCAGTGGATTCCATATTTGTAAGAAAATTTGCTTCAATTTGGTTTGTTTACATCTCGGTAACAATCTTGTTGACGTATGGTAATACATTTGGTACACTTTGGCGTCAAATGGAAAAAGCCGATTTGCCGATGTTCCGAATGTATACCCTAAGATTTTCTAGCCACGATTCTGATTGGCTAACAACAAAAAAATCTATGCATATGACCCCTGACGTGACCTGTAATGGGATGTTGTTAGATCTACACGCAGCTTCCATAGCAAAAAGGGGGGAGCAAGTGAAAGATTTAATTTTAATTAGATTGCAAAGAAGAGAAATGCATAATTTTATTATTTTATCGTGGCTGAGCTACTCAGTCCTTTCCGACGATGAAATCATTACTGTAATTAAAAACTAAAAACCCGTTTGAAGTGCTTGCATTAAAAATATTATTGAGGAATTGTTCTTTATACCTATTTTAAAACATTTGCTTAATTCCACAAGCGTGGGGATTTAACAGTTACCAATAACTATAGACCAATTGTATTAGTATGCGTACTTTCGAAATAATATACTAGCATATTGGTTATGGGTATATTATCTTGAATGAAAAAAAAAGTTAACAACCAACCTTTAATGGTGCATGATTCTAAAATTCAGTTTGAAGTTGTTAGTATTTTTTAATTCATATTTTCCCTTTTTCATCAATATGGTCATTAAAATAAATCAAATTGTTATATACGAAAACAGTGAAAAGTTATTAAACTTTATGTTTTTGTTATCGTATATTTCTTCGCGAGTTGTCATGTAATTTACAGTTTTCTCGTTATTGGTTGTTTTTCTCGTTAACCTAAAAAGCTTTCAAATAAATCTAAAAAAAATTAGAGAAGTAATTGTTTCTTTACCCAATTGTTATGAGGTACTTGAATACTTGACCTTATGTGTGTATTTAATATTTGTTTGGCATTATATCTATGTCTACAACAAAACTTTATGAAATGATAAGATTGTAATCTTTTATATTGATTGTTATTTGTTTACTTGAGAAAAAGAATATTATATAACTGTTAATTATGCAATAATAATTATATAAGTCAGATACAAAGACAACAACTTCTAAATTCTGTAACATTCATTTCGGAGATATATATAAAGAACTTGGGTGCAAATTCTAGTGTCAGATCTTGTTTGAACTTTTCATTCGCGTTGTTGGAGACAAATTTTGGTTAGGACTTTCATTCGTATAGAAAACTTTATAACATTTTGCTGAAATTCATATTGGATACTTCATTAATATTGGACTTAATATTTCGTGCCAGTGGACTTTTAATTTCGGGCTGTTTTAAGAAATTCAGCATATTTTGCATACTACATTGAGAAGTTCGTTTATTGACTGGACATTTCACTTTGGACATCAATTCGAACTCTATCATTGTAATTAATTAATTAAGTGTAATTTACTATAATTAATAAATAATTAAAATTGTAAATTGAATTTGTCTTTTGTTGGCTGTGTTGAAGGTTATTTCTACCTGTAACACAATTATTGCGTATTTTGAAAATAAGCTAATCTTTCCCAAATTTATTTTATACACGCTTAGAAATGACTGCAAAATTATCATCTATATCCTCTATATATACTGATGAGTCTTAGTACATTTCCTACTTTTTCAAAAACATTTTATGAGATATTAATTAGTTTATAAAGAAGTGCAATGATTTGTACCGGGAAAATAACCATAACCTGCGTCACTTGTAACAGCTGGTTTACTACTCATATCCAAAGTTTATCATTGGTTACGAAAGAGTTCTCGCAAAGTTAAGCAACATCTATTACTGGTATACCATAACTCAGGCAAACCAATTAAATATGGCAAAAATAATTAACGATTTTCAGGAAAATGATATGTTTTTAAGTAGTATTTGTGAATCTGATTTTTTTCATTTTTACTCATGGTATCATATTCTGCTACCATGACGACGATATCCTCTTAAGCATAAGCGGCCTTCGGAAATAACGTCAGTTCAGTACATATTTCTAAGCTGAGTTTACTTTTATTTTATAATAATTTAAACGTGAAGTTAAATTGTAATTTATATTTAGATTTTCTAAAGGAAAGGTATTCCAAGATCTAAAACAAGATTTACATGTGCATATGACATTAAATGGCATCACATTATAAACCAATGAAAAGCTGATATCGATGTCCCGATCTGGTGTTATATTTAAAAGTGAAGCTTGCGTAAAAAATATTGCACCAGGAGACCAGTTTATCATGATAGCCGTGAATGAAGGCAATAACAAAATACCGAACACCTTGGGAACTGTAAAAATATAGGGCATTTAATGGGACATTATATGATACCCCGCAATGTTTTAATATTCATGAACACATTTTACTGAACTACAAATCAGCCTAGAGGAACAGCTGAGCATAATAACAAACCGTCTCAGTAGACAATTTTTACCTTGACCCTGGACCTATAAAAATTATCGCGAATTGGCCAACTCAAAAACTGGATTGTGTTGAAAATCCATTTTATAGTACTTAACAGCTATGCAAAGTTTAATCAACTCTGTCGACGCGTTTTCAAGTTATCATCTGGAAACTGCCAATTTTTGACAAAAAAAAACACTTAAATTGGTCTGTCAAAAAGATTGTGTTGAAAATTCATTTTATAGTACTTAACAGCGATGCAAAGTTTAATCAAATCTGTCGACGCGTTTTCAAGTTATCATCTGGAAACTGCCAATTTTTGACAAAAAAACCACTTAAATTGTCTGTCAAAAACTAGAAATTGGATGGTGTGAAAAATTGAACTTGATCTACATTTCATAGTATTTAATAGATGTGCAAAGTTTGAATAAAATCTGTTGACGCGTTTTCAAGTAATCATCTGGAAACCACCCAGCCTTGGAGAGACGGACGGACGGAGACTCATATCTATACGAAGTGTATCAAATAATACCCCACCACTTTACAGTCTTGTCAGTCTGAGAAACCGGCAACCAAAAATATAGCAACTACGGCAGTGGTCCTCACTTGCTAGAGGCATTTTGAAAGAAATGATGGGTTAAACAAAGTTTTATGCCATTCCAGACCTCCCGTTTCTTTACGGTAGTATTCGACTTGGTGTGTTGATGAAAGTGGTTGTCTATCATCATACACCAATAGTCAGTAATAAGTGCATCTAAACATCAAACATTTGAAAAACGAGATATATTATTATTATTATTATATTATTAATATTATAATTATTATTATTATTACTATTATTATTATTATTTATCGTAATCCTACTCGTTTATTATATCTACAAAAAAGGTCTTTATCGTAAAAGGACCCTAGTACTCTTCAAACGCTAACACGAAAACCTTCTGGATGTAACAAGCACCTCGACCATATGACTTAATTAACACGCACAATGACAGTTCACTTTGATAAACATTTAAAAACAGCTTTTCAATGTAGAATGACGTGGATTTTGCCTTGCCTGACAATATAACAGTCTTTCCTCAAAAATTATCCATCCACCATTCTCTTAGAATTGTTTCAGGCGTTGTAAAGCGTCAACAGTGGTTAACTGAAATATTGCTCAGCTATAGATACTAACCCTATATATGTCCGTCTACTTGTTTGTTATTTATGAGAGGAGAATCTTATTGAATGTATTTACTATACAAAGCAAAACAAATAACAACTTGCACACATTTTAAATTGAGCTTTTTCTTTATTGATATTGTTCCTCGACCAGCTGACGTTTTGGTTACTTCTTTGTACTATTTATCTTATACTTTTTAAGATGAAAGAAATATACGACGGTGTTACTATTGAAGAAAGATATGTTTTCCCTACCCCGACAGCCCTTTGTTTAAATGATTCGTATGTATATTTTAATTGTTAGTTGTGTGTTGCTATTCGTGATTTTTCTGTTTGTCATGGCATTGCCCGTGTCTTAGTAGTAATATATTGACAGTAACGCGTATGGATTATTATTATAAGCTCATAAAATAGTCCAGTAACAGTATTTAAACTTACACAGATTTTATAAACATAGCATTTTTGCGCACTTAAAGGCTAAAAGGGCAGGTGTCCCTGACAGTTCACCTTAGGAAACACACTTCGGGGCGCGTTCTTGTTTTGTTACCACTTACTGTAGACATTTCCTTTTTCATGATAATATTTTGATTTGTTTCCTTACTTCCTGTGAGGGATCAACACCCAATCAAATGAGAGATGACATACTGTCGGTTAGTAAAATATCTTGTTGCATGAAGATCGTTGTATACAAAGTCAACTAATTGACAACACCTTCACGCCTTCATCTAAAGAAAAGATGCAGATCTTTCCGTACAAACTTGTAGTGGTAAATTATATATGTTATTATTTTGGTGCAAAACATGGAATATTTGTCACAAGCATAGAGGCAAATATTCATATAGGCCATTTAAAGATCTCTAATCATGTTTGTGGTCCTATGCTGACTGCATGGGGTCACTAGTAAACAAGAGTACTCAAGAATTTGTTTTAAATATAGTTTGTAGGTGTTGATTAACTTGAAGGTATTTTACTTTATTCACGACATATATAGCAAAAACTACTGTTTTAGTTATCTGTGGAACAATAAATTTGAATGTGGAAATAAAAAGACTTACCGATTACATTTAAATTAAACATCTGGCCGTCTGTATGACTATTACACAGATAATTACCACTGTCAGCTAATTGTACATTTATTATAGTTAACTGTGCTGTATTTACGTTGGCATATTTCTGGCCATTTGTCAGCGGTTTCCAATCGCCAGATATTTCTTTGTTCCATGCACCGGGAAGGAAAGGACATGTCAATGTGGCATTACTTCCCAGCACTGCGTCAACTAAAAATATAAACGAAATAGTTGTGTTTGTTTCTTGTATACGTTGCATTATTATTTTAATACAAAACAAAGTAATCATTTGATACGATTTAACATTACTGGTAATAAGTATGGAAGTTACATTGATGAGAAACATTTGCCCTCTGCACCATCTAATTGTTGGTTTTGACGAATATAAAGAGAGAAAAGCGCAATGTTATTGAAGCATTATTTAATAGAGTTTAGAGAACCATTGGATGAAAGCTATGTATTTGTACCATTAACTGTGGTATCGGTTTCGTTGATGTTATCACAGGCTGTAAAAGATATACGAGCTTCATGTGTACACTGGCCTTCAATTGCTTTAGGAGACTCTGGAATGACTCTAAAACTGAGAGGACTCAATTTGTAGAAACTTCCATTTTTTTATATTGGTTGTTCTTTATTTTTACAATAAATTAATTTTAGTTTAGTTTTGTTTTATATTCTTTTGTTGTCGTTGCCTTTGTTTTTGTTTCTTCTGTATTTGAAAGTATGATATAGGAATTTTGTCTCTTAAAGGTTGTGGGTCATTCGTTTCATTCGACTCCAGAAAGTTTATGTTTTGTTTTGTTTTGTTTGTTTGTTTGTTGTTGTTTTGTTAGAATTTATTACCAGTTTTCTTAATTTATGTGTTTTTGGGAGGAAATATTTGTATTTATAAATAGATATGTGTTCTGTCATAAAACCAGAAGCACTACTTCTACGACTAGCGGGTTTTTAACTTCAGTATGTATTTAATGGGTAGAAAAAAGTCACCAGAAGAACTATATTTAGCGGAGTTTTCCATACTGCACAAGCTCAGTAGATATCATTTACTTTAGGGGACTTTTCTATATTAACTTTAAGGGATCTAAATATCCAAAGTGTCATTTTAGGTATTTTGTTTAAAATTACTTTAAAGGAAATAAATTTTTTTCACATGATTTTTATTTGGAATGTTTTCACGCGTTAAAAGATTTTAATGTACGGTAATATACTTGCGGCATTCTGTTTTCGTGGTATGCATGGTGCCATTTCGATATATACTGAGCAGGAGCAGTGTGAAACCCCCCGCTTATCTATGCTTTCCAGTGAAAGTGCGATAAAATGGGTTTACGTCAACTGTATATAAAATGCTTGATTTCTTGAGATATTATTTGAAAATCAACGCAATAAAGTGTCATTCATTTCTCCTATGCCACACAATTTACATGTGAAATCTTCTTTACTACATGTGTAATACCACGGCTCGCAATGTTGGTACATTTCCATACATTAATGTAAATGCTTTTAATTTTCTAGATCCAAATAAATAATTGTAAGTTTTATTTTTGCATATGATGCTAAATTTAAAGGAGACATTATATCTTGAAAGTCACTGTGCCAGCAACCTACAATTATAATCCATAACGCACAACATTTTAGCTAGTCTGTTTTAACCAATCGTGACCTGTATTTTAGAATAAAGGATCTTGCAGAAGTACCGCCTAAAGATACTCAGAATCGATCCTGTGTTGCCTATAAAAGCCTTATTCCCTGTTTAAATACCCTGTTAAGTCCAGAATAAGCACAATACATTAATACTGTAATTTCTCATAAAATTTTAATCAAAAGCTTTAAAAATTGTGTATATTTTATATAAACCTAAACATAAACCTTTACACCATAAGTGTACTCAACGGGTTGGGATTCTTTATAACGCTCCTTCATCTGACGCTGCGTTGGGTGTTTGTTTCTGCGGAGTACGTAGTTCAATACTAACATATCCATCAAATAGCAGCAAATGGCCATTATGTAAGTTTGTTCATTGAAAGTGCATTGTGATAAGTCTCTCGATATTGCTACTTTTCATGTATGTCTCTTTTGTACATAATGCCATTTGGTTTATATTATTTCTGAGCACTATTACTTTTTTATATTTCCAAAACTTCTATTTTCAAAGTTGGGGCCTATTATTTAATCTTTCTGAAATGTGCACTGATGTTCTGATGTTAACCCATGGTCGTGTTGTGTCGTGGCTTCATTCTTGACGATAAAAACCGTTGATGTCTAATGTACCGTTTACATTTCCCATATTTTCAGGTCATCCGTTTTCCTACTGAAGGTCGGGGGTTTCGCATGGTACTCAGGTTTCCTCCCCCAATAAAATATGGACGCTATGTTAGCATCTCATCTGCTATAGTCTATTAGTTTTAATAAATAAACTGTTATTCATTATAAGTAGTAAGTAAAGAACAATGTTAGTAGCAATTACGACTGCCATAGCCATATTTTACTTCGAAAACACTGAAATTAGAACTCGTTGCGGTAAAACGAGTAGCGTACAGTTTTAAAGAGTCGACTTCAGTACTTGTATATTGTCTTAATTAAAAGCTGCAGAACTGAGAAGTTAGTCTGTAATTCTGACTAAAATTCTCAAGACTATAGGCGAACATCTGGTCGAATATATGCGAAAGCCTCATAGGCCAACAAATAAAAAAAATTAGCTCGTAATAACGAAATAATTATCTGGTTATCAAGGGCGGATCCAGGATCTGCAATTAGTAGTGGTGTAATATTAGCAGGGAGTCCTACGCCGCTTAAGGCCATACACTATCGGGTCCTGGTATGGAGCCCCAGATGGTGAAAGCCCCCTGGAAGTAACGGATTAGATCCATATGAAAAGATATGTTGTAACACCAGATTTTGTATTAGCTGACCTTCAACGATAAATCTAGTTTTGTGTTTTATCTTAAGATAAATGAAAATGTCAGAGAAAAATCGCTTTATCAAATCTATAAAATAAATGTATGAAATGCCTTCCAACTATTTTCTTAACTTTTCGTCAGGCCTAGGATCATTAGTTTTTGAAGGGTCTTGTAAGAGTTTTAAATTAAATGATTCTTTCACATTTTTAAAATGTTGTTTTAATTTAGATTTTATTTTTTTATATTAAATGAAGATATCTACATGGAAGAAATCTACAGCTCCTCTAACCCACATTTACACGATCCCTTTGGCATGAGAAAGAAGCTGACGTGGAAAAAAAATGCGGGTTTAAAATAAAAAAACATTAGTAGCCGATAAAAAGATAATAAACTGTTTGAATGTGTCTTCAAAATCCCCTTTCTTATAACTAAACATAATATATTGACCTCTCGTGTACGTACTGAATTTGAAGAAATGTAATTCAAGTACATGTACGTTCTACAATAACTTACAACGTAGCCTCAATTTAAAAAAGACTTAAACATATCTTTATTCTTTAAACCTTTACCTTTCACGTCGGTACCTGTTACCGGTAAATCGTTTTTTTCTGGCTGCAATTTAACCAGAATAAAAATATGCGTTTTCATGCCCAAGTAACAAACAATGTATCAAAAATAAGCTTCGAATCTCAGCTTTCTATTTATTTAAAAAATATTAATTGCTGTGTGGTTGTCCTTAGTTTTAAGGAGAACACTGTGAATACTACCTGAATTTTCTAACAGCTTTATTACGGCTAAACACTCATAACCAAACGCTTCAAATAAAATTTTATTTTCTCCCGTTATCGGCATTTAATTACAATGTTATTTAGACGAACAGTTTTGTCTTTGGCGATCAATTGATATCAAAAACAATATTCAGACTTCGAAATCATGCAAGTTTTCAGAGAATTTTAGTTATTGCACGAATAATAGGTCCCTAATTACGAAATGACAAAAAGAGTTTGTAAGTTCGAGATAACATTTCGTTTACTCAAAGTATGTTTAGGGCAATACAATTTTCTAGTAACAAGGGGATATTTATCTCATAAGTGCATAGTTTTTTTAAAGTACTGACCAAAATATATTATTTTTCAGATTCGATCATATGAGTCCTGCAAATGGATGTTTAGGTGGTATATTAACGAAAAGCTATTATTAACCAGTTTGAATTATATGAAATAAACAGATTGATTTATATCATCACATCATATGTAATATAAATGTATGGATATGGAACGCTGTAGTTGCCTTATGAAGAGGTTTTTCATTATACGATGATACTTCGCCATTATGTGATGATATGTTTTCATAATGTAATGAAGGGGTCCTCGATGACCGAGTGGTTAAGGTAGTTCGTTTACTATTGACCACATGGTCTGTCAACACTGAGATTGCGGGTTCGATTCTCACTGCAGGCAGGGTGTACTCGACTCCAATCTTACTTGACAAGGATTTGTCAGTTTTCCTACCGCAGGTCGGGGTTTTCTCCGTGTATGTGATGATACTTCTTCATTATGTGGTGATACTTAGTTATTATGAGGCAAAACTTCTGACTACATGTAGGTCATAAGTCTAAGCTTAAAGCTTATAATTATTAGAAGTCACTGCTTCATGTTGAATGGGTAACATTCAAGTTTGTGGACTTATCTTGCACATTTCATGTTATTAATCCCCGCTCTAAAGAAGCGGGGGTATACTGTTTACCTGTGTCTGTCCGTAGTTCCGTAGTACTGTCACACTTTTTTGTAAAAGCGGGTGTATCACTAGTGAGCAATGGCTTATAAATTTACTTGTTCATCACAGTTGTGCTTAAAAAATAACTAAAACAATTTAAACTTACAAATCAAAACTTAATTCCTTATTGTTAATTTATTTAATTTTATATTGTCAATTTATTGAAATTCATGTTTGAGCCTCTTGTTAATGTTGTTTTAAATATATTTAGCCAAATTATGCCTTAATGTTAGGAAGATGAGGTGTCTTAAACTGACCATCTTTTTCCGCATCTATCATAACTTAATTAGAATTTTTATTTTTAATAATATCTATTGGAATTTGGAAAAAGTTATCATGGTTATATATATGTTAAGATTAAAAAATTTTTTGGTACTTTTTAAGGAGAAATAATTTGTATAGTAATATATGGAGAACAATATTATCAATATTTTTAAAACTTTTAATAGTAAACCCTATTTTTATTAATGTCCTTAAAATACAATACAAAAATACAAACTATTATTGAGTAGACAATATAGGTGGAAATGTGAATTTCCCCTGTTGATTCTATACCCTACAAAACAGGAAAAGTGTGAAAAGGTTAGCTTTTGTACTGACTAGTACCGAATTTTACTCAACCGGTTTGACTTGGTCTTAATTTTACTAAACTTTACTGGACCTAAGTCTCGACATTACTCAAAAGTTCTGAATTTATACTCGACCTATCCGAAAAGTCTGAACAAGTCTCGACCTGATTGCGACCCACTCTGAATTAGTTTTGACCTGTCTGAAAAGTCTGAACAAGTTTCGACGTTATCTCGACCCAGTCTGAATCAGTCTGACCTGTGTGAAAGGCTGAACAAGTCTTAACTGGATCTCGATTAAGTCTGACTCATTCTTGCCAATCTGAAATGACTGAATCAGTCCCGACCTGACCTGGACTACTCTGAATTAGTCTCGACCAATCAGAAAAGACTGAATTAGCCTGGACCTGTTCTCGGCTAGTTTTGTTTTCATTAGAAATTGTCTCGACCTGTTTAAACAGCTGAATAAGTCTTGACTTATCTGAATGGATTGAAGGAGTCTCAATTAGTCTCAATATTTTCTTATTTAGTCTCAATTAACATTACAATACAGAATAAGTCTTAACCCAGTCGGTAATGTTACAAATTACATCTAGAAAAATTTTGTTTAGTTTTTTGTAATCATAAAATATGCATTCAGTAAATCACAAAAAAGTAATAACAATTTATTTCACAAAAACACAATATTAAATACATAACGTAATAACACTATATAACTAGAAACACATGATGTTGTTATTGTTTCTTTTGCGATAGGTCGACACTGATTCAGTCTTTTCAGATTGGTCAAGACTGAGTCAGACTGGGTCGAGATCCAGTTGAGATTTGTTTAGACTTTTCAAACAGATCGAGACTGATTCAGACTGGGTCGAGGTAACGTTGAGAATTGTTCAGACTATTCAGACTGGGTCAAGATCAGGTCGAGACTTGTTCAAACTTTTCAGGCAGGTCGAGACTAGGTCGAGTATAAATTCAGAACTGTTGAGTAATGTCGAGACTTAGGTCGAGTAAAGTTGAGTAACATTAAGACCAAGTCAGACTGGTTGAGTAAAAGTCAGTACAAGTCAGTACAAAAACTAACCTTTTCAGACTTTTCCTGTTTTGTAGTAAAACTGCTAAATAATATTAATTTTCAAAGCCAGTTTCCAAACAATCTTTAATTTTATCATTAAAATTTTAAGTATTCGGTATGGGCTTACTGTCACCAGTATTAAGAAAATTCTATGGACAAAATTTTAGACCGTCCCCCATCTACCATAACATAAGAAGATCACAAAAGACTTTAAATATAACAAGCTTAACATTAATGAGAAAGACCTATTTGTTTAAATGCATCAGAAATACTTTGTTCAGCCATACTGTTTGTGTTTTTTTGCGGAAGAGTACCATAAATTAATGAAGACGTATCATCTCACAATGAAAAGGTATCACCATATAATAAAGAAATATCACATAATGACAAAGTGTCATCACATAATGAAGAAGTATCGTCCCACACTTACAAAGTATCATTTCATAATGACAAAGAAACATGACATAATGAAGAAGTATCATCATCTTCACAAGGCAGCTATGGCGTTCTATATATGGAAAGCCATAAATGCCTTATGTATGAAAAGTTCTTTGTACAAAAGTATGTGATGCTTACTACTTTCTTTGCGGGGCTTACGATCTAATTCGCATATAAAGTATTGAGTACCGCATATATTTTTATATGGTTTTAACGCCCCTTGAAGCAATAGTTCAGCTTTATCATGTCTTCTATTTTTTTATTGGGGAAGGAAGTTGGAATACCAGGAGAAAACCCCCGATCTTTGTCAATCCTTGTCAATTAAAGAACAGAATGCCCGCAGTATATATCGAACGCATAACCTTAGTATTTACAGGCACGTGATTAACAGTAAACTAACTACCTTAACCACTCGGCCACCAAGGTCCCAAATAAATAAACTTTTCACATTAATAAACTGATCGACTGTCATATCCATGTTAATAAATTTAAAGCAAAACACTGTTACCAGATACCTGAACGAAAGACCTCTGATATAAGCGGAACAGGTAATAGTGGCATGGCTTATTTTCAGCCAAGAAAGTCAAGTTATGGACGGTTTACTACCGCTATGTGCAAAGTAGTAAACTTGTACTTAGTACGTGACATTATAAGTTATATACGTTCATAGCCGTAGATATGGAGATTTTAAGACCTGAAGTGCCCCAAGTACGCCCTGAGGCGAAGCCGAAGGGTGTACAAGGGTGCTGAAGGTGTTAAAATCGCCATATCTACGGATATGAACATGTATAACGAATTTATCCCAGGTATTAGTTTGAAATAATGCATTTTTCGGTACTTTGTAAACGCAATGGCGAACGTGAAAGTGACGTTTTCGTCATTATCAAAGGAAGTTTAATTGAAATTTGATAAAAATGAGGATTTTTTACAAGAACCCTACAGTTCCTAAAAAAGAACAGTTTTTTGTTAGATTCAAACAGGGCCCAGCGCCATAAACATTTTCTTTGCTGAGAACTTTTTTATTCTCAATTTCATCCAATCAAATCTATCCTTTTCCCTTGTTGTCATGGTAGTTGAGTAAATTCTCATGCTGAGCAAAAGTTTTTTACTCAAGTAAGTTTTATGGCGCCTGGCCCAGATGTTTAAGAAATAAATTTTGGCGCCGAATGTGTTGCAGAGACGTCATAATAGTGTGACGTCGTTGTTTGTTAAACTGCATATCTTTTGTTTCTTTTTCTGTTAAAAATAAAGCACATTTGGACCTTTATTTAAAGATTTGATCATCCTATATATGACACAAACCGATTACCATTTATTATAGAGAGTATCGCAGATGCGAGCTATACGGTTACAAGCATCTGTGTAAAAAAGGTCACGTGATCCATATGAAGAAATCCATTTCAGATGGTAGCTGAACTATCCGAAGAAAATATTGTAGACGAACGAAAAAATATATAATATAAAAGTAGACAAAAATAATTTTGACATCGATAAAATTAAACTAAACTTTACCGTGTCAATCCGACGGGATTTTGCCTGTCAAAATGGAAAACTGCTACCGCGTTTGGTCGAGTTTATGGTCCTTTTTTAAATCTTTTATTACACTTTTTTGAAATCAACAATTATTTTCCACAGCTAAACAGCGTTGTAAAATGCGGCTGAATTTTCATTATGGGACATCGATTTTCCATACTAAATTTTGACCTTGTTTTGAACGGAAGTTTACGTTAGGAAAATTCCATTGTTGTCTATTCGAAATCCTTCGGGTAATGTCGTCTGCAGTTGAGGCGGGAAAAGTCTCGCGGTTTGTCCGATACCATTGTACGTTACGAAAGCAGACGAACGTTTGTAAACAACATTAGACCCCTTTAGAAACAAAAATCATGGCTGACTTCCTATGGAAATTCGATCTACCAAAATGAAAATTCAGCCGCATTTCACAACGCCGTTTAGCTGAGGAAAATAATTGTTGATTTCAAAAAGTGTAATAAAAGATTTACAAAAGGACCATAAACTCGATCAAACACGGTAGCAGTTTTCCATTTTGACAGGCAAAATTCCGTCGGAATGCCACGGTAAAGTTTAGTATAAAGTGTTTATTTTTTAAATTACTACAAAAATGTCAGACAATTTTTTTTCAATCTGAAACGCTGTGTTTGAAATTGAGTTTTTTGACGTCACAACACATTAGATAAGAAGTCACGTCATCAATGGAATGTAGAGGCACTGTTGAGGGCTCTGAAGTAACGACATGAACAATGTGCGATGCTCGCATTTAGGCTGCGCCTCCATTCATATTAGCGAGCATCGCAGATGCGAGCTATACGGTTACATGCGTGTGTGTAAAAAGGTCACGTGCTCCATGTGAACAAATCCATTTCAGATGGTAGCTGAGCTATCCGAAGAAAATATTGTAGACGAACGAAAAAATATTTAATTTAACAGTAGACAAAAATAATTTTGACATCGATAAAATTAAGGTGTTTATTTTTTAAATTACAACAAAAATGCCAGACAATTTTTTTCAATCTGAAAGCTGTATTTGAAATTGAGTTTTGTGACGTCACCAACACATTAGAAACGACGTCACGTCATCAATGAAATGTAGAGGCACTGTTAGGGGGCTCTGAAGTAACGACATGAACAATGTGCGATGCCCGCATTAAGGCTGCGCCTACATTCATATTATAAATACTATGAATGTAGGCGCAGCCTAAATGCGAGCTTATTTCGTCAGTGTTCTTTCCGTGTTACGTCCATTTTCGATACCCAAGGTGAAACCGTAGTTTGCTGCATTGATTATAATGCACTAATATACATTTAAACTAGTATTAATCATTTAACACTTACCAGCATCAGAATGATAAATGTTCACAACTAACAGAAAGAGTCCTAACATTTGCAATATAAATATAAACATAATATTTCACAAATTTTCAGTGTACCAGGAAGTGATTTTAAATACCCACTTAAAGTCTTTTGTATTGTTGCCAAGTAGACCGTAAATGTGTACACCTAACGTCGGTATTTTATACACTCAGGTAAGCCTAACTGTTTGTTCAAAAAGTAATGTTTTATTCGTCTTAAATATTAGTCTGATATTAAATGGATAATGTTTGAAGTAGAAAATAAATTTATATCTCGAAATCAAAATATTACACATATCCGACGAAACACTACACGAACGTTCTGTGGCGTAGCTGATGAAACATGGGGTCTGGGAGCCGGCAGTCCCTAAAAGCTAAGCATTTTTTCAGTTACAGACGGAAACCCCGAAAAAGCAAGAACAATACTTTAAACACTAGAAAGTTACCACATATTAGAATTAGACAACCAAGATTTACACTTAAGTGAATGGTGTATTAATGACTTGGAGATGGATAGACGTAACGTCAGGTGTTCATACTGGTCGTCTGAAAAAGGGCTAGATTTACGCGTAATACTCAAAAGATTATGTATATAATAAAAATATTTTTTGGTCTAACATGAAACTATAGAACTTGCTAAACCAGTGTTGACTTTTTAAGAAATGAATTTAAAAATCATATACTTTTAGCGATAATTCAAAACCGGTGATATTTTTATGCCCCTGGTAACAAATGGCGTAAACAAGTTTGTGAATGCGGCGCAGCTTTTATTTACCGCAAACTTTAACAAAATTGTCATGTTGAAGGTCCATTAGCAATAAGTTGTCCCGTGTACATGTAATTAGATTTGACGAAACTAGGACTTTATTGGCAATTTTGTCTGGAAAAGTAAGTCTGTTTGTGCCATGCACAAGGTTTTAACGTTAATGAAGCATTCAGTGCATATGTAATAGCTGAAAATGGCAGCTGGTACGAAAATAATTTGTTATGTAAAGGTTATTTTCTCGTAGAGTAAGTTTAGGGAGTTTAATGCTCGCACAGTCTACTTTTACGGAAAAAGACCGCTCTGACTAAGGGTGAAAAAAGAATATCACACTTAACATACACACAAATTTAACAGATTTTGGAGATGCTGTTTTCTATTTTACCACTGTCAGATCCGATCTGGTCAAGTTAGATCCAGACTGACGCTAGCCATCGAGTAGAAACGATACGATACAAAACAATAAGTGAAATTATTTGCACTGATTATTAATTTTTTTTATAAATAGCATATAATATACAACAAGTCTTTATGGTAAGCTAAGCGTAGAATTTTTTTACAGTAAATCAGTAGCGTAGGGTATGATTTATAAAAAAAAACGGGTATTTTAGGAAGTCAAGGTTCCCGATCCGGATTATAAGTGGAGGACTACTGTTAGTTTTGCTGGTTGTAATGAAGACTCAAGTTGAGCGGTACATGTCTGACATTCATTAATAAGTGGAAATCAATATGTAAAGTTGATTACGAATAATGACAATAACAAATATAGACAAAAGTGGGGATTAACACCTCAACACATTCATATAATTATAATATGATTTGCATAGTTAGAAATACGTTTATTTGATTGGTAGAGATTACTTCCGTGTTGAAGTTTTTACCGATTTTTTTTGGATAAATTAAGTTGAATCTATTGTTTTTAAAGACGTTGACCATACTATTTTTAGAGTAACAAATGGAAACAAAGATGGCGGCATTCAATATCGACGGCGATTACAAATTGTTTGTATGATAAATTGACGTTTATGATTTGTTAATTTTAAAACTATTCTTGTGTTCGATAAAGGAAATAAAGTCATAGATTTAAGTTGTATTTATTAAAATCAAAAGATGATTTATTAAAAACATTTCGTACGTAAAAATCAACAAACTATTCATACGTTAGGTCGACGATCCCTGCTACCAAAATACACAAGAAACAAGGAATTGAGAATACCTTAATAGGAACAATTAATTTCTTAATGCACTTTTAAAGATTTATAAGGATTGAACACCGTTTTCAAAGATTTTATCGGTATATCAACAAGACCAACACACGCACAAACATATCATAAAAGTCCGAAGACTTTTATTTGTTATTGAGTGAGTTGGTCTTGTAGATATACCGATAAATCCATTGGAAACGGTGTTCAATGCTATCTAACCATTTATAATATCGAACCAACATAACAATATAAATATATAGCATTTAACACCTACAATGCCACATATGTACTTAGCAATGAGTTAGAGGTGTATCACAAAACAAATGGGTGGTTGGTGGGAGGGTTTCTTTTCGTAAAACCTTTACAATATTAGATCATAAAAACACAGCATCAATCATACAATTAGATTGAAAGTATCTCCTGTCTGCACCTAAATGACGACAGACGAAAAGAAAGAAGATATGCATTATTGCTTTAAAAATCATAGAGCTAAAATTTTCAAATATCCCCTTGAAAGCTATTTAAGTTAATATAACTACAATCATAGTAAATAATAAAGAAATACAAACCTTCTATGTATATTTCGGAGTCGTGACTTTTTATACAGATTTTATTGCGATTTATCGTATATGTTAACTTTTTAAACTTTAAAAACAGTCCTTTTGTTCATAAATTTCATATAAAGTACATATAAATATACTTACATGTATCTAGTTATAATTATTACAATTTAATATTTTGTTAATTTGAATATCTGAATATTGGTAAAATATTTTAATAAGAAAAGTGTTTTGTTCACAGGAACATGAAATCTTTAAAGTGTTTGTAGTAGTGTCATCTTCCGGGTTAAATAGCCATAACAAGAAGGGTTCAGGGGTTTATTGTAGTAACAATATATTACTCTGTGATAACAATAAATTGAATATTACACAAAATATAAATGATTACATATATACTATAACATATTTTCACATGAAGAAGTTAAATTTTGAAATATTTTAATTTATTAATTACTTTCATTTTCAAATAATACTTTTACAGATAAGATAAGATAAGATATTTTTTATTTGCCAATTATGGTCCCACAGGGGGGCTATTACAAATATAAACAATCATGATTTATGACATACATGGACATTCGAAGAGTTATAATGAGACAAACAGACAATAAAAATATAAATGACCCCGGCGAGGTTGTTCTTTTATAATAATAGGTCTAGTGAACGAGGGATAATATACAGGGGTCGCGCTGGGCTTCGCCAATATCGCTCATTGCGATTGTTTTTTTCATTTGGCGACAAAATATTGCGTCTGGCGATTTTTTTGGCGCCAAGGTTTTATAGTGTTAAACGATGCATGCACGTTTTCAATTTATCGGTAATCGGCGATTGCATCATTAAAGATCCTTTGTCGGCTTCTATGGTCGTAAATACACGTGTATTGTGTAGTATCCAGTGACATGTGTGTTATTTGGAGTTATTAAACGGAAATCGACAATAAATGAATCAACAAAGTTGTCTGATGAAAAGCAGCTTTACCTGCATCACATTGAGTAGACGTGTAATAAAACAATTGATGCTGTTAATTAATTTATAAAAATAACAAAACTAACATATTGTTGTTGTAATATTTTTTTATAATGTAATTAATAAATTACAGGTATGGAAACTGACGTCGTTGTTGAGTGATTTCCGGACCGGATGTCCGTCTTAATTTCGTAATTAGAAAACTCTTACACATGCATAGTTTGATTTTCAGTATGTCCGGTTTTAAGTTCATTCACGGGAATAGATGTTTCTTACTTTCTAATAAATTACTGTAAAATTTTGGTTTTTATATATTATACCACAGAGCTTCATCAGGCGTTGACTGAATCAAAAATTCAAACAATAGAAAATGTTTTTGTTGTTCACACAAATCCCACAGGTCAGTATGTAAATACAATTGCTGGATTTATTGGAACAATTGGAGTATATTGTAAAGCTTTCGTTGGTACAATATACTCCAATTGTTCCTGTAAATCCAGCAATTGTATTTACATACTGACCTGTGGGATTTGTAACATCCAGTATGTTGGAGAAACAGAGACAGCTTTCAATATGCGACTTAACAACCATCGCTCCTTTTTCACGAAAAACAGAAATTGTCCACTAACTCGCCACCTTAAAACTACAGGCCACTCTTTTGATACTGTAAAATTCCAAATTATTGATCAAAACCCAAAGTGGAATACATCAACCAGAAGACTTCGAGAAACATTTTGGATACATCAATTAAAAACGCTAGAACCTGATGGATTAAACAAACGTAATCCACAGGTAGAATACTAAAATGTTTATGACCCGACAGTAATATGAACAACAAAAATATTTTAGATCTCAGCATCAGTATAGATTTTTTGTATAAAGTGAACAACAAAAACATTTTCTATTGTTTGAATTTTTGATTCAGTCAACGCCTGATGAAGCTCTTTGGTAGAGCGAAATATTGCGTTCCATATATATTATTTGTACATAGTAGTGTTGTTATAATTATTTTTTTTAGACAACTATATTATTTTTATTTGTAATTGTATATATATAGTCTAAAGGAAGCTACCAACCAATACACTTACTAAGTATCGGATCGCCAACATGACGATGCAGCATAAACGAAAAAATAATATATAAGTCTAGAGAATTATGCAACGATACAAATATAAAGATGTTTCTACTATAAAATAGTTATATTAATAAATATGACAAAATTTTCGACCAACTGATGGCCTTCTTCAGTGTCAATATCAATCTATAAAGATAATTATGCATATATGTAATTAACTCCTCTTATACCTATTTGTAACGTCATATATAAACGTTACCGTTAGTAACGTTATAAACATTATTAACGATATTCATTCACCTGAAGATTGCCGGAAGGCATGAAAGTACTAGTGAATTAAAGAATGCAGAAATTCTAGTTATATTGGATTTTATTTGAAATATATATATATATATATATATATATATATATATATATATATATATATATATATATACAAGTCTAGAAGATTATGCAACGATACATATGACGGTGTTTCTTGTCATAAATTTAGACACAGACTGACCAACGAATGGCCTTAGTCATTGAGTGTCAATATAAATAAATTACGTAAACAATCATAACATATTCATCTTAAACTTTCTCATTTTAAATGAACCCAAAACTTTTTTAATAGTTGCTTCTCAGTCCGCTAACCGGGGACGTGCCGTGCTGTTACTTGGCTTTGCTCAAATATTCCAACAAGATGTAATCAAAATTATCAAGGTGACAAATTCATTACGCCAGACGCGCGTTTCGTCTACATAAGACTCATCAGTGGCGTTTAACTATAAATGTTTAAGATATTCTTCATTGGGAGATGGAATAATATTTTTTTCATTGGGAGATGGAATAATATAAGTCCACTGGGATCGTGTAAATACACAATACAGGCAGTTCAAAATATTATATAAAGGGTCTAAAAGAATGCTGCTGAACCAGTACACTTATTTAGTATCGGATCGACAAACATGACGATACAGCATAAACAAAAAATAATAATATACAAGTCTAGAAGATTATGCAACGATACATATGACGGTGTTTCTTGTCATAAATTTAGACACAGACTGACCAACGAATGGCCTTAGTCATTGAGTGTCAATATAAATAAATTACGTAAACAATCATAACATATTCATCTTAAACTTTCTCATTTTAAATGAACCCAAAACTTTTTTAATAGTTGCTTCTCAGTCCGCTAACCGGGGACGTGCCGTGCTGTTACTTGGCTTTGCTCAAATATTCCAACAAGATGTAATCAAAATTATCAAGGTGACAAATTCATTACGCCAGACGCGCGTTTCGTCTACATAAGACTCATCAGTGGCGTTTAACTATAAATGTTTAAGATATTCTTCATTGGGAGATGGAATAATATTTTTTTCATTGGGAGATGGAATAATATAAGTCCACTGGGATCGTGTAAATACACAATACAGGCAGTTCAAAATATTATATAAAGGGTCTAAAAGAATGCTGCTGAACCAGTACACTTATTTAGTATCGGATCGACAAACATGACGATACAGCATAAACAAAAAATAATAATATACAAGTCTAGAAGATTATGCAACGATACATATGACGGTGTTTCTTGTCATAAATTTAGACACAGACTGACCAACGAATGGCCTTAGTCATTGAGTGTCAATATAAATAAATTACGTAAACAATCATAACATATTCATCTTAAACTTTCTCATTTTAAATGAACCCAAAACTTTTTTAATAGTTGCTTCTCAGTCCGCTAACCGGGGACGTGCCGTGCTGTTACTTGGCTTTGCTCAAATATTCCAACAAGATGTAATCAAAATTATCAAGGTGACAAATTCATTACGCCAGACGCGCGTTTCGTCTACATAAGACTCATCAGTGGCGTTTAACTATAAATGTTTAAGATATTCTTCATTGGGAGATGGAATAATATTTTTTTCATTGGGAGATGGAATAATATAAGTCCACTGGGATCGTGTAAATACACAATACAGGCAGTTCAAAATATTATATAAAGGGTCTAAAAGAATGCTGCTGAACCAGTACACTTATTTAGTATCGGATCGACAAACATGACGATACAGCATAAACAAAAAATAATAATATACAAGTCTAGAAGATTATGCAACGATACATATGACGGTGTTTCTTGTCATAAATTTAGACACAGACTGACCAACGAATGGCCTTAGTCATTGAGTGTCAATATAAATAAATTACGTAAACAATCATAACATATTCATCTTAAACTTTCTCATTTTAAATGAACCCAAAACTTTTTTAATAGTTGCTTCTCAGTCCGCTAACCGGGGACGTGCCGTGCTGTTACTTGGCTTTGCTCAAATATTCCAACAAGATGTAATCAAAATTATCAAGGTGACAAATTCATTACGCCAGACGCGCGTTTCGTCTACATAAGACTCATCAGTGGCGTTTAACTATAAATGTTTAAGATATTCTTCATTGGGAGATGGAATAATATTTTTTTCATTGGGAGATGGAATAATATAAGTCCACTGGGATCGTGTAAATACACAATACAGGCAGTTCAAAATATTATATAAAGGGTCATATAAAAGTAACAGCACGGCACGTCCCCGGTTAGCGGACTGAGAAGCAACTATTAAAAAAGTTTTGGGTTCATTTAAAATGAGAAAGTTTAAGATGAATATGTTATGATTGTTTACGTAATTTATTTATATTGACACTCAATGACTAAGGCCATTCGTTGGTCAGTCTGTGTCTAAATTTATGACAAGAAACACCGTCATATGTATCGTTGCATAATCTTCTAGACTTGTATATTATTATTTTTTGTTTATGCTGTATCGTCATGTTTGTCGATCCGATACTAAATAAGTGTACTGGTTCAGCAGCATTCTTTTAGACCCTTTATATAATATTTTGAACTGCCTGTATTGTGTATTTACACGATCCCAGTGGACTTATATTATTCCATCTCCCAATGAAAAAAATATTATTCCATCTCCCAATGAAGAATATCTTAAACATTTATAGTTAAACGCCACTGATGAGTCTTATGTAGACGAAACGCGCGTCTGGCGTAATGAATTTGTCACCTTGATAATTTTGATTACATCTTGTTGGAATATTTGAGCAAAGCCAAGTAACAGCACGGCACGTCCCCGGTTAGCGGACTGAGAAGCAACTATTAAAAAAGTTTTGGGTTCATTTAAAATGAGAAAGTTTAAGATGAATATGTTATGATTGTTTACGTAATTTATTTATATTGACACTCAATGACTAAGGCCATTCGTTGGTCAGTCTGTGTCTAAATTTATGACAAGAAACACCGTCATATGTATCGTTGCATAATCTTCTAGACTTGTATATTATTATTTTTTGTTTATGCTGTATCGTCATGTTTGTCGATCCGATACTAAATAAGTGTACTGGTTCAGCAGCATTCTTTTAGACCCTTTATATAATATTTTGAACTGCCTGTATTGTGTATTTACACGATCCCAGTGGACTTATATTATTCCATCTCCCAATGAAAAAAATATTATTCCATCTCCCAATGAAGAATATCTTAAACATTTATAGTTAAACGCCACTGATGAGTCTTATGTAGACGAAACGCGCGTCTGGCGTAATGAATTTGTCACCTTGATAATTTTGATTACATCTTGTTGGAATATTTGAGCAAAGCCAAGTAACAGCACGGCACGTCCCCGGTTAGCGGACTGAGAAGCAACTATTAAAAAAGTTTTGGGTTCATTTAAAATGAGAAAGTTTAAGATGAATATGTTATGATTGTTTACGTAATTTATTTATATTGACACTCAATGACTAAGGCCATTCGTTGGTCAGTCTGTGTCTAAATTTATGACAAGAAACACCGTCATATGTATCGTTGCATAATCTTCTAGACTTGTATATTATTATTTTTTGTTTATGCTGTATCGTCATGTTTGTCGATCCGATACTAAATAAGTGTACTGGTTCAGCAGCATTCTTTTAGACCCTTTATATAATATTTTGAACTGCCTGTATTGTGTATTTACACGATCCCAGTGGACTTATATTATTCCATCTCCCAATGAAAAAAATATTATTCCATCTCCCAATGAAGAATATCTTAAACATTTATAGTTAAACGCCACTGATGAGTCTTATGTAGACGAAACGCGCGTCTGGCGTAATGAATTTGTCACCTTGATAATTTTGATTACATCTTGTTGGAATATTTGAGCAAAGCCAAGTAACAGCACGGCACGTCCCCGGTTAGCGGACTGAGAAGCAACTATTAAAAAAGTTTTGGGTTCATTTAAAATGAGAAAGTTTAAGATGAATATGTTATGATTGTTTACGTAATTTATTTATATTGACACTCAATGACTAAGGCCATTCGTTGGTCAGTCTGTGTCTAAATTTATGACAAGAAACACCGTCATATGTATCGTTGCATAATCTTCTAGACTTGTATATTATTATTTTTTGTTTATGCTGTATCGTCATGTTTGTCGATCCGATACTAAATAAGTGTACTGGTTCAGCAGCATTCTTTTAGACCCTTTATATAATATTTTGAACTGCCTGTATTGTGTATTTACACGATCCCAGTGGACTTATATTATTCCATCTCCCAATGAAAAAAATATTATTCCATCTCCCAATGAAGAATATCTTAAACATTTATAGTTAAACGCCACTGATGAGTCTTATGTAGACGAAACGCGCGTCTGGCGTAATGAATTTGTCACCTTGATAATTTTGATTACATCTTGTTGGAATATTTGAGCAAAGCCAAGTAACAGCACGGCACGTCCCCGGTTAGCGGACTGAGAAGCAACTATTAAAAAAGTTTTGGGTTCATTTAAAATGAGAAAGTTTAAGATGAATATGTTATGATTGTTTACGTAATTTATTTATATTGACACTCAATGACTAAGGCCATTCGTTGGTCAGTCTGTGTCTAAATTTATGACAAGAAACACCGTCATATGTATCGTTGCATAATCTTCTAGACTTGTATATTATTATTTTTTGTTTATGCTGTATCGTCATGTTTGTCGATCCGATACTAAATAAGTGTACTGGTTCAGCAGCATTCTTTTAGACCCTTTATATATATATATATATATATTCAAACGTCTAAGTATTGTGACAACCATATAATATATCTATCCAGCGGATTTCCAAAACATCAGAAATACAGGGTTAATATCAAATTTATATATATATACTTCTACAAATTAAGCCCAACACTATTTGAATTAGATTTTTAACACTGTCAAATTTTTGTCTACCCTCAGCGGGATTCGAACTCACACCCACTCACACAAAGTTACTTGTCATACAAATATAATTTACTTACTGTGACTGTATGACATGTAACTTTGTCAGCCTATATAATATATACAAAAATGCTGAATTAGATACCTGTCAAATTAATATGTATTGGTTACGAAAATTCCATATGGTCACACGCTAGTACACATGTACTATGTCTATGTCTACGATTCACCCCGGTTAATGAAGCTATATTTTTATATAGCGGATTAGGCCGAGGGGTCTAGACCGTTGAACATAGTGCAGGCGATTTGGTGCCACAGTATCACAACGGTGGGAGTTCGAATTCCGCTGAGGGTAAATAAAAATTTGACAGTGTTAAAAATCTAATTCAAACAGTGTTAGGCTTAATTTGTAGATATATATATATATATATATATATATATATATATATATATAAACGTGAACTACCACATAGATACTGTACTGAATATTTTTAATAGAGAATGCTTGTTTGTCTGCTGTTTAATTTTTAAAATAATATTTGCCCATTTTCATGTATATGTTGTGTCTTTGACAAATTGTGCGAATAGACAAATGACATGTTATTAAATTTCAGTTGATGGAGCTGATCATTTTCCAAGTTGGGCATTTTCTATTACTCGTAAACGTCGGCTGGAGCGGGTGATAACTTTCCGGTTCGACAATCTTCCGTCTGAGCGGTTGCGTTTGTTTTTACATCACCCGTTGGTAGGAAATCACGAGGAATTAACACCCGTTGCTATAATGGGTGGGCGGTAAAATCGGAATCAGCAGAAATAACACATGGTTTCTGTCCAATAAAAATACAGCAAACTTGTATGAAATCTAATAATAAATGATTATGCATATTAATAAGGAGCACAATTAGGGTATAGTTAAGACAAACATACGCATACCATACGTTGTTATTTAGTATGGATTGTCATTATATTCACGAATGAAATATCACGAATATAAAATAATGTCCACTCATGTTAAAACCAGAATAAGGTATGTGAATGAATGAACTTAATTCTCACAATCTATTTACAAATTTACAGAGAAACATATATACAAAATACATATATGTATAAACATGTACAGCATGAGTCATAACAATAGTTGTATAAAGCAGTTACAGTTACCAAGAGGACTAACATTAACATTAATAACTTCCAGAAATCTACAGGTTTTTTAGCAGCAATAATATTATCTGATTAGAAAAGATTACTAAATGTAAAAGTATTTGGACATTCTGACAATATTCTAGGAGTAGATTTTATCTTTCAGTTTATAATGAGAGTAATATTTCGATTCTTATTATGAAAAATACGGTAATCTGTAAGTGACTAATACACGGGCGTTTACTTAGTGTATGGTTATTTCTAATGAGGGGTTGTGAGAAAAATAATTAAATGGCGGTAGGGTCAATCACAAGTACAATTATCACAATTAATAAATAAGAAAAAAACCATAACACAAACAACAATTAGATAAACTTAACAAAGACAAGTAACAGAGAGTACAATTATCACATAACCTGGCTTGAAAAAGTCACATAAAACATGTGTGATGGGCCTTGTCTGTACCATGCGTCTTTTTCCTATGATATGTAGGAAGACAAAATGTTAATCTACTTAATCTTTGTGTCTCGCATTTCTCATTAATTTAATTATTTGGTATATAAATAAAAATAAAATATCATAAAGCATCTTATTGGGTTACATAAGCATATATAATACGCAAATAAATAATAATAAACTAAATGGCAAAATATATAAGACATCTTAAAATTGTTTTTGTTATTGCTTTAAGGGGAGGGAAATGCTGTATTTAAAAATATATCAGCTAAAAATTAAGCTATATATAAATAGACAAAACACGTGATTAAGCTATACTGTAATAAAAATGCATCATTTCCTTTCTATGTTCAATATTTGTCTTCAGTACCTTTAATTGATTTCGATAATTCCATATTTTGACTTAATGTGTCACGGCTGAAATGATTATTATTTATCATTAGTTCAACGATATGCTGTTTTCGAAGACTTTAACTAATTCTAGTTAAATTTATTATTAAAGTAAACACAAATAACAATAGTAAAAATACATACTATAGTTAATATCATTCCGGTCTCATTCGATTCAAGATTGATACTGAGCATTTTACTCTCGCAACAAATCAGTGATGGTATATATAGTTCACGGCTTGTTACAGTAACACAACACTAGTATACAATTATAGGTTAAGCAATATCATTGTAGTTTATAGAAGTGACACACATATTGAGAGCTGTAATCAAAGCCAATAATAAAACATGTGAATAATGTTATAACATAAAGCTATGTATAATAATACGCTTTAAGTGTATCGAAGATCTGCTCAGTATAATATAGTAGTACATACTCTGTATGCTGTTCAATTAGAATACACATTTGTCGATTCCAGATAGAAATTCAGAGCTTCATAAACCAGACGGTATTCATCCTAACAGTAGAAAAAATTAAATCATAAAATTAAATCAAAAAAATAAATACAAGATACCATAACATAATGAAACGATAAATCCAACTAGGAAATTGCAAAGACACCAAGAATTCCAAATACGACTTACACATGATTGTATTAAAAATAATTTCTTGATACTAATTTTATTGGCCGATTGATGCAGCATTGGATGTAGAACATTTTACATTCAAACAGACTTGTCACAACAACACGGGCATTATCGATAAAAGTTCATTACACATCCTTTTGTATCCAAACAATTTATTGATAGGAGAAGTCCCCTATTTATATGTCACAAAGTCTCCTATCTTTTCTTCCTGGTATTTGTTTTACAGTTTAAGTTGTGTACTTTTTGCTGTCATTAAGTGGTAGATAGATTAATAGGTTTGTGTTTTGTTTATCTTTCTATATATTATTTTTCAACTTCTAAAAACTTCAATTTTTCAAATATATATATTTTAAACCATCTTTACATTATTGTGCTAATAAAAAATACAATATCTTTAAATCACGACCGCTAATCTCTTGAATTCATTGATTAAAGAACTTCCGGATTTGAATTGAATGAAACAAAAATGTGGTAGGTCAGGGTATGGTCAGTTGAGTAAGGAACTGTAGATGGGCTTTTTCGATGATACGTCGAAATGATTCTTTGCTCACATATATTCCCGATGTACTTACATGACAACACCGCTATATTTTGCACAAAATGATTATTACGTTGAATGTATATCCACGTTAGCATCAATATCGTTTAATAACAGTTATTGATCATCATGTTTTGCAATTGAAATTGTGGATAGCACAGCAATATAAACCAACAAAAAATAAATTATTATTTATATATAAATGTTTGTTGTCATTAAACAGCCAAGAGACATAACATTATTAGATAGAGCTATGCACGGGGAAAATAAGGAAAATATAGCACCGGAAACTCAATAGTCATCCATATTGGAGCAAATGACCTGAGTAATGGTGACAATTTAACACCTATCAGAGAAAACTATGAAAGCTTGTTATACCTATTGAGAGCAAAATGTCACACAGAAGCTGTTCTCATGGTGTCTGGTATACCGCCAAGGAGAGGAATAAATGTAGAACCATTAAATTATTTACTAGCAGAACTTTGTTACCAATACAACTTGCAGTTTATTAATCATTACAACAAATATCTAGACAACTTTGGAAATGTTAAATGTGACCTGTTTCATGCTGATGGCATTCACCTCTCAAAAAGAGGAACATCAATTTTTCTTCAAAATATCAACAACTTTGTAAATATCATAGGACCTAAGAAACAAAATAAAACAACATGGTACTGTTTCTATTGTGGTGAGTCTGGACATAACAAACAAAGATGCAGACACAACAAAGCTGTTCAATGTTTTTCTTGTGGGGAATATGGTCACAAACAAAAATTTTGTGACCTTTATACCCATTAAGAAGATGGCAAAGAAGACATAGCCTTATACCTCCCTAAATTACCACTTGTCTCAAACTTCAATATTATTACATCAAATTACTTTGACACTTTGAATTTTATTTGCTCTATATGTAATAGAGATCAATGTTTATGTAATGAGATTAATGTAAGAAACAAACAAACGGCAATTTCTCCATGTAAACAAATAAAGAAAACTGATACCCCACATTTAACTTTTTGCAAGGAAGGATCATCAAATGATCTATTTAAAAGACACCATAAAACAGCCACTGAATCTCCATTGAGGCCTATAAATAAAAGCTTATCTTTGCCATCTTCTGAACCACCTGATGTGTTTATTACTGAGAAAACTGTATTAGATAAACTCCCTGAGGCCATAAGTAATACTGATTATTATTTGACTTGCTTATTCACTAGGTATGTGTTATGCTTATCTTGTCTGTATATCATTGAAAAAGGAAATATTTTCACAGATAATGAAACAATCAATGTGTATTGCTTTGAACATTCTAAAGCACTAAAAATCTGTTGTCATAATGTTAACAGATTGGAAAATAAGTTTGATGAAATTAAATACAATCTTCTATAATTGGGTGTTGTGAAACATTTTTTGACAATGAAACCTTAGATGAAAATATTGTAATTTCAAATTATGTATTGAACAGAAAGGACAGAACTTCAGATGGAGGTGGTGATTGGGTTATCTATTTTGCTGAAAATATTTCTTTTGAAAGAAAATATGAATATGAAATTGGTAACTTAGAAACTGTATGGTTTGAGGTAAAACCTGAACATAAAAAATGCTTTTTATTATGTTTTGTATATAGACCACCAAAGTCATTAATTGGATGGATTGAAGATTTTGAAGTTGAGTTACGTAATGCTTTCAAGTATAATTGTGACATAATTCTAGCAGGAGACTTTAACATGAATTTTCTACTCCCACATAAACCTCCCAAAAAATGGCTCAGTATTTTGGAAACATATAATCTTCACCAGCTTATTAGTGAGCCTACAAGAGTAACTAAAGAATCTAAAACATTAATAGATCATATTTATATTATCATATTAAGTAAGGTTCAGGAATCACATGTCATAAAGTACTCTATAAGTGATCACTACCCAGTTGGTGTCACAAGAAAAGATCACATTTCCCACATAAAAAACAGCCATACTACCATTACATATAGGAATTTCAAACACTTTAATGAAGATGAATATTTAAAAGATCTATTTAATGCCCCTTTTTATGAAATTGAATTTGAAACTGATCCATCAGTATGTCTCCATATGTGGTACAATACTTTAAATAAAGTGCTAGATAAACATGCACCATTTGTTACTAAAAGAGTCAAAAAAGACAAGCAACCTGATTGGTACAATAATCAAATTTTATATGCAAGGAAAATAAGAGATAAATACCAGAGTCTTGGTTTGTGGTGTGAATATAAATACTTGAGAAACAGAACTAAACAAATTTTAGATGAATCAAAACAGAAATATTACAGAAACATTGTAAAAGATTCTAAAGACCCTAAAAATTATGGAAATGTATTCACAGCCTCAATTCATCTCACCCAGTAAGACCACATAAACTTCTCTCTGATTGTGACACTGTGGTAACAAAGCCAATTGATATTGCAACTACATTTAACAATTTCTTTACCTCTTGTGTTCAAAACATCAGAGATCATAGTAAATTACCACAAACTCCTAATTTCTGTAAATTAACCCAATTTGTTCACAAAAGGTTACCTGCAAGTAAAAAATTCACACTCCCAACTATAAGAATGGATGAACTTTATAAAAATATCACCAAGCTGGATATAAACAAGTCTTCTGGTACTGACAATATTGGACCAAATATCTTGAAAATTAGTGCCCCTGCTATTGTTTCCTCACTAACATACATTTTTAATAGAATGATTGACACAGGAATATTTCCAAGTGTCCTAAAAAATGCTAAAGTGTCACCTATCTTTAAATCTGGTGAAAAACTTCAAGCCACAAATTACAGACCAATATCTGTTCTGCCTACCATCTCAAAATTAATAGAAAGACATGTCTCAACAAATTTGTACCAGTACTTATCAAACTATAAACTTTTGCATCCTGCACAATCAGGTTTTAGACCAAAGCATTCTTGCCAAACAGCTCTTGTAAATGTCATAGACAAGTGGTTACAAGAAATGAACAATGGTAATTTAAACATTGCAGTTCTTCTAGATTTAAAGAAGGCTTTTGATGTTGTTGACCATGACATTTTATGCAAAAAACTTGCTTTCTATGGATGTGATAACAATGTCATTGCTTTCTTTAATTCTTACTTAAATGAAAGAACACAACAAGTACAAATTGGAAATACTCGATCTAATAAGCTACCTATTAAATTTGGTGTTCCTCAAGGTTCCATACTGGGTCCTCTTTTGTTTATTTTGTATATAAATGATTTACCATTAAACATAAAGAACTGTCAAACTGACATGTATGCTGATGACTCCACAATTCACACATCTGGTGACAACATTCAAGTATTGCAAACTAAAGTTCAGGAGGACTTGCTTGAAGTTGAAAATTGGTGTGAAAGTAACAACATGTTTATAAATTGTAATAGAACCAAATATATGATTATTGGAACCAGACAAAAAATCTCTTCTTCCGATAAAGACCTTATTCTAAAATTAAATTCTGAAGTTTTACAAAACTCCTGCTGTGAAAAACTGTTAGGAATCAAAATTGACTCCAATCTAAACTGGAATAGTCAAATTGACCAAATATGTTCAATAATTTCATCTCGCATTTATCTTCTCTCAAAAATAAAAAAGTTTTTAAATCTGGAATCCAGAAAAATGTTTTACACTAAATACATCCTCCCCATACTTGATTATTGTTGTATAGTTTGGGATAGTTGTAGCAAAGATGGACTAAATCGAATTCTTAATTTGCAAAAAAGAGTAATAAGATTAATACTAGATACAGAACCTCTTTCACCAACCGAACCTCTCTTCAAAAAACTTGGCTGGATGAAAATTGATGAAAGAATTAAATACCATAAACTTTTGCAAGTTTATAAGTGCCTAAATAATGAAGCCCCAGAATATTTAATAAATAAATTTAGTTACATCTCTGAAAATAATCCATATGCATTAAGAATTGCTGCAAATGGTAATCTACAGATCCCAAAACCAAATAAGGAATTGTACAAGAAATCATTAGTTATTCTGGGTCTCAGTTGTGGAACAGTTTACCCAACTTTATATGTAATGCCCAAAATGTACACAACTTTAAAGAAAAACTTAAAGACCACATTCTTGGACATATTTAAGATTAATACAAGTTTTGGTCAATATTATACCAATATACTGCATTTTTACTATTGTTGTTAATGAATGAAGATGATATAATAAGTTTATATTCTTTATAATATGTAAATTGTACTGTTTGATGAATGTATACCATGTTTTATATAATCTACCTACATATAACTTCAATGAGGGCCTCAGGGAAGATTAGTTATATAACTAACTGTGTTATTATATTATTATAATGAAGGTAATAGAAAAATACCAAACACCAAAAAAGTGTTAAAAAAGAAAACGTACAAAAGTCCAAGAAACCGACAAACTCGAGAATCCACAAACAAAACTGAAGCAAATATAGCAATGGTCCTGAGTTCGTAGAGATATTTAAAAGAAATGGTGGGTTAAATCACGTTTGTTGGCATGCTATACATCCGCTTCCATGTATAATTGGTACGTCAGTACATACGCGATTAATGTTAGCGCAAACGTTTTGTCGACGATACCCACACTCTATTAATCTACAGATCGTCCAACATTTTTTGCATTTAAGTAAAAATTTACTCATGATTACATATTTGGACAACATTTTGGCTATGAATCGTGGAGATAAGCGGTGTGCAAATTTTGGTGCATTTAATTATATAATGGTTACAACTTACATAATCGGAGAAGAATTCAGGACGTCTCAACTGCAGTAGTCGTGCTAGTTGGAAAATATCAGCTTTGGCGTCAATTTGCATACTAGAAACTGCATTGTTGAAAGTACAAAACAAACCACAATTCTTGGCACCGTCACTAAAAATGTAAATGATACTTAAACCCTATATAGGGATTGTAAGTAGTGTCAATTAACAATGTTTGTTACAAAAGTAATACCCTATGCCATCATATTAAAGAATTATATGTTGTGTATTTATATGGAATAGAAAGATCATATTATAATGTTCACTTAAAGAGTAAACGAAAGCCTAAAATTTATAATTTATTAATATGAACAAACCAGCTAACGACTGTGACTTGGTCGCGGGACATATTGATTCGTGTCGATAAAAGATTATGTAGTCTGCATAAATCTTGGGGATTAGGTCTGTCACTGCAAATAGTCTGATATAGAGCTATTTCTCTTGGTTTTTCGCCCTGTATAAACAACATATATTACCTTAAGTTAGAAAAAGTAAACATAAACAAGATCAACAATTAAAAATAAAGAAACGAGATAAACACCAATTAATTAAAGAAATATAGGATCTTACACTAGTGGGAGGGCAAGACGGGAAAATCTCAGACACCCAAGTGAAAAGATTTCTGGTCTCCAACGAGGCTCTGCCGAGTTACAGACCAAAATAAATCTTTCACGAGGGCGTCTGAGATTTCCCGTCTTGCCCAACCACCGGTATTTGATTCTATTTCTCACTAATTTGTTAAAAAAATCCGGTTCTGTTCTATTGAAAGATTGCAACAAATAGAGTTATATACCTTGAACGTAATCTTCAGTGTACACATGTTGCGTCACCGTGTTTGTTTTGATGTTTATTGTGGCATAAAATGGGTCATGGAAGATCAGATATGTTGTTTTCATGTTAATATTTAAAAAGGCATAGTAAACCAACACATACAAAGCAAATATTTTATATTTCTTTTTGCTAAACCGACAGTTGACGTCACAATACATTTCTACGGGAAAAGGAGCGTGAAATTCTTATATATCAACCGGCTAAAAATAGGTACCACGCTGTCTCATTAGTGAGAAAAAGGAAGTTTAAAGATAATAATCACAAGACATTTAAAATAAAGAGGTGGTAAACACGAATCTATGCAAGAAAAAAGAAGTATTAAGATAATAATCACAAGCTCACTAATAGGTGAATTCGTCTACTCGGGAACAAAACGAAGTGCTTTTCTTGATGCATTCACCATGTGTTTTATTTACATGGTCAGGGTTTAACAAGATTAAAAGGGCCCATGCATATTACATCAGTTCAAATATTTTAATACAATGTATAAATATAACATAACAATAACTACTCTTACGAACCGTATTGATCGATCCGTATAAAAACACCTATCCCAGTTTTTTAAATAAGAAGGGTTGTAACCCCAAGAGTGTCAATATACCAAAATAACTACATTTTTTTATCGCATAGTGTTGATTAACTTTCTATTATTGTTTTCATTTTATATTAATATAAAATATTATCAAACATAATTTACTAATTAAACCATTTTACTGTTGTATGTTGTAAAAGGTGTTATTGAAGTTAATTTATCTATACCCTCTTGGTCACAACGAGTGTTGCTTCTGTAATATTATGTTCAATTGTGTCTTTTCCTTTAATTGTCACACTGAAAGGACCACAAATGAAGGCGTCGTCTGATACTGCATACACCAATTCTGCCTGCAATTGCAATTGTTAAATGATAAAGAATCAAAAATTAACACTACACTTAAAACAATTAGGTCACAACGATTCGTAAATGTATCGCACTACCTCAAATCTTTTTCACATGGTAGATTAAGATTCATAGAAAAAGCATAAATAGTAGTTTATATCAATTGAAAATAACTGTAAAAAGCAATCATCGAAATTTTTATTCTCGAAAGGTCAGTAAATGAGTTTAGTATGAACCTACATCGACATTTGTTATACCAAATTCATTAAGGAACTTGTATATTTACTGTTTCATGCTTTGAATGCTTTATTACTTTTATTTTGGTGGAGACCGTAGAACCTGGAGAATACCCCTTACCTTTCGCAGGAAAACTAGCAATTCGTGTCAATTAAGGTTGGAGTTGAGCACTTCCTACACGCAGTAAGGCTCAAGCCCTCATCCTCAGTTTTGACAGGCACGTGATTAACAGTAGATGAATTTTCACCTTTTACTTTATGAAACAATTTTTGCCCCAATTAATTATACCATTATAACATCAGATATTATTTAGCTTGGTCTAAAAATATTCCAAGTATAACTCCTTTACATACCATGATTTACAACATATATATTTGACAATAAAAACAGTTGCTGCCAGTGTATACAGTAGGATCTGCCTATAGTTTTGTTTAAGTGTATTTTTGTTTCCCTCGCCAAAATAAATTTCTCTTCTTATTATCTATCATGAAAATGGAATAAAATACAAATAACCTATGAAATCAAAAAAAATTCAGTTGTTTTTTCATTCTACAATACTCGATTATTATAGCAGAGTATGCGTAGAATTAGACGCTGGGGTGAACATAATTATATATGGGTTCAGATTGTTGTCAATCGTTTTGCAGAAGGTCTTAATAAAGGATGGTTATAACAATCATGCAAAAAATTAAGATTCTCGGCAGTAGTCATTTAGAACAGCGACAAACACATATTAAAATCATTGTCGCTCAGAATATTTCTAATATGATTTAGAACAATCTAGAGGAAAGAGACTTGTAATTGTGGCGGTCTCTTTTGGTTCTTTCAGGTCGTTTGGTAAACTATCGCTTCTTTTTCAAATCTAGATTCTAAATTCAAATATATTGAATTGAACACACTTTGGCAAAAATGGAAGCTTTCATCCTAATAAATGAAGATCTAGTGCCAATTAAACAAAAACTGTGTAATAATTTAAGTTTTTTAAATGCAATTCTTGGAAGTCACGTTGTAATATGGTTATAACAGTTGCATACACATACCTCTTGGGGATCATTTAGTATTAAAACAATAGTTGATGAGTTGTGATCTCTAATCATGGTCCAAAAGTCAATTTTAGTATCTGTTAACGGAAGCTGTGTTGTAATATACCCCACAAATTTGGTGTACGACTAAAACGAATAATGCATGTATATATAATGAATTGTTAAACACTAAAAGCAGTTATTGCATATTAAGAAGTTAAAAGACATTTTATACCATATCCACTGAAACGGATTTTCCTTATAAGGGTTGATCGACCGATGCTAGTTAAATGTAGTTTATAAAACATGAGTAAATACCATTTGCACATACTCTGAGAGTGTTGAGTTGAAATTCCGATATATAACCTCAGAACTCTTTCTGCAAAGTACAATTTATAGAAATATATGACATAACTTTTATTTTATTTGTGTTAACTTCATAGCTAGCATACATACGGGAACCTGAACGGCATTTATGTAG
The DNA here is from genome assembly GCA_944474755.1 of Limnoperna fortunei. NCBI lineage: Eukaryota > Metazoa > Mollusca > Bivalvia > Mytilida > Modiolidae > Limnoperna > Limnoperna fortunei. Next base: position 10,937,723 of record OX104120.1, on the reverse strand, counting down.
TTTGATCTTCCTTTCTCAAAGGACACTAGGTACAGTCTGGTATTATCCACTGAAAGAAATCACATCAGTTTATGTGAAAACTAACATGAATAATACACACCACGGCTAACATAATTAATATACAGTTGTTGACTGTGCAAAGAACTTAGCCTTAAGTATTTTAGTTAAGGACTAAATTAAATATACAATTCTAGGTTGCATGTATCCTACAATGCCTCGAATTTTATGTGTATAATAGTATACTGTAGAGTAATCTTCAATGTTGTTTTATCTTTCTTAAATTTGCTTTACAATAAACTTAACACTACATGAACTATCATGTATGATGACAATAGTTTAATGTTTTAATTACACAGACTGCGATTTCATTCATACTTACTCGGCAAAACACTACCGTTTCTATTTTTATCACTGTTTTCTGTGCTTGTTGCATCTTTATACTCTGGATTCTCAAGTTCGGATTTTTTTGTATTTAGTTTCTGCAAAAGATAATATTGCTGTATTGTTACAAAAATAGTACATCCTAAAATCGCGCTGTCTTCGTCTTTAATATAGATTAAATATTCCTGTAAAGTAAAGGAACAATCAATTAATTATTCCTAAATGTACGCTTTTGTCAGTGGCGATGCGTTGTTTATAACACATTTGTGCATGTTCTACTGCTCTTTTTGACATTAGTTTAAATAGTTATTCTAATATGACGTCCTTCAAACGGTTTGGAAACACACCTCTATTTAAATATTCAACAAAATACGGCTGTTCCAGCCATTTAAAAAACCCCCGTGTGTTGATGTTTTTTCTTTAAATTTATTTTATTTTGCACCTTTGTAAGAAAATCCAATAGATAACATGTTTTCACGATAACGAGTCCATTTTCTATTCTATGCCTTTATGGTTTACATGTTACAAGTCTTCCTTGACTTTAGCTACGTTGTGTTTTCAAGGGACGTTGCGTTGTTTACAATGACGTTCAACGCAAACCGCGAGACTTTTCCCGTCCCCACCACAAACGAATCTACCGTTACGTATCAAAATGAAAACGCAACCGAATTAAAAATGTTGATTAATTATGGAAAATAACTGTCGATTTAAATTTGCACCATTGTGGATCTAAAACAAGAGCATAAGATCGACCAAATGCGGTAAGCGGTTTTCATTTCTCACGAAAACACAGCAACACATGAACAGTCCCAGACACGCCACACGGCGACTGATGTTCTGAAGCATTTAATTTTGTCGTTCTTTGTTTTGATTGTTAAATTTTATTTTAAATGTTAATAAATATGTTTGATTTTAATATATATTTCTTCGTTTTTTTTCTACTAAGTTTTACACGAGAAATATAATAATTTCGAAACATGGTAGGTTCTCGGAAATTGGAACAGCCAAAATAAACCTTTACCTAGGTAGTCGCGAAATGTAAAATGTCTGTATTTTCATATCAGAATCGAAATAATTCATAGCTGCCCCAATTTTATGGATTATTTAAATATGGATAAACATTATATTCATGATATTTTACCATTCGCTAACGCTCATGGCAAAATATTCATGAATATAATGCCTACCCATATTTAAATAATCCATAAAATTGGGGCAGCCATGAATTATTTCTTAAGTGTTAAACTCAAAAGCAGTTGTATATATCATAGCGTGCTAAACATTGACGACGACGCTTCATAAATATACATACGAAGAACAAGGGATAAAATGCGTTGACCGACGATTACAATTAGCAGTTTTAAAATAAATAATAGTTGTTTTGCTAGCAAATTGTTATTTCGCATAAATAAATACCATGAACTCTTCGTTTAGTCTTTGTTGATTTACTGGACGTTTATCACATTGAATTTCTTGCCAAAATTGTCCAAAGTGTTCTTTGGTAATAGACGTCTTCTCCATTGTGAAGGCTTCTAACAATGCGTGATGCAAACAAACATACTGATCCTGTGTAATTTTAACAAACATTCTGATTTTGGGTACTTTAAACAAACATTCTTATCCCATGTAATGAACGAAAACATACTGATCCTATGTACTATAAAGAGTAATGATGGTCTTCTGTCATGTAAACAGAAATACTGATTCTGTCTAATGAAATATTTTTGTCTGAATATGTTTGTTTATAAGTTTGTTTTTCAGCAATATAGAAGCGTCCAGTGTTTACTGGGGCAGGAAGCCAGTGTACCAGGAGAAAAAACCCCCGACCTTGGAAAATTGGTCATTCCAATGTAAACAATCGTACTGATCATCGTATTGTCAACAAACATACTAATCCCGTGTAATGTAAACATATTGATAACGTGTAATGTAAACAAACATACTGCTTCTGTGTATTTTAAACACAGCATGTGAAAGAACATACAAGTTTTCTATTAAAAACGCTATTAGTTCGTAACAAATTTACAACAGCAACCGAAACATTTTTCCTATTACATGTACCATAAAATTGTAGCGAAAAAGCAAAACGATCGATCAATAAAAAAAGAAAATAAGTTATTTTTTACATAATGTCGAGCGTAACAACAATAGAATATCGTTATTTCCCCGTAAGCAAGTTTTTTTTGTTCACCCAATCAGTCTGTTTAAGTAGATTGCATTCTCGAATGAAAGTAATATGGCAGCACAACTAACGCTGTTACTCATTTGCTCGTTACTTACTCAGTAAGTAGATTTTATAGTTTTTCAAGTAAACATCATTTTTTAAAAGGATATATCAGCAAACATAAACAAAAACGTCAATGAAAATGTTAAATAATTATTTCAATTATGGAATATGTATTCTATATGTCTATAAAATCTTTATAATGCATAGCTCTGCTTTAGATTTACTACAGGCTTTGCAGTGAAAGGTTTGAAGCTGTTAAAATTCTGAATATTGGAACATAGCACATATTCTTAGAAAAAATACTTACTGCAGTTTGAATCATATTCATACGACAGTACCTCATTTTCTTTACAAATCTGACAATGTCTATATTTCCTGTGGAACGTCCTTCTTCCAACAGTGCGTCAAGTGCTATAAATGTCCCAGTTCTACCAATACCAGCACTGAGAAAGTAACAAAATAAAGTAAAAAAATATAATAATAATTCTTTTATAAAATATGATCTGTTTCAACCATTTAGACAAACACAAAATGGGGAGACATTCTACCAAACAAATAAGAAATTGATAGCAGTATATATATAAAGAGTCTAAAAGAAACGCGCGTCTGGCGTAATGAATTTGTCACCTTGATAATTGTGATTACATCTTGTTGGAATATTTGAGCAAAGCCAAGTAAAAGCACGGCACTTGGCAACTATAAAAAAGTTTTGGGTTCACTTAAAATGAGAAAGTTTACGATCAATATGTTATGATTGTTTACGTTATTTATTTATATTGACCCTCAATGACTAAGGCCATTCGTTGGTCAGTCTGTGTCTAAATTTTTGACAAGAAATACCGTCATTTGTATCGTTGCATAATCTTCTAGACTTATATAATATTATTTTTTGTTTATGCTGTATCGTCATGTTTGTCGATCCGATACTAAATAAGTGTACTGGTTTCGCAGCTTTCTTTTAGACTCTTTATATAATATTTTGAACTGCCTGTATTGTGTATTTACACGATCCCAGTGGACTTATATCATTCCATCTCCCAATGAAGAATATCTTAAACATTTAGTGTTAAACGCCACTGATGAGTCTTAAGTAGACGAAACGCGCGTCTGGCGTAATGAATTTGTCACCTTGATAATTGTGATTACATCTTGTTTGAAAGAAAAGCCAAAGCCAAGAAAGCACGGCACGTTCGCGGTTAGCGGACTGAGAGGCAACTATAAAAAAGTTTTGGGTTCACTTAAAATGAGAAAGTTTAAGATCGATATGTTATGATCGTTTAGGTTATTTATTTATTTTGACACTCAGTGACTAAGGCCATTAGTTGGTCAGTCTGTGTCTAAATTTTTGACAAGAAACACCGTCATTTGTATCGTTGCATAATCTTCTAGACTTGTATATATATATAAATTATACCTGGCAATTAGCAAAATCAAAGTTGTTAATTAGTTTAATACAACAATAAAAATGTTTTCCTATTCCTGCCATCAACGTCATAAAAATACATGAATACGATATTAATGAAGGTAATAAAAAAATAATGAACATGAATAAAATGTCAAAACAGACAATCCATAAATCGAAGTACAGGAAACCATCAAACTTTAAAACCAACAATACAACTGCAATGACCCTGACGTGGCATAGGCATTTCAAACGAAATGATGGGTTGAAGCAAAATGGCATGCCAAACCTTAATTACAGTGTGAATTAAAATGTTCAGATTAACTTGATATAAGTAAAAAACGCCGCAAGTTAACTAGATATAAAATTCAAAGTATTTTCCCTCTCGTAATGGCGATTTAGAACAGCTTATAGTTCATGATAGCAACATTTACTTCAAACCCTTCTGAACAATTGTTTGATTTCTCAAAGGACATTGTTTCCAACAAATTAAAATCTGATAAAGTTAACATACCTGCAGTGAACCAAGATTGGACCACCTTTTATCTTGTCGTGGTCATTTATGAAGTGTCTGTGAAACAATACAATGTAAAGTGGGTCAGGCGTACCATGATCAGGCCAGGCTGTGAAGTGGTACTGGATAACGGACCGCTTCTCTTTTGACTAAACAACAGGTTGATAATGGATTACTTAAATTATAACAGCTATAGTGAAGAAACGAAGGAATCAGGACAATGTATAAAACATGAAACTTTTAACTGCTGTAGACTTTAATTACTTGGAAACCGCTTGCTCAACCGGGAACCTCGGACTTAATGTCCGCAAACGACACAATTCCAAAATAAACTGCAGCAGGAGTTTACCATGCTGGCCAAATAAGATCAAGTGTCGTTACCATGATAACCTTTTGTGCACAAATCTTAAAATTATCTTTTGGTCATTTATCATGAAGATTACGAGGAGTATAATAAAGGTGGATCGATTCGTCGAAATTGACATATAGAAACATCTACACAATCTTGCTTATTATAATATAAAATAAATGACACAACATAAAACATAGTACATGTTTTAGTATCATACTTTTTTGTCTTCGACAAATATCTCTCTAGTTATATAAGCAGCCCTTTCTTTCTCACTATCCAAAGTAAGAACAATGTTATCAAGTGTCATAGGTTTGCCACCAATTGGCCAGTATCTTTCGCATTTTATCTAAAAATAATAACGTTACAATATTAAAATAGTTTACACATTATATAACTTATTTAGTTCAATTATTGAGTTTGTTGTGTTTATGTTAACAGCCGACCGACAACTTTTAACCGTTTCACTTTATAGGTTTTCTGTATTGTAATATATACTGATGCTGTTGCAATAGAAGTTTCTCTGCGAATCGTCTCAAACAAATATGTGTGATATATTACATAGTGACTTTTAAGGACAAAACGGGTGTATTCACTTTAATATAATTATCATCCTCACTATTTTAAGGACTTAAAGGAAGAAATGACGAAAGTTTGATAGTAGTAATTCTCAGGCAATTTCACTGTAGTATAAATTGTTGTCTGGATGCATTTGGTCATGATGTAAATACAGAGAACACAATACATTCTTAACAGTATTAAGGAACTATATCACCTTGGAACCTTCAACCAGGTTTGTTAACATCACGATTTGTCTTGTGTTGTGTTGCCATATCATTCGCCAGTGGTCTTGCAGAGTGTGTTTTATTGGTCCTTAAACCGCAACAAAATAATTGACATTTTGAACATCCGACAAGTTAAAAAGTGATTAAATGGAGTTACATGTAGGAGTAAATATATCTGTGAAGGTCTCTTCACACAAAATCATTAGTTATCTTTTATTTATTCACATACATAAAGCTAATTTTGCCTACATCATTGAAAAATCGATAATATGATGGGTACATCGGTCACACACCATATTGGCTTAAGCGGATTTAAGAATAATTGAAGTACGACATAAAATAAGACGACCTGGTAATTGCAGATATAATGTAATCAAATATAAAGTCAGTAGCGATCATAATCAAGTAAAATACAACATTTATCCCTAAAAAATAATGTTTGACACTAAATTTTAATAAACGATTGTTGAGATTTAATTTATTATATTTACTTAAATAATTAACAAAAAAGGCGATTATTTTCATTTGTGACAAGTTAAATGTAAATAAAATACAAATAAGCTTAAAACCTAGTCAATATTTCATTGCAATTAATTAATCGATAAGCAACTATTGTGCTTGAAATGATAATAAAGACAAATAACGCAAATTGTAGCTTGTTAGCAAAACATTTTTTTTCAAACAAACTTCTCAATGTCCTCGCTATACATATTCTGTCATGATTTAGCACTAATTTCATATATACAGTTCCAAAAAGAAACGAATATATATATTTTTTTTATCAAATTCAATTTTTTTGATGCAAACTTTTGGCATTTGAGATATGTACATTTTGTAATGTAAACTGTCCATGTTTGATAATGAATTAAAACTCTTGGTAGTGGCTGTTGATCTATGTATTTATTAGCATGCAACTCGGTCCACGAAAGGCTTGTGGGAAAAAATACATTGAGAAATTATAGTTGAATCATTTTGTTATAAACGGTGCATTTGTTAACAAGCTCTTCAATAACAACAAAAGTGTGTCGATTCATCGACAGGTGGTCTGAGCTGAAATCAATATTGACTTGCTTAAAGTGACGTCATCTGAACGCTACACATGTTCACGATTTTTTACTAGAAAGTCCAAGCTAAGAGTGCACTAAGTTTCACTGTAAAATAACGCTTATTTCTGTGTATAAACTTATGCTGAAAACCTGGAGTCAAGAATGTGTTTTTACATGTTGCATTATATTTTTCGGACAGTATAATATCAACAACTTTTTATTAGTTAACACAATTCATGCGTTGTTGGCCTGTTACGGCAAATTCTGATACGCCGCTTGTTTACAAAATGGATAACCGCATTGCTGAAAAGATCATATTCACTGTATATTAATTGTAAAATGTCTTAAATATTTGCAAAACGATTACAATATTTAGTCATAAGCGAGATTTAATAAATACAACGCAAATATGTTGTATAGTATGGGCACTCAGTTTACAGTCGACGAACAATATGAACGTAAAATATAATATTGCTTATGATATGCATATTTACCTTGTGATGCAATGTAGCATTTATCTTTATTAAAACCCTGAAATAGATTTTAATATATACAAGAAATTTATGATTGATTTTTTTTTTATGATGATGTTTAACACCATTTTCAGCAATTTTTCAGCTATATCATTGCGTCCAGTTTTTATTGGGTTAGGAAGTCGGAGTATACGGTGGATGTTATGTGGGATTTGCAACATTTTCCCCACAATTTGAGCCACAGGGTTTGCATAAACAAGATTTAAAAGATAACATCCAGGTGTAGACTGTAAAAGGTTTACAGTATCTAGCCATATGAAACTGTGGTCCCAGTTTTGGGGATAAAACCACAATAATGCTGTTTACAAAAAAAGAATGTTAGCATTTCTGCTATGTATTCTGATTCATAAATTATACCAGCTATACCAAACTAAGATTTGTAACTACCCTTCATCTTTTTTATAAAATCATGTATGTATAACAATAAGTTGGTATGTAAATATAAACAGCATCTTAGAAGTCATGAAGCCAGATACAAAACTTTCTGGTAAAACCAATTTGATTTTAAACTAACCGATACAAAAGAAAGTTTTCCACTTAATGTTGTATTTGTTGTGGGTTAATAATAAACAGTTTTCTGGGATTCCTGACATAATTGATGATTAATTTGATGTTTCAAACTGATGATTAATTTCTCCGAAATTATATTTTATTGTCATTGTAAAAGTGGGTCAGCTGTTATAAGTATTTAAATTTTGGATTGATTTTGTGGTTGCTTAACGCCAGTTGGTAGGGGGTCAGATAGTTAAGCCTTTTGTTTGGATCTTAATACAAATACCAATACGGTAGGCGGTCAGGCTTTTAATAGTGTGTAACGATAAGCCTTCTCGCTATCTACCAACTTGTAATTCTTTGGGCAGCCCTGTGATTCGGGTTCTGCAATCCTTCCTATCCCATTTACTGTGTCTTTTTAAACATTTATTAGATTTAAACATACTTTTGCCTTTTGCGGTAATGTTACTCGTTATAAAACAAAAAAGTTTGGGTTACGCAGCAATCGTTTTTACGAAAACGTGTTTACATTTCTGGAACACGACATACACTAAAATGTATCCTCGATTATGTGGTACCTATGTCGATCTGATTTTTATTTTAGCCTTTGTGACTTTTGTTATGTTTCTTACAATAAATCTTTTCTTCAAAACCTCAGTCCTAATTTCTTAGCTTAGCCTCTACATTTTTATATGCACCGACATCCTCGAGTTTCACTTTTGTTCGGAAACAAAGCATACTTAAATCGTCTTATGATCAGTGACAAAACATTACGTAATAACTCACATCGACGTAGTTAGCATTAATATAGTCAGAATTCGCAGTTCCGTGTACTGTCTCTAAAATAACTCTCGAGTGGTCATCTGAAACAGAAGAATTCATTACAATTATACTCTCTGCTTCGAAATTCGATAACAATGAGCAAGATTTGCATTCTATAATCGTACACAGAAAAGACACTTACTGCTGATTTTTCTATATAATACAACAGATTGCACAATTTTTTTTAAATTAAGCAATGCTTATTAATAAAAATTAATAATTGATTGTTATATTGGTTTATTTTAGTTAAATATCATTCCATATTTTATCTTGAAGTATAGATTTTTTATATACGTATTTACAGGTAATATTTACGTTGATTTGGTGTCGTACTATGTATGAAAATTGTGCAGTTTAAAGGCGCGAAAAAATGAAACACAACGCATGGAAAAATAAAATGCCAAATGTTTAATCTTTAGTTTGACAAGGAAAACAATAGACTTTAAAACCCACCCGCACTTTATCCCTTTTTTATTAAGTAGTCATAGATAAATTTATCACAAGTCAGTTTATACGGATCGTTCGTTATTGACGCTGTTTGTTATTTGGTTAAATTTAATTATGTTATTGAAAAATCGCTATGACAATATAATCAGCCAAGAAACATATCACTATCAGAGACTGTTGTTGGTTATTATTTAACACATGATTAACATGCAAATTTTATATTTGCATCATACATGCATGGCATTAAAGCATTTCTATGACCGTCATCTTCAAAATATTTAATCTGATGAAGTTATTAATGCTAAAGGTTACAAATGAATATAAATATTAGGTTTGTATTGCCAAATCATATAAAACAAATGTACTTACAAGGGAAAGTGGTCTTAAACCTGTTCTTTGGCATATTTTCCTTTAACTCCGCTTTTGTTGTGGGATGCAGAATACCGTATGGTATTTTCTGAAATATATTGAATTGTTGTTTCTAAAACATTTATTATGCTTTTACATGCAGAGTCTAACGTGTGTCAAATAAGTCTAAGCAAGCTTGAGCAGTGTTAAATTAATAAGAAGACTATCTCGCAAGCATAGATATTGAAGAAAAAAATCAGTAAATTTTTCAGAAGAATGTGCAAAGCATTATTTTAGGCATTTTGGTACGTTAAAGGAAATCCTGCGGTTGATAAGCATTGATATTCAATGGGATGATTATTTAGCTTTGCTTTTGGTCATTTTCGGATTTTTTTCTACTTAATGTCCTTTATTAAATGTAGAAGCCGTAATGCAGATGAACATTTTATACAAGCGCCGTAACGCTTAAAAAATTATCTGCTAAATATACATTAGTTTTTGAAACAACAGTAAAAAAGATACGTTATTGTATCCGGAAACGTCATATACATCTTATCGTGCATATCAACCTGTCCTAGTAATTTGCTGTTAATAAACAATGTATTCCTACTTTATAATCTTCCTTAAGGCCATCCTTTATTTTCTTTTTCACTATGTACGCTTTTAAGTCCTCTACTTGCACAGCAGTTTTAACATCGTCCACGTTATAGTATGTATTTCCGTCATTGTCATTATGCTTTTGTACAGAGTTAGTCACTGGTAAATCATCATCTGTTTCCAAGGCGGATACCAAATTTTCATGACCAATATTGATGTACATTCCTTCATTTTTTGCTTCTGAAAGATAGGTATTTGATCAACAATATTTTGATGACACCCCACATTATTGCATCAGTATTATACCATTGTGAACTCTGCACTATATTATTCTTAACAGTTCATAACGTATTTAAAAATGGTGAAGAGACTATGATAAATTTTGATATCATATACAATTCTGATCGTTAAATGATGCTTATAAATGGATAAATATGAATGCGCTAGGCGTTAATAGTTTAATCCTCAAATTTTATCCCAACAACCTCATACCCAAATAACTCACAACACTTAGCAATTAAACCGTAGTTGATTATACAATAATACTTAAATTCCCACTTACCATGTCACTTTAATTTAAAAACAAATATTACCTTCTGCTTTATTTCTAAATTTTCGATAATTATTGCTCGAACTGTGTTTCCATTTCCTTACATGATTTCCTTTCAAACGAAACGTTTAAATATGTTGGAAACTGGAATAGGACATGTACTTTACCGTATAGCTACTATAAAACTTTCACTATGGTAATTACATGGCATCAATTCCACGATTGATGACGTCGGAAGTAAGCGCAAAAAAAGAAATTCCCATTTTAGTCTGTTAAATATTTTTTGTAATTGTCGTAGCATTAGAATGAAGATAATCGTAATATATTTGAAAATGTGCCGGCATTATTTAGTGATCTGATGGTCGGAAATATCCATTTACTGGCTTCGTCACGCGTCGCCAGTAAACTCAACTTCAGGCCATCAAATCAGTAATTGCTGGTAAATCTTCAAAACAACTTCTCTCACAATTATTAATGTTCTAGCGGAAAATATTCAGAACTAATCTTTAACAAATCAAATCCGATATTGTATCCAGGTCAACGCACAAGGTATGTTTATTCACTAATTAAATGCAATAATAAAATATATGTAATTATGTGAAGATTATTGCCGTAAAAATAAAACTGCCAAAATTGTGCAACTGTGTATTGCTTACAGAGGCTATGTAAAGCTAACAGATAAAACATTCTGGACTTCCTGTGTTGCTTTTCAATATTATTTAAATGTTTACTTGTAGTTTTTTCCTTCAGCGTTTAATAGTTGCAAATACATGTAATATTCTGGCGACATTATTGAAAACAATTACTACAGTAAAAAATCAACAACAAAATTAAAACATGTATTACTAAGTTACATGCAAATTCTGGTCAGATTTGAAATCCTCTATAAATATTACACTGTTCTTTACTATGCTGGATATATCTTAGTAGGGGTGGGTTTTTATATGGTCTTTATATTAAATTCTTATAATGCGTCCTTCATACGCTTGAAGAACACATTAGGGTTCCGACGTCATATACGCTCAACGCGAATTGAAGTAGATTATTGCACTTTGTCTTTATGCGAATTAGAACATGACCAGTCTTTATATATGTCTTCATTTAAGACCCCGTTATCGCTCGGTATAAAATTTTAACAAAAATTCATGGTCTTATCATTTTCTAGTTTGCTCAGAGCACTCTCGCAATAATCTATTTCTTAAGTAGCAGATTCCGGATGGTATAAATACAGGGATTACCAGAACTGGATTGTTTTCAGTATGGCGAATACCATACATGGGGCATAGCAGTGAGATGTTTGTGTTAAATGCCTACAAAAATGTTTATACCGGAGTACCACAATTGAGATTTCGTTGATGTTATAACTACGAAAAACTTCGTGGCATTAAATATCCCAGCATTGAGAAGCTATTTTTATATGATATAGCGGATTTTGAATATTTGTATAACTGTGTTCAGATTGGTTCGAAATTGCAATCTAGAAATAATAACTATTTGCTTTACAATGCTTTTAATATCTTAAGTACACTAAATTACAATCGATAGGTTAATTTTTGTTAGTAAACTTGGTGCATTGGTAGGTAACAAACATTAATTCTTTATTCTGAATTCAATAATTACCCAGAGTCATGTTTTCGTTAAACTTTTATCTATACATGTTTTAAGTACCATACACACTTTGCTGAACATAGTGTTACATGTAATAGTGTGTTAGAAATAAATGTAAGGTGTTTTCGATGTCAACTGTGGTGACGTAAGAGACACCAATTTAAGCCTTTATAATATGAAATACATCATTAATTGAACATGACATGAGAGAAATCTGCATTGAATTTTATTTAAGTAACGTTAGAATAGGGGCGTATATTTTACACGTCAGATAATTTAATATTTGAGTGGGATACCACTGTATGTATTTCATGTGATTGAGGTGAATATGAAAAACTTGGAACAAAAAACAAGGAAAATTAACAAAAATAAACGCTGAAGGTTATTGTATGCAAATCTATGCAGTTAACCAGGCAAATTTGAATAGTAACACTTAAAGTCACATGAAACACTGAAATGGCTTTTCGGGGAGTGCAGACGACAATAAAATTAAGTTTAAATTGATTAATAACGAGAACTAATGAAATCTGTTGCTAAGCGTGAAATGGCGTTGGAGAAATAGCAGAAAATAACATGTAATAAAGGAAAAGTGCACTGGAATTTTAAGAAGGCAACTTCGCTTGGTTTGGGTTTAAGTGCTAAATATAAACACGAAAGTAGTAATGCACATTACATGCAGAACTAAAAATAGGCTAAACATCGATAAAACCTTACGAGACATAAATGCTTTACAGAAATGTTAAACATTTAATTTCCTGTGCGATTGTTTAATTGTTTTTTTCATTTGTTTTTGTTCTTTTGGGTTAATTGGTTAATTCTCGATTTATACTACAACATTTATTATACAATTTATTTATGTGAGTGCAACATGCATTTATCAATAAGCCATAATTAAATACATTAAATACAACACTGTTTATTCTAGTATAGCACATTCACTGAAGAGTTCATAAACAATTTGTGTTGAAAATTTTCATAAGGACAAATATGGCATTGCCATCATAGCGATCCAACATACCATGCCTATATGAAGACTCGTCTTTATGAAATCTGTTCTTGGCCTTTTTGTCTTTATTTGTCTTTGATCTTTTTCTCCTAAATTGACGTACACATAAATATTAGTAACTGATGTGAACCACAATCCAATGTTTAAAAGTTTTGTCTTTAGAAGTCTCTAAAATGCCTTATCCTCACATATGCCTTAAAGAAAACACAACAGGCTTCGATGACAAAGTAAACGGAGTATCATGTTTATTTCCTTTGTTTTACAGCGTTCTGTGGTTTCTTATTAATTTGTCTGTTCATTGTCTCGTTTGTCTTTTCGATTGTAAGCCTTATGTTAATCTCCAATTATATACACAACATGATATTGAAAACTAAAGCTATTTTAGTCACACATACTGATGTAAGAAAAGTAGCAAAAAAAAGCGACCGAACAGCAAGAGCAAAAAGTCACCTATAATAATACATAATTTACATAGTAACATGTATTCAAACCGTCATACTGTTTCACCTATTGGCTAGCTATAGTATATAAGAGCAATCTTTTTGATTTGAAAATAATAGAAAATATATGATTTCCTGTTCAACATATACCTGAAATAGAAAACCATTTAATGCAAATAATATTTGTTAAACTACCTTTTAGTATGAATAACTATTGCGATGACTACTAGAACAACAGCTACAATGACAATAGATACACCTCCCGCGACTGGTCCTGCTATGCTGGAAGATTTCGATGGCTCTGGAATTAAACGTATTTAAATATCTAAACTGTTTGTATTTTATGTCTTTAGATTGAAATCTAACTAACTACACGACGCAGACAGGAACTGATTTTTTTTCCGGAGCACCTGATTTCACTCAATGTCGTAATAGTTCGTGTCACTGGCTTTTGTTGAGTGTTGTTTTGTTTTGCATTGTTTTTCTCCTGTCCTCGGATTGTTGTTTTTCATTTTGAAATTCGATTGCCACTTTAGCACTTCCGCGCTTATATCTCTATACGACATAATATGCAATATTACTCTGCCCTACCTTTTATATAAATCATGCAAGTGCGCGAATCAACAAAATTAAAAAGTTTCCAAAAAAATAAGCTGTATAGAAAAAAATTCACAGACTATTGATACAAAACATATTTAATGAGCCCTATACGTAACAAAAATTCATTTTTATTCAAACTCGTACCTTAGCTGATCGTCAGGCATTTTAAGATTTATTATACATTAAGACTGATAGGAATAACAATCTTCTAAATACATCTGACAACCAATCAGTAAGCACTACTCTTTTGGTTGCAAGTTGGCAATAACAATCAAAAGCTTTCACCCTTATAGCCGTCTTTATTTATGCACTTAATGTAAATTCAAAGTAGGGACCTGTTTGATGGTCTAAGTTAAAACTACATTAAGTTTATGTTTAAAAGCTAACGATTTAAATAAGAACTAATTGCACAAATCTGAAAAAACTACAGGAAATAAAAACGACGAATTATACAATCCACTTACCTTGAACATCTAGTTTGACAGATTTTCCGGAACTCTTTCCAAGACTGTTTTCCACATTACATACATATGTGCCATAGTGTGTGTTGTCTATATTGTATATAGTAAGTGTAGGTGTCGTCACAGTGCCACCGTTATACTTTGCACTGTCATTTATATTGAGCATATTGCCATCTTTCATCCAAAACACGCCAGTAGGTTCAGGATAAGAATCGAAAGAACACTGTATAGTTGCGTATCCACCGACAGTAGCTTGAATGTTTTCTTCAAATGATTTGACAAGTGGTTTATCTATACAATAGATTTATCAACGTGAATATCGTTTCATAGCTACATGTAGACTGTAGCAATATGATTTTAATACATTTAAGCATTATCCAACAAAACATCAATATAAATAGTTAGATTTTGTGTATCAAAATAATATAATTTTCTAAATAAAGATTAAAAAAAAAATAATGTAATTACCCCGTATCTTTAATACAATACCACCACTAACAGAAGAAACAGACTCCAGCATTGATTCACACTGGTACTTTCCAGTATCGTACCTAGTAAGGTGAGTTACTGTTAGCGATGGAGTTGTAATATTACCACCTGAATATCTACTACGCTCTGTTGGAATATAGACATCATTATGCCGCCATTTTACTTCTGTAGCATCGTTTATTAAACACTGTAAAGTAACCGATTCATTTGCCGTTTTCTCGTAACTTGTATTCGGGATAACAGTATCTGAAAACAAAGGAATCTTTTATTTAAGTCCTTAAATAAATTACAAGTACCAGTATTATATGAACGCAATTTACTAAAGTATTTGGAAGTCTCGGTGTAAAACAGTAAACATTTCTTTAGCTTATTCTGTAATCAAAGTAACTCTGTTTCTCACTTTACCTAAAACGATTTACCAAATTTATGTACTTACGAACAACCTGTAGCCATGTAACATCACTGTAATCTCCAAACTTATTGGAAACTTTACACTTATATTCACCCCTGTCAGCAGGTATAATATCATAAATAACTAAATCTTTATTCTGGATGGCACTAAAGTTATATTTCGAGCCTTCACTGAGGAAAGAACCACCTTTATACCAGTGCACTGCATCGGAATCTGTCACTTTACATTCAATTGTAACATTTTCGCCCGACTTTAAAACATAATTTTTACGTGCTACTTCAGCAATTGGAATAGCTAAAAATAACATTTGTATATAAAATATAAAAGGATTATAATAAACGATATGAATACTTAATAATACAAAAATGCTTAAGAGCATTTAAAATCCCATATTAAATTTTACTATATAAATATAAAATTGTGCTAAGACATTTTACCTCTAGTTTAAAGATAATAATAATAATACACGCGTTACAACATCTATTTCTTAAAACCCTTACACAATTCGCAGAGGTAATGCTTTTGCTAAACTTTGTGTTGTTCGAGTTTTTTTATTAGTGTTTAATGGCACTTTCAGCATTTTTCACCTATGTCATGACATCCAGATTTAATTGGTGAGGAACCTGGAGAAAACACACGACCTTCTGTTCGAAATATGCCAATCCTTGTTAATTCAGATTGGAGTTTAGTACACCCTACCCGCAGTGAGACGCAAACCCACAACATCCGAAAGACCACGTGATCAATAGTAGAAGAACTACCTCAGCTACCTAGGCCCTGATGTTTTATTCGAGTGATTAAAACCAAAAATTTAAGACTATCACGAATATTTGAATGCAATTAATACCATAAACAATAAACAAAACAATGCTTTGTATTTAATCAAATAAACCTTAGAATTAAGAGAATGTCATGAGAAATAGCTACAAAGGTCATACATGGATTTCACATTTTGGCTGATTATATCGTTCCACTGGTGACCTCTTTGCAGTCCTAGCATAGATAGAATAACGAATCAACATAGCAGAATATTATCGGCATTAATTTACACAATAATTCTGTAATATGTTTAAGTTTTTCAATACCTACATCCAGTTTCAAGTTGGGTAGATTGATTATTTGTTCCCGCTGTATTTGTTGCATAGCATGTATACTGCCCACTGTCAGGCTTTGTTACGTTCCTTATAGTTAATGATGGATTCAATAGATTTCCGCCGCTATATCTGGTTCCATTTAATCTTATTCCTTGACTGTCAGTCCACCATATCTCCGATGCAACAGGATACCCAGTTACAGTGCAGCCAAGTGTAACATTTTCACTGATAACAGCAAGATACGTCTGGTTCAACACATTAACAGTTAGCGGCATCACTTTAAAAAAATGAAAAAAAAAATGGTAAGAAACAAATGATAAATAGATGAGTGTCAAATTAGGTTTATTTTTAATCTACAATACCTGCTTTTAGAATTCATCTGAACGGTATAAAAATAAAAAGTTGGACGTAAACTGAAAAATAAAAAAAAACAAAATAAGGGACATTACAGCGATTAAACAAAAAAAAAGTAAAATAACAAAAAGCCACACATCACATAAAAACAATCAAGTTCACCAACCCATTATTACAAATGAGGAGTTTTGTGATTTCCGGAAAGATAAGTATACTTAGCGTTATTATAGACACCTGTTGAAGTCGGTTCAAGTAGAGGACAGTAAGACCCATATAAATATATGTAAAAGGTACATTATTGCGATCATGAAGCAAAACATCATGTCAAATTCAATAGTATAAATTATAATAGCTAACAACATAAACAAGCATTGTGCAGACAACTTTACTAAAACAGTTGTCGGCATAATTTTCGTAAATTTCTGTACATTTCTGTGTACATGTTTGTTAAACGAAAATCAGTTAACCGATTTAAACGTAGGTTATATACGATAGTGTACAATTGGAAACGATTGCACTCGCAATTAAGGAGTACGTTATATTCGTAATGTTCAGATTGCTTGAACAATAAATGTCCAAAAATAAAATACTCATCAATACATAGACTAATGCATGTTCAAATAAATAGCAGTAACTTCTTAACAAAGGAGTCTAAATCATTTGATTCGATTCAGTCGAAACAAAACGTTGGACGACATGCTCAATGTACAATAAGTATCTTAAATCTAAATAATATGGAGGTTATTATGACACTGTAATTAGGTTATAATTGAACAGCATGTTTATTCCTTCACAAAACGCTAGGATCTAATGAAAATAATCTAATCATTTATTGTTTGTAAAGTTAAAACACCTACCTATTGCATATAAGAATATAACATCTTTCACAATATCCCGTGTACAGTTATATAGGCCATTGTCAACAGCATCAGCATTAAAAATTGTTAGCTGGTTCCTATTTACATTTCCATATTTGCTGTCATTAGCAAACAAAGTAATCCAGTTATTCTGTATGTAACGGTTCCATGCGTAGACCGTGCTTGTAAGAGGACATGTCAGTACTGTACTATTTGACGTGACAACTGAAAGCAACATATTAAAATGTTTTACATTATGTAACCTAGTTACGCTACAAACTAGTATTAACAACTTAACACGCATTTATCTTACAGCAGAATTATTATTAGGTAAAATATGTTATGAAAATTAATTGTTCATATAGGTAAAATTTTGTTATTATCTTCTTTATTATTTGTAATTTTAAAATAATGTCCATATTTAAAGACTCTCCAGAATACAATTCTATGGCAGTCTCAAGAATAGAGAACTGTTTATTTTTGTACTTGTATTTACAAAAATTGTTATTGTATAGTTATTTAAACGTAATAGTTATAACAAGTTAGCTAAGTTGTTATTTCAAGTTATTAAGTTGTTATAACAAGTAAGTTAAGTTGTTATTACAAGTTAGCTAATTTGTTATTACAATTTAGCTAAGTTGTTATTAAGAGTTAGCTAAGTTGTTTTAACAAGTTAGCTATATTGTTTATACAAGTTAGCTAAGTTGTTAAATCATGTTAGCTAAGTTGTTATTACAAGTTAGTCAAGTTGTTATTACAAGTGAGCTAAGCTGTTATTACAAGTTATTAAGTTGTTATAAAAAGTTAGCTTAGTTGTTACAACAAGTTAAAAAGTACCACATATAGTACTAATGGACTTTCGGAGAAAACCGCGCAACAGTAAGTCGTAAAGAACGGTCTTCACCATTAGTTTTTCTTGGACGTGACGCTGAAAATGGTGTAAGATGTTATTAGTGACCGTTACTTTCCAACTTTAAAACTGATTGATATCGAAATCATACGAAAAGAGAAGTTGGGGGAATTGACCTCGTTTTCTATCTCGGGCGCCAAAATATAGTTAAATTTCAGATGGAAAAAGAGTGGGTAATTTTATGAATGACAAAATAGAAGTGTTGTCCTCCAATAAGGAATATATTTCGTTAAATAAGGGTCGAGGATATGTAGGAATATTAACAATACATGCGTATACATTAAATTTTATTAAGCTTTCCGCCATTTTCTCACACTGTTAAATATGACAATTCACACTTGAGAAATAAGAACTGCCTCATATTTCAACATAAGTTACCTCAAATTAAATTCTGTAAAACCCTGTTATAAAAATTTATGGTCACCGAATCAATTAAAGACATCAATTCAAAAGGTAGCTTGCAGGTCATTTGGAATATATACACTCATTACGTAGCATAATTGATACATAGAGAATATTGAATAAATATTTATAATAAAAAACAGCCAAGAATAGATTTCTCCGATGATAAAATGTTGCTTAACATGTCTATAAAGTCTGAATTGATTTTAAATGTTTTGCTTAAATAAATTTAATGTGATGCTTTAAAGTGGATTTCAGCCATATCATGGCGTCAAGTTTTTATTGGGGAGGAAGTACACGGAGAAAACCCCACTAAACATGTTTTATAACATCTAAAACCTTGACACTCCAAATTATCTTAATATACTGGTACCTCCTAAGGTGCAAACACTGAGTACATATCCACTAAGAAATGTTGAAGATATAATACTTCCGTTTTGCAGACTTCGATAACTTCGAACTCTTTTATTCCAAATACCATAAGGCAGTGGAATAATATTGATCTGAGTGTTCGGAAAGCACCCTCTATTGGTGCCTTGAAGAATGCCTTGAAAACATCAGGTCTAACCAGTTTAGAAGTGCCAAAACATTTTTCATATGGTCCCCGAAAACTCAATATAATTTAATCACAACTTAGATGCTCTGTCTCCTTTCTGAATTATGATCTTTTTAGAGCAAATCTTGTTACTAACCCTACTTGCAGATGCGGTGCCTCTATCGAAAACAAACAACATTACTTTTGTGTCTGTCCTATATGAAAGAATTCAACTGTTAAATAACCTAACTTGGCTTCCGAATGGAAAAAAAATTGATATCAATACGCTTACCCCAGGAAGTAAAGATCTATCCTATGATGAAAATATTCTCATTTTTAGAAATGTTTTTGAGTTTATTAAACAATCCAAAAGATTTACAATTACCAAATTTTTCCAAGTGGACAATCATTTCATTAGCACTTTGTCTTTTTCCCTCTCTCATTCACTCTCTTTTTTTCTTTTTGTGAAATTTCATTATTTTGTATACTTCTTTTTTTGTTTATTATTTGCGTGTAGCTCGTAAATTTGTTTCTATTTCGTAAATTTTTTCTATTTTTAATGCACGATCTTGTACCTTATTATTATATATTTCACTGTAATGTCTATTATTGTATTGAGGAGAGGACTCTGTAAGTATGAATTTACTTGTTTCCAATCCATTTTATCTATTACAAATAAAATATGTTTAAACTAAACTAGAAAACACCAAAACTTCGCTTGGAATTTAAACTGGCAATCAAAGTAAGATTTGAGTCGAGTACAACCTACCCTCATTGAGACGAACTCGCAACCGCAGTGTTGACAGACCACGTGATCAATAGTAGATGAACTACCTTAACCACTCGGCCACCGAGGCCCCAGTAAACATTATAATAAAAATTCTCATTTAATCTATAACCTTACGAAAGTCAAGCTACAAATTAGTCTTGATATTGCAGACGTTGTTGATTTAAAAGTTTTCATTTGGAATAAAGCTGTGTGAAAACTTGGCAAAGATCATCAGAGTGTAAAAATAAAAGTATGTAAATTGCTAAACATTAAAACAGAAATTACGATTCCAAAATTCATACATATTTCGAATTTGCTTCGCTAAAGCGACGTCATAAACAGCAACTACAGAGAATAGTCTCAAGGAAATAGAGGGACAATCTTGTGTCTCACTTAAAGAGTGTCATAATATCGTTCTTTTAAAGCGTAACATGAAATTAATAGTCTGGGTCAACGTTTTTTTTCTTTTTTTGTACTGTATACAAAGTATTTTTTATAAAACACCATTTTCGTTCGAACACAAATAAAACTGAAAAAGTGGTCAAGCAGATTTATGTTAAAACATAGTTCATTTCACTTATAATTCACATCTTGAGAAGTATTTGCCGATTTCTTTATAAATAGTACTTATTTGGATCAAGATAAGACTTCGTTGAATACTCTTGCAACGGTGCACATGAATTTGTTTTGGAATATATTGTAAGTAATCATTCAAAACTGGAGATATAGTAGTCATAATCTACGGAATGCAAATGCTATCATTTGGTTTCGTAATTATATGCTGTTGTTTCATTATTATATGTTATGTTTTCGTAATTATATGTTGTTTCATCATTATATCGAGTTATGTCCCCTGAACTGTATGGACAAGTTTTCAGGCCTCCTTGCAGCGCGACAACAAAGAGACAACGTGCGTTAAAGATCGTCGAAGCTAAAGAATACCCCATTTCTATATCCGACCATTATCCGAAGTCAGTACATGAAAAACATAGATTGTTGTTCCCGCATTACAAAAATTTTGGCAGATGTACAGAATATGGACTCCGAATAGGACACATCGAGAAATGATACTTGTATTAAATTTCTGTTTTGGAATATAAGTGGTGGTTTACATGATAAGCTGTGTAATGAATCTTTTGTATCACACATAACACACTGTGATGTAGTTATTCTTTCTGAATGTTGGATAGACAATTATTTTTCTCATGATGTTCAAGGTTATGTATGCAAATCTGTACCATTGATGAAAACTAAGTATAAACAAGGTGGTGGAATATTTATAATGGATAATACATGTCTTCAGAGATATCTAACAAAACCTCTTTTATATAGAAAATATCTTATACTAAGCTTCGTTGTCATCTCATAACTCATAGCCAGTTTTCCAACCAAAGGTCGGGGGTTTTCCCCGGGTACCCCGGCTTCCTCTCCCAATAAAAACTGGACCCCATGATATAGCCGAAAAATTGCTAAAAGTGGCGCTAAACAACATTCAAACAAACAAACAAATATATCATCTCATAATTTATTTGTTGAAACTGGTCGTTATTATGGTATAGAAAGAGCGCGTAGAAAGTGTATGGGTGTTTTTAAATGTTATAGAAGATGAATATCATTTTGTGTTACAATGTCCATGCTATTCTGATTTAAGAAAACAATATTTAAAGTCTTATTATTGTAAGAAACCATCTACATTTAAACTTGTCCAGTTACTGTCTACTGATAATGTTAAAGATTTGCGTAATATTTGTAAATTTGTGTCATTCATTAAATTTAAGGTCAACTTTAATTGCTTGAAACGTATCAATTTCTCAGATGTAACAAATTTTTATATAGTGACATTTTTGTTCATTTTAATTGTACACTGCTTTATATTATATATTGTATACTGATGAGCCTTGTTGCTTAAAGTAATAAAGAATTGAATTGAATATGGCGTAGTTTCGAATTAAACTTTGTTGTTTCATTATTATATTATCTGATTTTGTTATTATATGCTGCTGTTTCATCATTATATTATGTGGTGTGTTGTTTCATTATTATTACATGATGTGGTTTTGTAATTAAATGTTTTTGTTTCATTAGTATATGGTGTGTTTTCGTAATTATATGTTTCTGCTTAATTATTTTTTTAATTATGTGGTTTAATAATTTATGTCGTTTCATTATTATTATATGATGTTGTTATTTAATTAAAGTTTGTTTCATTATTATGATACGTTTTCGTAATTTATGTTAGCTGAGTAAATGAATATTGTAACTTGATTTGTATCACACATGCATTGTTTGTTATGAATTTATTTGTAAATTCTCTGTAACAAAATGATTATGAGAAATAAAGTATTCGTATTCGTAATTTATGTTGTTGTTTTGCTAATATATGCAATGGTTTCATAATTATATACTGTTGCTTAATAATTATATGATTTGGTTTAGTAATTTATGTTGTTGTTTCTTTATCATTATATCCTTTTTGTTCTGTAATTATTCACGTGCTAAATGTTTCGGTATTGTAGTGGAGGAGGAGTCATTGTTTTGTTGTTGGTGTGTGTGTCATGTTTTTTATAAGTCGTGATAAACTGGCAATTTTTAGAAAATAACTAGACATGCATGAGGGATAAATCGATGACATTAATGTTTGATGCATATAATTTGTACTTTATCAAACTGAATTCATATTTTACCTTATTTAAAAGACCATAAAGGTTCCGGAGCTATATGGCTCCTTTGGGTTTCAAATGTCATTAAACAGCTGTCTGTGACGCAGAATACTAGTAAGGTTTTTAAGAAAATTAAAAAGTTAAAAACAAAATCTCTGTAATATCTGACATGACATATATTATTTAGTTTGTGCTCTGGAATGTTTGCAATTAATAGATATATCATGAAAAATGTGTACCCTCATAAGGTGATGAATTCTATTTTCAGGTTCCAGTAATGAACTTCACGTGGTTACTTTTTAAAAGATAGATATTTATACATCATGCTTCATTTCTACCTTTTTCTGGCAAATCAATTCAAGTTTTCGTTCCCATGGCAAGACTCGCAAATCTATAATATTCAATTCCAATTCATGGAATGTTATACTTATTAGTTTTCATATTTTGTTAGAAGAATAAAGAGAATATCATTAACTCCTTTAATAAAAGTTTCAGTATCTAGACGCAGTGGGAAAATTATATATAATTCCTTTTTTCATATTTTAAACTAGTAAATAATAATTCTACATATTCCCAATACATCCATATTTAAAGAAATTTAGATATTTGGTGGAAACTTGCAAACTTTTTCTATATCAATTTTATCAACAACTTAAATATTCACCTAAAAAGATAACACGCAGAAAACAAATTTCAGTAAAGTAACCACGGCATATTATCGCGGAACTACATCATAT
Source organism: Limnoperna fortunei (assembly GCA_944474755.1). Classification (NCBI taxonomy): domain Eukaryota; kingdom Metazoa; phylum Mollusca; class Bivalvia; order Mytilida; family Modiolidae; genus Limnoperna; species Limnoperna fortunei. Next base: position 10,913,896 of record OX104120.1, on the reverse strand, counting down.
AATGATGGAACCACAGCATATAATTACAATTACCAAAGCACAACATATTATAATGAAACAACAGCATATAATTACGAAACCACAGCATATAATGATTGAACCACAACATATAAGTACGAAAGCACATCATATAATAAAACAGTGTATATCAACAGCATATTATTATGTAACTAAACATATAATTTAGAAACCACAACATATAAAAATGGACCAACAGTATATGATTATGAAACCACAGCATATAATAGCGAAACAGCATCATATAATTAACTTGTACCACACAAGATTGCTTTGTCGGTCCATAATAATCCAGTAAGAAGGACTGAAAGTGTATTCGATAAGCGGAACAAATCAATGGTCGTATGTGACACAGATATTCGGTAACGGTCAGCTAATTCATTGATGACGATCATAAAAGTTCGAAGTGATTACTTCAATCCATGGGAACTTTATCTATAAAATACTGTCAGACATGAAGCACTAGTAGTCTTTCCACTTCCTAGATTTGACTCTTTCCTTCCACATAACGAGTTATTCTAGTGATACATAATTAGCGCACCTAATTACGTACACTCATGTATTTTATCAGACTTGGGTAATGCACTTTTTGTTTTTGTGTTTTTGGGGTTTTAAATATTGTACAAGTTTATATGAATCTGGATTTGTAATCGTCCCTAATTTTCGCCTCTTTTTGGTCAGTCGGTTTCTCTTGTATTTTTCTTAAAACCACAACACATATTCAAAACTTAAATTGACAACGTTTATACAATAAATTAAAACGTAGGAAAAAAATGACTTACCGATTACGTTCAAATATGTAACGTGGTGATCTGTAGCACTATTACAGACATATTTACCACTGTCAGTAGTGTCAACATTTTTGATGGTTAACTGTGATGTACTAACGTTCTCATATTTGTCATCATTTGTCAGCTGTTTCCATTGACCGTTTATTTCTTTGCTCCATGCACCAGCACGGAAAGGACATATCAATATGACATTTTTTCCCAGCACTGCAATAAAAGCGAATAGAAATCTTAAATGTTGCTGACAGTGTGTTAATGAAAAGTAGTAATGTTGATACGATGCTACCGTATTAGAGCGAATTCTGGCTGTTTTTCACGTTAACTGTAAGACAGACAGAGACGGTATGCCATTTGCTCTTTGCACTGCTTAAACTTTCTTGCATGCCTATAGCGGTAGTTTGTGTACAATAAGAACAGCTTGCAATAGCAAACTTATAAAGTGTTGCATTCATGAAAACATAATAAACAAACAAACAAAACCAAAAACACCCCCCCCCCCAAAAAAAAAAGGAAAAAGCGAAAAAAAAACCGAACGAAATGAATTTATAAATGTCTATAACTTAAACCACTCTAGATTTACAAAAATATGTATAGATCTCTATTTATAGGAATACGTTTCACTTTTATATATGTAAATTGGCGTGTTTATAACTGCTGATAACTGATGGCTTGGTAATAGATATTTTAACACATAATATTTAGTTATAGTAAAGCGATTCTATTTTTACTTTAAACTTTGAATAAATTACAATTTAGTTCATAAAGTGTAACTTCAACATTTTAGTGCAATACAATAATAATCTACGGTATTTACATGTAAAACGTATTAATAAAAAATATCTCTGACAAGATTCATCCACAATGCAAACAGGTATACATTATTTTGGTTTCTTAGATAATTTAAAAGCATATTAATTGCATCAGCCAACTAACGAATTAAACAAAAATATACAAAGCTTCTTTTCCGAAACTGTTTCACACAATGAAACCAAATTGTGCAGAAATAAAGCATGGATAGTTATATTTTCAGTTTTTGTTGTTGCTCGAAATTCAACATAACTGCCAAGGCCATTAATGCGTTTTGATTGGGTTGAATTACAGCATTCTTCACACAAACCACTTAGCATATCTATTTCAAATATTGCAGAAATGTATCTTAGATGGTCCTCTACAAAGTTTGAGCTTTTTTATGCCGATCCAAAATTCAAGATGGCCGCCATCACTGAACTTTGTTAACATTTTACTCTATAGAAAAAACATACAAACAGCTTCTCCGAAAATGTTAAAGTCAGGATAGTTTTTTATTACTTTGAGTTTTTCAAGATGATTGGAAATTCAACATGGTTTCCTATGTGTTCAAGTGGCTGAAATTTCACAATTTTGTTTTCTGACAAACCACAGTCAAAACAATTGTGAAAATGTATCTTAGATCGTCTTCTACAAAATTTGAATGTTTTGTGCAGCTCTTAAATACACTGTGACCGACACTGTTGCACAACGGTTTCTTCTCAGAAACTGTCCTGAACATTAAAGTTGATAAATAAATGCAGAATAAAGCCAAAAATATAAATTTCTTAAAAGTTAAAATTGTTGTTGCTTATTGGATATTACATGTAAGCATTTGACTATACATAGAATGCACCTTTCAGAAATATTTTACTTTAAAGTATCTAATATTAACCTGCACGGAAAGGTTTTTTGGTATAGTCAGGTTAGCGTTGCAGACTCTTGAGATCCTCTATGGTATAAAGGACACATAATTTCTGTTACAACATAAACTGTCGCAGGTAAGACTACTTGGATGAACAGGAATACCTAATATTCAGAGTCGGCTAATTATGTAGACACAATAACAACGGTATGAATTATTTACAAGTTTAGCTTTTCTAAAAAGCTAACCGTCTCTTAGCTGCATTACAATTGTATGGATTTATTAAAGTATCTGTTTTTTTTGTAATTTATATGTAGGATAGGTAAACAATGTACCTTTTAAGGACATTGTTTTCGCTAAACTATAATGCAATGGTGCTTGAGAGATTTAAATGCCTGTCGTCACTTCACGCGTGCTTTTTTAAAAAATAATTAAACAAAAATTGACTCCCTGAACAAATGTTCAAAATGAGCATTAAAAAAATGTTTTGTTATAGTTGCATCAATATCAGAAGGAAAATAAAGATATAGAAAATATCATTTTTTTAATTTCCAAACAGTTTTACAAAGTAGAGAGATTTTGGTACAATGTTTACATTTTAATTGTTCACTGACCAATGCATTGAATAAAATAGAAGTCAATTTGTGGAACTTAACATTACTACACCAAAATACTGATTACAACCCCGATTCGACCTAAGAATATATCGAAATTTCAGTACACATACTAGTGCGATCCTGACGTAAACCAATGTAATGACAAAATATTTATAGATTTAGTAAACCACCCAATCAAGTAACAGAGAGTCAATTTACTCCGAAGACTGGTAATAATGCAGAAAGCGGTTTCCATTCTGCAGCAAATGGGTTATATATGAATTCGTGTTTTCTTCGTTCTTTATGTGGGCTTCGGCCAATAGGGACCTGTCATTATTTATCTCCAGGGGGCGGCAAATTGTTATTAATAAATGATAAAATATTACTGACCCCCAATTTTATATTTGTTAAAATCACTTACCCCCCTCTTAGAAGTGCCATAAAAAATCTGAACCCCCTCTAGGATGCCTTTGTTGTTTGCCTTGAAATGTATACATACAGAATACTAAATTTATCCCAATGTCATACCACTATGGTAAAGTTGACTTTTTCAGGTGCATTGGTGGAGGCTATTTGAATTAAAACTTTTGTCCGTTTGACAGAGATGAACATAAACTGTAAATATGATAAATATATTGACCTTTGTTACTTTTCCAGTATACATCTTCATGACCTTTATAGGTATTAATCTTTTTTACAAGCATAAAATAATGATGCTTTAACTTCTGATTTACTTCTAAACAGAATTGGAGTACATGTATCATAAAAGAATATACAACTTTATATCGATATATTGTATAAAAGAAAATGCATTTCTAACATGCATCACTGATATATAATTTGGAGTAAATTTTCAAGGATAAAAATTGAGATTTTTAGGACAAAACATTAGCGAATCAAACTATGTATAGGTCATACAAAATTGGTTCTCAGACATTAGATTTCTTAAACAGGGCAAAGTAGGTAGGGTTTTTATTTATTTATTTATTCCAAGCCAGGAATGGCACATATGTGGTAAGGGATTTTCTTTAGAATTATTTTTTAACATGTTTAAGGAAGACTTCAACAAACTAGGATTTAAAGGATGAAGACACCAAAAGGAAATGTCATGAAGAATATGATTGAATATTCAAGTCTTTACTGTGATATTATAAAAAACTTTTTCTTTTAAACTAATTTTAAAGTCTTTATATTTAAAGTTTCCTTAGTAGTATAAATCTGATTAAAGCAATGTACATGTATGTAATATACATTGTATAAAGTAAAGTTTTCTAGCATACAAAATTGCAATTTTATTTTAACATGTTCAGTATGTCAAAGGGCAATTTTTTCGTAAGAAAGTAATAAACTCTTTTTTTAAATAGGGCTATGGAATATCTGAGAATCAAAACATATAATTTTTTATGGCCTATAAAGGTACATTTAGTAAACAAATCAAAAGGACATATGTGAAATTTGCTGGAATTGAATCAAAATTTAAATAATTGTAATCTTGTTGCTCGTCTTCCACTTCTAGTTGTAGAGTGAACAACATTTTCATCATCCGATTCATCAACACCAATTTCAGCCAATACAAAGTTCTCTTCCTCATTACCTTCACTCTCACACTCACTTTTCTCATCTTTATTACTATCCTCTCCTATCTCTCCATCACTATCTTCTACTACCTCTCCACCACTATCTTCTAATAACTCTACATCACTACAGTCTATGTTCCTTAAAACGTCTCTTGTTATTAAACTGACATTATTGCTTTTCTTTCCTGAAAATCACACCCCACCCCACCACACCTATCTCACTATAACCAGATTTCATTTCTGTGAAATTCAGATCATTAATAATATTTTTGTTCTGTACATGCCGAGCGAAGCGAGGCTAGATTATTTTTTTTAATAGTTGAAAATATTTTATTAAAAAATCATGACCCCCCCATGGTTAAATTACTAAAAAAATAGTGACGACCCACCCTCTAATAGTCAGCTAAATTTTGATGACCCCCCTACTTTTTTGCCGGCCCCCTGGATATAAATAATGACCGGTCCCTAAGGTACATGTAGTTAGTCTACTATTTATCGCGTGGTCTGTCAACACTGAAGTTGGTTTAAGGTAGTTAGTCTACTATTGATCACGTGGTCTGTCAACACTGAAGTTGGTTTAAGGTAGTTAGTCTATTGATTACGTGGTCTGTCAACACTGCACTGAAGTTGGTTTAAGGTAGTTAGTCTACTATTGATCACGTGGTCTGTCCACACTGAAGTTGGTTTAAGGTAGTTACAGTACTTGCACCCGTAAACGCAACACTTTGACTGATTGATAACTGATTGCTGACGGATTTTGGAACGCTGACGGATCGCTGACTGATTGATGATGACTACATCCGTCCAAAATTATGAATCCGTCATTACCTTGGTAACCGTCAGCGATCAGTGCGATCAGTCCAATCAGTGCGATCCAGAATCCGTCATTTAATTATATGCATAAATCGGTTAGTTTATTGACGGATTCGTATAAATTAATAATTTAAAGATAAAACGGATTCTGCGTCATTTGTATATAATATATGCATTTATTATACCATTTTTATAATAAAATAAAAACATGCGTTTAAAAGAATTGTTAATACAATGTCTCGTTCTAAATTAATAAATAAACATATTTAAAGGAAAAAAATTCTTTATATTATATAATTAAGCACATTTCTTTAAAGCAGGACATATCTGCGAACCGAGTCCTGCAAACCTTCAAAAAACTTCTATTTAAGGCACATCAGTAGCGACGAGGTAAATGTTTTTTTTCGTAATCCATTATTGATTCTCTTTTTTTATTCCCGCGACTCGTGATTTCGGCCTGTTTTACTTTTTGCGACCTATTACATTTATATTTTTTGTCATATATTAAGCAGACCTGACTCCCCCAATCAGTAACAGATTTATTTCACATTTAGGAAAGAACGTGGCCTCTTTTTGACATCATTATTAGTTACTTAAATGAATGCCTGTGTGTTTTTATTCAGTCTACAAAATTTTAAATACAATTATAAAAATGTTGTGTATAATAATTGTTGAACTGTTAAACAATCAATGTCAATCAAAACGCATCGTTTACTAAACAAAAAGTTGTACTGTAAATTATACAGCGATTCTTGTCGCGAGTTTTATTGGACAGGCATTTTATTGTTTAAAAAAGTATATATACAATTACGCTGGATTGTTCCATTTGTTTAATGGCGTCCATTTTTTATTGGGGTGGGGGGGGGGGGGGGGGAGGAAGCCGGAGTACAGGTTAAAATCGACAGTCTTTTGTCAATTAAAGTGGAGTCAGGCGCACCCTATCTGCAGTCGTTCGAAAATCCGCAACCTGTTGACAGGCATGTGATAACTAGATGACTAACCAATCAGCCACCGAGGCCCCAATAACGCCGAGGAGAATTGTCTACGAATACTGAAGTTAAGCATAAAAATGTGTTACAGATAGACACGTGTTTCAGTACGAAATACAAGATACAAGGTACAAGATATTTTATTAAGCTAATCACAGCGCCCAGCATTGGGCATATTAATCATAAAAATAAACATAATAACAGTATCAAAAGAAAAAAACATAGAAATAAAGTTAATTATTGCTCATTGGTATAAATAGCATCATGAAATAATAATGGAAAATACTAAACTTAAGAAAACAGTAAACTTAAAAATTACATTTACAAAAGTTAATTATAGTGTCCATCACTGCCTCCAGGATTTTTTTTAACAAAACGTCATTAATTCTTTAGGTCTTAACATTGTCATTACAGTGTATTATCGATGAAACAGAACCTTTTCAAAACTTGCCCTTTAAAAGAGTGTCATTCAATTTAAACAATAACTTATTGTGTTGATTGATTGTTTCCTTTTCTTTCAGCGAGAGTATTTCAGCTTTATTAACGAGAATAAGTTAAATATAAATCAGTTAGATTTGTTTGCTTGTTTAAATATTGTTTAATCTACTTTAGGCAATTTTTCAGCTATATCATGGCATCCAGTTTTTCTTTGAGGAGGAAGCCGGAGTACCCGGATGAAACCCCCGACCTCCAGTAGGAAAACTGGCTCCCTTTCAATTAAGTCGTGTGCACCCTGCCTGCAGTGAGATTTGAACCCGCAACCTCAGTGTTGACAGACCACGTGATCAATAGTTGATGAACTAACATCACCACTCGGCTCCTTCAATCAATTAGAGAAAGATGGACAGAAGGGCAATTTTGAATTCCACTTGAAACATACGGGTATGTATTGGGGCGTAAGATTTACTTTTTTTTTCGTGCAAGGAGCGTGACACTCTCTAAACATGTCACTATGGTTCGCGGCAATTTTAGTATGACCTGAACCACCCCCTCCCCCCCCAAAAAAAAACCAAAAAAAAAAAAACGAGAGGACATCCCATGTCCGCCAGCTGAGGACGCGCTGGGCAGCTCTGTTACACCTAGTAACTAATTTCAAGTACTTCCGAAATTAAAGGAAAATATTTATACTTATATCATTAACTGTGGAATGACTTTAACAGACATCGTAAAATAAACAAATTGCGACGGCTAAAATGCGAAAGCAGAATTGATTTTCGTATTACGCTTACATGTTCGCATATTTAACTCATAAGCTTCCATATACAAACGCGGTTAGTAGTTTAATCTTTATTTGAGATTTAATTTTGTGTAAATTCATGTGACACAATGAGATAGTGAATAAAATATATAAATAGACGCTTTCGCTTTTGTCGTAAATCTTATTCAGTATTATACACCGGAATTCTTAGGAATTGTGGCACAGTGCTTTATTCTGTATTTTAGATTTAATTTTGTGTAAATTCATGTGACACATTGAGATATATAGTGAATAAAATATATAAATAGATGTTTTCGCTTTTGTCGTGAATCTTATTCAGTATTATACAGCGGAATTCTTAGGAATTGTGGTAGAGTAGTTTATTCTTTATTTAATTCTGTGTACATTCATGTGACACTATGGGGTAGTTAATAAAATAATAAATAGATGTTTTCGCTTTTGTCGTAAATCTTATTCAGTATTATACACCGGAATTCATAGGAACTGTGGCAAAGAAAAAAAAATGAAAAAACCACGACAAATGATCTTTTAAGCGTTTACAATAAAAAAAACCTCGACCTCGGAAGTTAAGGTAGCAGTAACCTATTATTGATCACCAAGTTGTCTGTGTTCGATCCTTACAGCGAGATTGTGTGCTCGACTTATCCCTATAAATTTGCAAAGAGCACCAGTTTTCCTATCGAAGGTTTGCTGTTTCGTTGGGTACTCCAGCTCTTCCCAATAAACACTCGACGTCATATTATATAAACTAAAATAATTTTTGAAAACAGTGTTAAACAAACTTCAAACATACATACAATGCTAACGCGAAAAGGCGAAGTGAAAAAATGTTACGATTTCGCCTTCACGTTTTTCGTGTTTCTCGCATTTTCCGCTTTAAAACTTTTCGAAGACAAATACGAGATGTACGCCTTGGCATGCGAGGTCAAATATTTTTTAAATTTATTGTGTATGAGGTTTTTTTCATTTCTTTTTTTAATTATGCTATCAATAAAATGACACTATGTGATGTTTATATTCCGTCAAAGATGCATTAGTGATAGATTTTTTTTCGGGGGGGGGGTGGGGGAAATTTCCATTTATCATTTATAACTTTATACTAGACGTTTTCCGCTTTCAAAATACGGACGTGCGTCTTGGCACGCAAGTCATTGTGTGTGTGCGTTTTTAAATTTACTTTGTTTTAATTATTTTGTTAATAAAAATTACACTATGTAATGTTTATATTTCGTCACAGAAGCATTAGTAATAGATTGGGGAAAATTTCATTTTTTTATTAATAACTTTAGACCAGCTTTAGCCTTATTATTAGGTAAAACGATCCATCAATGAGGACATAACAGTTGACATTTTTATACTTCTAATATTTGCGAGTGAAACGAATTTTCACATTACGAAATATTAATTTTACTAACCGAAAGTTGAATGGACGGATTGGAGCGATCAGTCCAAATCAATCCGTCAGATCAGTCAAATCGTTCCAAATCCGTCAATTGAGGGATGAACGGATTGGGAACGATTTGACTGATCTGACTGATTGATAACTGATTGGTGACGGATTTTGGAACGCTGGTCTGTCAACACCTAAGTTGGTTAAAGGTAGGTAGTATACATGTACTATTGATCACGTGATCTGTCAACACTGAAGTTGCGTGTTCAAGTCAAACTGTAGGAAAAGTTTTCTCAACTCGAATCTTAACTGACAAGGATTGCCAGTCTTCTTACAGAAGGTTCAGTGGTTTCTCCTGGTACTCCGGCTTCCTACCCCATAAAAATGGATCCCACGATATAGCTGAAAAATTGCTGAAAGTGGCAGCCAGTCAAACAAACAAAACACATTCTTTATCTTTATTGTTTGTTTATCATTTGGATTATAGGTTCATGTGTTACAGTGATATTATTTTCATAGCACTTTTAGAATTTCAAGTAAAGAAATAGAAGCAAATGTCATATAAAAGTCTTCCTAGGTCTAGTTTACCAAGACCCCCACCCCTTCTTTCAAGAGGCAGCCACATTTTTACTCTATTGGTCCAACTGTTTCCTGCATATATGTTGTTTGTAAATATGTTCTCATCTTGAAAAATTCAAACGCTTATTGAACCAAAGTATCAATCAAATCACGCAAAGTGATTTTCATTATAAAACGGAAACTGTACACGTCTGTATTGTTCAAAACTACTCAATTATAAATGTGTACAGTATAAGTTGGGGGCTTCGGTGACCAAGAGGTTAAGGTTGTTCTTCGTCTACTATTGATCACTTGGCCTCTCAACAGTGAGGTTATGGGTTCATCATGTTTTATGCGGACAGGATGTGCTCCACTCAATTCGTAATTTTTACAAACTTCCCCTTTTTAAGCAACCTCAATAAAATAGACACGACGGAAATGAATCACTTAATCTAAAAATGATTGTTATCGGATGTAAAAGTAAACATGAAAACATTGCGGATCATGGTGTCTTTAAACAGTACTTTTTGATAAATAACTGTCAGATAAAATCACCACGTACGAAAACTATGAGTGTTTTTAAATACTTTTAAGAAAAAAAGTGCAATATTTCTTTCCACACTATAAACGATCAATCAATCAATAACATTCAAAGGGATTTGTTTTTAAAGCACCTTAAACAAAAGTTATACAAATTTCCAATTTATATCATGTCTTCTGTCACGGTACGAACGTATGTGCATTTCCGGAACATGTTTTAGTTGAATCGATATTATAAGAGTATTTATTAAATTGATTTTGTTATAAAATGTAATTAACTAAACCTTATACAAAATCACTACTCCATGTGTAAATATTTATTCAATATTAAGGAAATGACAGATACATATTAAACGGGTAGATTTATTTCCTATATCTACTCTGTTACTATCCCTTATCGTATGGAACAGAAGACGACTCCTCCTGTGAAAATTAAAAGTCAGCAAATACCATGTCCATTACCATCACGTGATATACGAGCATAATATATATTAAAAAAAAGGGACATGCGAAAACAACCACAAACACTACAAAATATATAATCTCATATAGAATACTGTCAATAGATTTTGACAATGGAGAAGATCGAGTCATCATATGACCTGTTATAGGGAAAAAAATAAAATTAAAATCAAACACAAAAATCGTAATAAATATCATTTAGCACAGTCGGACGCACACATTTGTCCTGCTAAAGTAGTTTCTGTGCGACAAAAATTATCAAGGGACCCAGTACAGAAAGTGTCATGTTATGATCTATATTTATTCAAATAAGTAGCGTCGTGTAAATGATCGTGTTTATGGTTAATGTAACTGCTATTTTACCAATAAATATTCTTAATTAAGTAGTTGTATTATTCATCTTTGTTATACCAGGAAGTGACTTGATATTTACCTTATAAGATCTCGTAAATTACACCACAATATCTACCGTCAACAATTACTGGTGTTGTTTACTGAATACACATTACCCTTTAGGCCTGATATAAAGATTCAAAATTTATCATCAAGCAAACAGATAGATATTTAAATGTTTCTTATATAATTCAAATGAATTTTTATGGGACTAAAATGTATTAACTGAGAAACAATCGTCTTTTTTCCCACATAAAATCTTCCTCCTACCACTTCCCGTATCCTCTGATACAGTCATTAAAATTTTTTCACTACAAAAGTATTAATTTACAACGCAATTGTTTTAATACACTGGCCATTTTTCAATAATGTATTGATTGACATGTTTCTTAATCGAAATTTTTTATTTAAACTTTAGAACATAAAATTAAATAATGCAACTCGTTCGTTAGATTTCTTGTCATTTGGTACATTTTCTATCTTAAGCCATTTGTCAATTTAACTTAATTAGTTTATCGTCTTTGTATTTCGTGAAGATGTAACAAAAAGGTTCTAAAACGATCTTTCTTTAAAATTGTGTAAAATTGACCTATGAATGAATTAGATATCCCGTTTCGTAACTTATATAAATATGGTTAATAAGAATTTATTTGACATGAACTTTTAACCAGTGTGGATTAGATGCATTTGGTTAAGATGGAGCAAAAGAGTTTAGGAATTTAAATGTCAGCTGAATGTGGTGAACATGTAAACATTAGTAATTCGGCAGGTTACACGTATCTTTACTTGAAAATGATGGTAAAGTAAGGTTGATGATAAGATTAACGATTATTTTCCCAGGACTTTTTGAAGCTAACCTGTTTATTCTTTTACTTTTTATAAACGAAAGAACGAACAAACGAACGAACGAACGAACGAACAACGAACGAACGAACGTATTAATTAATTAATTAATTAATTAATTAATTTATTAATTTATTAATTTATTAATTTATTTATTTATTTATTTATTTATTTATCGATATACAATTCTAACGATTTGTGAAACCTATATTTTTTGTCATGAAACGAAAATTGTAATTTGCGTGGTTAATTTTGTAGCGCGGGTTATAGTTAAATTTTCACATGTTATTCGCAGATATTCTCCCTGACGTCACATAGTATTTTTTCCTCAGGGACTGACGTCACAATGTTTTCTTCATATCTATTGTTTAAGAAATAATTCATGGCTGCCCCAATTTTATGGATTATTTAAATATGGGTAGGCATTATATTCATGAATATTTTGCCATGAGCGTTAGCGAATGGTAAAATATCATGAATATAATGCTTACCCATATTTAAATAATCCATAAAATTGGGGCAGCCATGAATTATTTCGATTCTGATATGAAAATACAGAAATTTTACATTTCGCGACTACCTAGGTAAAGGTTTATTTTGGCTGTTCCAATTTCCGAGAACCTCCCTTGTTTCGATATTATTATATTTCTCGTGTAAAACTTAGTAGAAAAAAAACGAAGAAATATAAATTAAAAACAAACAAACATATTTATTAACATTTAAAACTTAACAATCAAAACAAAGAACGGCAAAATTAAATGCTTCATTACATCAGTCGCCGTGTGGCGTGTCTGGGACTGTTCATGTGTTGCTGTGTTTGCGTGAGAAATGAAAACCGCTTACCGCATTTGGTCGATCTTATGCTCCTGTTTTAGATCCACAATGGTGCAAATTTAAATCGACAGTTATTTTCCTCAATTAATCAACATTTTGAAATTCGGTTGCGTATTTTGATACGTAACTGTAAATTCGTTTCTGGTGGGGGCGGGAAAAGTGGGGGGAAAAGTCTCGCGGTTTGCATTGAACGTCATTGTGTAAACAACGCAACGTCCCTTGAATACACAACGTAGCTAAAGTCAAGGAAGAAATGTAACATGTAAACAATAAAGGCATAGAATAGAAAAAGAACTTGTTATCGTGAAAACGTGTTATCTATTGGATTTTCTTACAAAGGTACAAAAAAAATAAATTTTAAAGCAAAAACATCAATACACGGGGGTTTTTGAAATGGCTGGAACAGCCGTATTTTGTTGAATATTTAAATAGAGGTGTGTTTCCAAAGCGTTTGAAGGACGTCATATTAGAATCGCATGTCATCGTTGCCCATTGAATGCGACTTTTTCCAAGTCGCGTGAGAAATAGGACAATCATAGGAGAAATCGCACATAATATAGGCCATTTAAATGAGTTCATTGAAGTAACTTTTATCCCATAGCATGTGATAATAAAACCCAATGTCTAATATACATTTAAATAAAAACAACAAAAGTAGTTAAAATTTAGCAGTACTTCACAGTACATGCGAAGTTAATTGATTGTTGCTTTATATTTAAGGAGAACAAATTCCAATTACGAGGAGAGATTGACAGGAATTAATACAAATTTAAAAAAAAGGAAATTTGAGTGCCTTGGACTGTTGACGAGTGGGTCTAAAATTTGACGAGGAACCCTGAGACCTTTTCTTACTAAGCCTGCTTCAATGAAGCGTTAGTATACACTGATGTACCGTTAAATAAAAATAAAAATTAATACTTACCAGCATCTGAATGGTAAATGTTCAATACAAGCAGTAACAGTCCTAACATTTTCAGTATACCTCCAAACATGATATTTTTCTTGTTTTCAGTGTAACAGGAAGTACCCCTTTAAATGTTGATGTTGTTCACCGGAAAACAGTAAAATTTACACACTTAACCTTAGTGTTTATACACGTATGTTTAACAGTCGGTTTGCTTAAACTTATTATCTAAAATGCTTGAAGTAGTACATAACATTCAGCGACAGTAACATTGATGAGTTGCTTCCTGAACACATTATAATACTTATGCTGTAAAGAGACACGGAAGTGTCTCTCGACTTCAACACCAATAGATTTCTCTGATCTGGAACGGGTGAAATTTATCTTTTCACAGTCACCAAAAGAATATAGTTGTAAAGGAGTGTATTATGTAAACTGCATAAATCTATGGCGATGTTTTGTTAAATATTAGCTAAGTAGCAAATTTCAAATTATAATAATAATAAATTGTCATTTCTTAACGCGTTAATAAAAACTAAACTGGCCATATAATTTTCCGGGCGCAACATTATGTTTTATACAAACTGTGGAAATTTATATCACAAATGCATTAAAACACATAATTCGTGTAATTTGGAATAGATATATACAAAACCCTTTCGCACTCTAAATATTACAGTACTAGCAGTCTAGCATTTGATAACGCATACTAAACATCGGCTAATAAGTATAAAATAATTAAATATATATTTTTTGTATCTCCAGCAGTACTCATAGCCGTTTGTATCTCCAGCAGTACTCATAGCTGTGTGTATATCCAGCAGTACTCATAGCTGTGTGTATCTCCAGCAGTACTCATAGCTGTGTGTATCTCCAGCAGTACTCATAGCTGTGTGTATCTCCAGCAGTACTCATAGCTGTGTGTATCTCCAGCAGTACTCATAGCTGTGTGTATCTCCAGCAGTACTCATAGCTGTGTGTATCTCCAGCAGTACTCGTAGCTGTTTGTATCTCCAGCAGTACTCGTAGCTGTGTGTATCTCCAGCAGTACCCATAGCTGTGTGTATCTCCAGCAGTACTCATAGCTGTGTGTATCTCCAAACGTACCCATAGCTGTGTGTATCTCCAGCAGTACTCATAGCTGTGTGTATCTCCAGCAGTACTCATAGCTGTGTGTATCTCCATGCAGCAGTACTCATAGCTGTGTGTATCTCCATGCAGCAGTACTCATAGCTGTGTGTATCTCCAGCAGTACTCATAGCTGTGTGTATCTCCAGCAGTACTCATAGCTGTTTGTATCTCCAGCAGTACTCATAGCTGTGTGTATCTCCAGCAGTACCCATAAATTTGCAAAACATTTCTTTGATGGAGGCTTTGTAGCACGAAAGTGCTAATTTTAAAACGTATCTAAAGTGCAGTGCCAAATACTGGTAACATATAAAACGAGGAATTTTAACCCAGAGCTTCTGGTGGCCTTGAGTGCCACCCGGTTTAGGCCTATAGAAGATTACGGCCAGGAAGTTTTCCACTACGCGAGGTAAAATGTAGAAGGGAAACTTCCTGTCCATAATCATTAATAGCACTAAACAGTATATAGGAACCTCGTTGTATCGATCTACTTAATTTTAACATGGCCGAAAAAATGTGAATTTTAAAAACATGATAAAATATGATAACAATCAGAATTGGCGAGATAGAGAGACTAGTAATATCAGTGGATATAACAAAGAAGGAAACCGAGATAAGTTTGTTTATTTATGTTGTTTATGGTTGACGAAAATAAGGGGATTCGTAAATAGATCGATACAATGAATAGATCGATACCGCGAGGTCCTACTATACTACAGTTTCTTCCTACGCCATTATTAAATAGTTCATTCCAGACTCATGCTTGCGCGCAACTTTAGCGAACAATTATAAAATACTATTAAAGGCCAACGAATAACAATGTCATCATAAGATTTTTTTAAGCTAGCGACAATAAAGAACAGATGGCAAACAAAACCATTTTCAACATGTATTTAGTAAAACCGAATTTTATATATAGAATGTAGTAAATATTATTACGACATAGTCAATGTATATACATGTAGACATAAAAGTAGTGGATCCAGCAACACCTTGTATTTATAGTAAAATTTCACTATGAAAAACCTTTATTGTATATTGTCTTTTTCAGAAAAGTTTTTTTTTAAATGGTTAAGCTGCACAAAGGACCTAAAAGTTAATAGCGAGCACAGCAAGTAGTGGTGCGCCCAAAAATTTTCTATATCATATGATCAAAATCTGAACACTGCTAATGTTGATTTTCTTTCGTCTCGAATTTGGTACCGTTTCGAACTGAATTTTAATTTTTAAAAATTCTAATTAAATTTATACTTTGAAGTCTTTATTTGCAAGAAAAATAATATTGTGTAAACACTACTTGCCTTTTCTAAAGTAGCCTGGAACGACCTATTACCGATGTATGTAATATTTTTGCTGAAAATATTTTTCTTCCCCAAAAGTAGTTTAATAAAGTATACCATTTAATAAAACATTTATATCATCACTTTATCCATTTGTGTTAATTTTCTCAATTCTCACACTGTGTACCAGGGTATTTGATGTCCGTTCAAGTGCGACGCCATTATTGATTGTTAAAAGACCTTGACCTATTACCGATGTAACGTGCAAACCACATGTAAAATAACTCGGGTAAGTAGCAGAGCACGTGGCAATCACATATTCTACGATAATAAGTCCTAGGCAGTAGTTATATGGTTTCAAAATAATCCTCCTGTATAGCATTCATGATGTATATGATTTCGTAAGTGCTTTTTCGAAATTTATAAGTCGTGTTCGTTTAATTTTTTGCGTAAACAGGATGTAGATGAGTTACGGGTATAAAATGGCTTAACATTTTATGATACTATAGGATGAAGCTGTTTGCCTCTTAAATATTAAGAGAATGTTGTCCGGAAAAACTTAAAGAGTTTTTTTTGAGACGACATTACAATTACATCTTATATCATTAAAATAGGTCATTAACCTAAACAGTTATTTGCATGTACACTACCGTTGGGTGTCGCGTCTAAAACGTTTTACAATAAAAGGTCCCTTAAAAGTCTTCTTTTGTCATTTTACCAACATACATCTTAAGCTAAACAGATTTAAAATGTAAAGCATTTCTATAAATCTAATGGTAGCAACACGAACTTCCGTAAAAACTAAAGTGAAACTCGCTGCCTTCACAAGTGTCGTTGTCTTCTGTGTGTTCTGATTTGCCCTATGTTCTTATATTCTTATGGACTATGAGATTCGAATGTCCCTGTGGTCGGAGAATGGAGATATGATGAAGGGTGGGGGAGTTACATAGGATAAAATTTATATGTGTCATAAAATATTTTTTAAATCTGCATCACTAGTTTGCAGAATAAGACAACAGACAGGTTCAACAACTGGTCTTACCATCGACTTACGTACCCGCAGTACTTGACCTATTACACAATGAAATGGGCCATCCGGGAAGAGACAGGACAAGCAGTTTGATTCGAGACAGATTCTATTGGCCATCCATGACAAAGGACATAGAAGAGTGGATTCAACACTGTGATAGATGTTTAAAACGAAAGAAAGATCCACACAGAGCTCCCTTATTGAACATTACAACAACAGAGCCTATGGAGTTGGTCTGCATAGACTACCTTACTCTGGCGCCATCAAAGGGAGGTATACAGAACATCCCCATCATCACAGACCATTTTACTCGCTATGCTCAGGCGGTGCCTACCCGAAATCAGACTGCACGAACCACTGCTGAAGCATTTATTAACAACTTTGTTGTCCATTACGGTATCCCTAAGAGATTACATTCGGACCAAGGTGCAAACTTCATGAGTGACTTGATAAAAGAACTATGTCAACTGTTAGGCATACAGAAATCAAGGACTACTCCATACCATCCGATCGGTAACGGACTACCAGAGCGCTTTAACAGAACACTCTTAGGCATGTTAGGGACCTTACAGCCACACCAAAAAGCCGATTGGAAAAAACACGTTGCCACGTTAGTGCATGCTTACAACAGCACACGACATGAAGCAACAGGCTATTCGCCATTCTTTTTGATGTTTGGTAGGGAACCTAGCCTACCTGTCGACATTGCGTTTGGACTTGCTACAGAAACCTGTCACTAACCAAGGTCCAAGTACGTTCAAGAACTAAGACAGAGACTAGTCCAGGCTTATGAGCTTGCTTCCAAGGCAGCCGATCAAGCAAGAGACAAGCAGAAAGCCAATTATGATTTAAGAACCAGAGGAGCTATTTTGGAGAAAGGAGACAGAGTGCTGGTAAAGATCGTCGCCCATGATGGAAAACACAAAATCGCTGACAAGTGGGAGGACGAAATTTACACCATTTTAGATCAGCCCAACTCTGATGTTCCCGTATTCATTGTGCAGAAGGAAAATGGTGAAGGCCGGAAACGCACACTTCACAGGAATTTACTTTTGCCTGTTGGGCAAATCAGGGAACGTAAACCAATTCCAGCTCCAAGATCAGCCAGGAAACCCGTGCCAAGGCCACAAACAAGAGCAGTGAAGGAGCAGAATCAACCTGAACAACCTGAACCATCGGACTTGGAAGACACAGAGATGAGATATGAGGATGAGATATTTGTGCCTGTTAGAGTAGTACCTGATAGCACACCGCATCTTGTGAATACTCAGGAGCAGGAACTTGAGTTGAGATCAGATGAGGACGCTCAGTCTACTGTGAGTGGTGACGGTGGACACGATCCCAACTTGAATAACACCACAGGAAGCGCTTCCGCAGATACAGAGGTGCCAGTACATGAAGCCCTAACACAAAGAAGATCTACTAGACTGAAACGGGAACCAAGTTGGATGCGTTCAGGAGATTTTGTAACCAAGGCAGCAGTTCCAGCAACACAGTCGTGGCATGAAAAGGCGACATTTATTACTAATTGTTTACGTGACGGTTTATTTTCAGGTTTAGAAAAACAGGCGGGTCAGGCATTACTTTCTGTCATCACCAGTGAATAGGTTATTTGCTTTTAATTTGTTCATACATTTAATGTTTTATTTTATAACGTAGATTTTGTTTTCTGTTCAGCCTTCTGAAATGACAGGGACGTCATTTAACAGACAGGGGGAGTATGTGGCAGAGTCATTGTTTTATTATAAATGTGTTAATAAGGTATGAATATATATATATATATATATATATATATATATATATATATATATATATATAGGTGTTTTATTCTAAACTCTTTACAGAGCTTAATAAAATATTTTACAGTAAATTGTCTGTTCTATTTATTCTACTTAAATAAACCCGTGTAGAGCCTCTATTGGTAATGGTCACTTTAGGAGGGAAAATTCTGTATTTACGATTGGTCAGTTTCGTTGGTCAGTTTAGGTGAGAAAAGTTTATGTATCTGATTGGTTAGTTTCTTTGGTCAGAGGTCCTTATATAAATGTTTTCTGGGTTGAACTGCGCAGACTGGTTATTCTAAAAAAAAGTAGAGGTGATGACATAAGTTGCTGTTGAAATTGTTGTATGGTATCTGATGCTAATTGAGACTATTCTGTTTGTGAATCTTGGATTTTCATATTCAGGTTGGTTCATTTTCCATTTCTAACTAATTAACATTGTGAAGTCATTCTCTTAATATTTTGGGGGTTAGCATTCTTTGCAATTTGAGTGTTTAAACTATTTAACGATTTAAACAAAGTTCCGATGATTTTAGAAATAAACTTAGAAATAAATAAACTTTTTATTAACTTTTCGGTTAAAACCTAAGTAACTAATTTTTATAGATTATGACTCAAACCATATAAATTAATTGTGCTCTCGAGTAAAGTTTTATTTTATTGTATATATATTAGGATTGGCGTAGTTCTACAAATGGACTCATGAAGGTATTTTATTTTATACAGACACACCAGTAGCAGTCAATAGTTTGTTAGAACGCTTCAGTGGCCCTTTGTACCACATACAGGGTAAGCAGTGTTCACTTGTAATTGTATACGTTGTGTTTACTGTAGTATGTTTATTTTACCTGTTGTTATTGTTATTGGGGCTCTATATGAGTGTGCTTAATAATGTAAGCTTCACGCGATGTACATGTATATTAATGAGAAGCAGTTTCATAGAAATAGAAATTGCATATTCATGTGTAATGTATATTTTTTTTATCATACTGATCACTTGTCAAATTGATCAATAGCAATTTTCATTCGTTTGTATTTGCGTTTTATGTGAATGTGATTTTGTTATGTCACGTGCTTTGAATATGTTTTGTTATATGTTTTAGGGGAAATTTGTCATAATAAAAACACTACGAATCCTGGATCTTGTCTATGTATTAGGCCAGAGAACCCGCGGCTACACAGCGACTACGTTAAAGTTTTTGGATCACGACAGTTCCTCTATAACTATGCATGGTAGGATGACAATATTTGGTATATAGGTTGCTGATGACTAGTACATGACTGTCTGGTAGTTGTTACCTGACCTTGACCTCAATTTCACGGTCCAGCGACTACGTTAAAGTTTTTGGATTAGGCCTGTTTGTATATTTTAATTGATAACAATTTAATGCTATTTATTTAATGCTTTTGACGTAATTTTTTTCGTTACTGATGCGGAATGCAGGCGAGACATTTTTCTGTGTCCACACTTGTTCATTGTGGTCTTCATTTTATCTACAATGTATCTAAAATTTCAGAGAAGCTATAGGAATGTTTCAGATCGCACTCATATAAATACTTCTTAATTTAAAGATACCATTTTTAAGCATTCGCTTCTTCTCACATCTACAACAAAAACTGATTGATTCTTAACAAAACCGTGCATTAAAAACATCGAAAATGCATAAAGTTTTCTGACTGCTAGGTAACCCTGCACGTTTTTCAACGGAACGGATATACTGAAGAATGATATTTTTCACATACGCCATTTGAGTGTCCGTATTTGCCCAGTGGTTTTCTGAGTGTGTTATTCCATTCGGATGGAAACTTAAATTATTTCAGAAAGTTCAGACTTTTCTGACGGAATCACGTCTTTCTTCTTGAAAAAAACTTAGGATACTGATCCTTCCGACTTTAACTTCGAACTGATTTATTTATGAGTAAAATGTTCACAAGAAAACATTTTGCGCAGATATTGACCAAATTAGCCGTAGGACATTAATGAATAGTTTTATTAAATCTAACCTTTAATTAACACAATCTTAGGTAATACCAATATTTGACAAATGACCATGTTATTGATTAAATTTACAATACCGGTCGTCTACAAAACATTTTACGGGAGTTTCTAAAATCATGAATTTTAGCGGTTTTTATTTTGGCTATTTCAGTTTGACCGCTAAAATACGCCAAAATTTGCACCCCGCTAAAATAACCCGCTATACGGTAACATGTCAACATATGAAAAACACTTACAAATTCGCTCTTAGAAAGGAGCATAAGATAAAATTTCAAGAATTTTGTTTAATAGTTGTGTTCTATAGAGAAACAGACAAAGAAACAGTTTCCTTTTTGTTTTCACAGTCACTGTAACAATAATAACTATAGGGCTGTCGGACTATTGGTTGTCGGACTACCGGGATGTCACCCATTTATCATGTATTTTTTAAGATTATGAAGCAAGTCTATAAGAGATGGTTAACAATATAATTTATTTTAACATTATTCATGATTTATTTTGTTACAGTTTCGTATTTTCATCACAATGGGGACATAAAAATTGGTCGTGCAAACGTAAAACTCGAACCTTTGTACAAAAGTTAAGATGAGTCCAGTGACCACTCATCACACTGAGCCCATTTTACAATGATGAGACTTACAGCACGACGCTGTGCATCGGGGCTGTGTTTTTTACTAATGCAACAAGGTTCGCCTTCATCATCATCTGTAGAATAATCCTCAGATGCAGTATAACATGTCAACATATGAAAAACACTTACAAATTCGCTCTTAGAAAGGAGCATAAGATAAAATTTCAAGAATTTTGTTTAATAGTTGTGTTCTATAGAGAAACAGACAAAGAAACAGTTTCCTTTTTGTTTTCACAGTCACTGTAACAATAATAACTCGGTCTTAGTACTGGTGTTCGAAGCGAATAATAACCATATAAATCACTAATTACAAATGTATATTACAGGGATTGTGTGTAATTAGGGATTATGTGTAATCTTTTCAGTATTTTCATGAAATTTCAAGATAAATGAAAACAAATGAAAAAGCACAATAAATTATATATTTTTTTTTTGCAACTATGTTTTTATCAACAGAAAAGTATAGAAAAAGATGCATTTTAAAACCAGTTTGAGGGTCAGGGAAAAGGTGTAAAAATGATTAAAAAACCCCAGGGATTTCATGTAATCCCTGGTAAAAATTAGGGACTACATGTAATCCCCAAGCAATTTAGCGATTACACGTAATCCCTGAATATTTAGGGATTACGCGTAAGCCCTAATTACACACATTCCCTGTAACATATACATGTAACATATACATGTAATATAACCAAATCATAACTAGTATTCCTAATATTAAGAAATTCCTACCAACTTAGTTAGGTTTGCATTTATAGAACGTTTATTGTTCTTTGGATTGTGTCTGAAGGTTTATAGTATTGCATATACAAGCATTGTCGGACTATTGGGCTGTCGGACTATAGGGTTGTCGGACTATTGGGCTGTCGGACTAAAGGGTTGTCGGACCAATGGGCTGTCGGACTATAGGGCTGTCGGACTATTGGTTGTCGGACTACCGGGATGTCACCCATTTATCATGTATTTTTTAAGATTATGAAGCAAGTCTATAAGAGATGGTTAACAATATAATTTATTTTAACATTATTCATGATTTATTTTGTTACAGTTTCGTATTTTCATCACAATGGGGACATAAAAATTGGTCGTGCAAACGTAAAACTCGAACCTTTGTACAAAAGTTAAGATGAGTCCAGTGACCACTCATCACACTGAGCCCATTTTACAATGATGAGACTTACAGCACGACGCTGTGCATCGGGGCTGTGTTTTTTACTAATGCAACAAGGTTCGCCTTCATCATCATCTGTAGAATAATCCTCAGATGCAGTATCAAGTGTTAAAGGACCACCTTATTGGAAGAAATTCCAGATGTTGAGGGACATGGTTCTTTAGTCTGTTTTTCTTTTGTTTTTACACAGTTTACTTTGCCAGATGGATCATGTTCAATCTTGTTTCACAGAATACATGAATTATTAACAGTAGATTCATCGAAAACATTTAAACATTGAGTAGTATTACTCATATTGGGGGTAGTTTTAAAAGGTGGTTGAAAAGCTGTTTTTCTTTTGTTTGTAAGAATAACTTTATTCTTTTTCTTTTGTAAGTTACCAGATATTGTTTCATTCTTTCTTTTTTTACCATTTTTTTCAGTTGTTTTGACCGACCTAATAGTTTCGTTTTCAAAAAAGGACTAAATTCTGCAACTGCTGTCAACTGACAAATTTACAGATACTGGTACCGGTACATTTACATCATTCTCATTCAGTGTGACACTTGATTCTCCATTCTCTTTTGTTGAATCAACAGCAATTACCTCCACAGGTTTTTCAGTGTCATCTTCACAACAGTTTTTATAAATACATGAAGGTGCTAAAACAGATGGATTGACTACTTTTGAATTGAAGGGATATATTCCTGTTTTCAAAAATGCAGATGATAAGTTCTGCTGTGATAAACCTTTACAATACGGAGCATTAGACAATTTACCAATAATGAATTTAGTTATTTTAATACCGGGATTTTGTCTCAGATAATTTTGACACTCTTTGTGATACATTTTCTTGAATGGACCAAAGCAGCCAATGTCAAGAGGTTGGAGTATGTGGCTGCAATGGCGAGGGAGGACAAAAAGAACAATGTTATGTGTTTTGGCCCATTCAGTAAGTGTGAGGGATACATGAGACTTGTGGCCGTCATATAAAATTAATGTGGGTGAAATATCTTTTCCAACATTTGCATATTTGAGAAAGTGAGTTTTCAAATAGTTCATGAAGGTTGAACTGTTGGACCAACCACTTTGAGAACATTCACCCCCAGAACCTGAAGGTGTGCCATGCATCAAATCAGGATTAAACCGTTTTCCTGGAAAAATGTAATATGGGGGCAGTGCCTGTCCTATGGCATTGCCACATCCAATGACAGTAACTAGCTTTTCCCTTGGCGATGTTACAGATTGAGCTGAATGATTTTTGTCACCAACAACTTTTGGTGGGTTATGCTCAGTCTGCAGACCAGTTTCATCAATATTGTATATTAGTTCTGGTTTTTGATGTAACCCATTTTGAGACATTATAGTGCAAAGCTCCTTAAAGTACTCTGCAAGTTGCTCCTTGGACGCACATTCAGCCCTTTTCATTGATAATTTTTGTGGTTTCCGTACACATAAATTAGGAAATCTATTAAGCAAGCCATAAAACCATCTGTCACTAAGGATGGGGTCAGTTATTTTTCTCTGACCCATGAAAATTGCGTAATCTGTTGCTAAGAGCTGTACATCAGATTTGGAATACCCATAGCCTATACTATTCATATAAATGATATGGTCAACGAGCTTTCTCTCAGTGACTTGATAGAAAACTGGTTTGGGGCCAACTTTGGCATTGGAGGCATCAACATTCCCCAGTTGTCTATCCCTGATGGTTGTTTCTGGAACACCATATTCACGAGCAGCTCTGAAAAATATATGTAAAGATTACTTTCTTTTATATTTTTAAATAATTCATTTACTTCACACTTTGATACTTAAACATTGATGTCGTTTTTAATAAAAACTTACTATATTTCATATGTTTATTATTAATTGCAATAATTATTACTTTTTTGTTATTAAACATTCTTGATGTGTGATGTAATAGTGCTGATAATTTTAATATATAATTTTTTTATACCTGTATACAGACATTTTGCCCTCATTTACAGCTTGAAAAGCATTTGTAAGTGCTTCTGTACTATACTGTCGTCGTTTCTTTTTTATTTTTTGTGGTGACTCCTGCAAAATTATTATTTAAATAACAATAACTCAAAATACTAAAATAAAATTACTTGTGAGTTTAGTTAAAAAGTTATTTTTAAAAAATTTTTTTTAATTGAAAAATGACAATCCCACGGGACATGTTGGATACCTTTACAAACACATAAATATACATAAATGTGCATATACTTCCTGTTAACAAAATAAAAGAAATCAGTATATTTTGTTATTATTTTTTATTGCATCTCATTTATGCAGCGAACACATGCTAATTACAAGTGAAACTTTCGGCTTCACAATTTTATCGATCGGGCATTAATGTTTTGTTGACGTCGACACACATGAATGGTCGTGACCTGAACTTGTGTTGTCATAAAATTTTATTGAGATTGCCCCGCCCACTTCGGAAAATTTTGGCTATTTTTATAACAGGCATGCGCATGAAGGACGGGAAGTTACGTTTGGTGGATAAAGAAGAAAATGTGTTAAACTTACCGTAAATGCAAACATTTTCGTCAAATTGATAACAAATTCGTCTGCTACGTACTGTGACCTATATGTACCACAGTTTATGACGTAAGTTGCGGAAGTGACGCAAAAATATCGCGAAAATAAAAAATACCTCGATAATACGCATACATCCATAATAGGTCGTGTTAGTATATACAAGTCGGTTTAACTTTTTAAAACATTTTGCGTTAGTGTGATAGAGTGTATTTTTGTGGATTTTATTTTTTGAAAAAAAATGTAATTGTCATATGTTTTAAATGAAAATTATTACTTGTGTATAAATGCTTTCTTGAAATAATAAAGTAAATAAATATAAACCTGATTTGTTAAAGTTATTTATATTGAAATTGGTCCTCAGGCTATGATCTGGTGATCCTATTGATTCTCAGGCTATGATCTGGTGATCCTATTGAATAAATAAATTTAGTACTGTATACAGATAATCTTAGAAGTACTCTGTTACGTTTATATCAGTCAAAGGCGTGTTTGAATTGAGACTTTCAATTGGCTGTATAGTTCTAAGATTTCATCTGTGGTTGGTTAGGTAGTTTTTCCCGCCTAAAATCTATATATTTATTCTTTGTTCTTTGCATTGAAAGTGAGAGCAAGAAGTAATTAAAATTGCGAAGCGAAGTTACAGCAAATATTGATATCATTATTTATGTTATTCACTGATGTACAACTTGGTCCCATAGACATGTAATTTTTATGTTTGTCTATGTGTTTTGTTTGTAACCGGAGGGGCGGGTGTCTATGTGTCACCGTTCCCTGCGGGTGCGTGGTTTTGAATAAATGCCCGACAAAACACTAGACCTCAATTATGTTTGTCCTCTATCTATAAACTTTTGTCACAGTGTATTTTAATAGTGTAAAATTTTCAATTAAAATGTGTACGGCTTTTATTCAAGTCCGTTTCTCTGGGATCTGTAGATAAATTTGCAGAGAAGAGGCAAGATTTTAAGTTCAGATACTTTATTTTTAAATTCTTTTTTTTTAAATTCAACAACAAATTACAACAATATCAATATTACTGAAATCGAAATGACATCAAAAGTTTCCCCTTTACACAAACATGTTTCAATTACATACTTCAACTTTAATCTTCAAGCCTTTAAATATTATTTCAAACAGGTAATTTTACAGTTGAATGATTCAGGACAACTTTACATCAATAGAAAGGTCGAAAATTAAGGTCAACACTCGAACACACCTATAATTAATTTATAAATAAACCTAGATCCTATTTAAATGTACCTAAGTAAGTGGATAAAATTTATAAAATGATTTAAACAAAAAGAACACGTTGCGGTGGCTTGAAAATCGACCTTATACATATATATCGTTATTCTCTAAAGACCATTACATAGCGACAACGGGTGTGTTTTTACTTCTCTCTATCTCGCCCTGAAGAAGGTCTTTTGACCGAAAGTGCTCGGGTCCCTCTCTTTTATTTTTATTATTATTATTACTATTTTTATCATTATATTTTATATGTTTTTTTGTTTGGATTTTTACCTTTTAGCTGTGGCGCACCTGACTTTTATTATTGTAATAAGCTTTACTGGTTGGTAGACTCTTTAGACGTTTATATCATATTTTGAACTACCTTGTATTGTGTTTTTACACGATCCCAGTGGACTTAAATCATTCCATCACCGAAAGAAAAAATACTAGAAGCATTTAGAGTTAAACGCCACTGATGAGTCTTAAGTAGACGAAACGCGCGTCTGGCGTAATGAATTTGTCACCTTGGTAATTTTGATTGCATCTTGTTGGAATATTTGAGGAAAGCCAAGTAACAGCACGGCACGTCCGCGGCTGGCGGACTTGAAAAGCAACTATTTGGGGTTAGGTTGAAAATGAGAAAGTTTAAGATTAATATGTTATGACTTGTTTACATCATTTATTTATATTGACATTCAATGACTAAGGCCATTCGTTGGTCAGTCTTTTTCTAAATTTTGGACAAGAAACACCGTCATTTGTATCGTTGCATAATCTTCTAGACTTGCATATTATTTTTTGTTTATGCTGTATCGTCATGTTTGTCGATCCGATACTTAATAAGCTTTACTGGTTGGTAGACTCTTTAGACGTTTATATAATATTTTGAACTACCTTGTATTGTGTTTTTACACGATCCCAGTGGACTTATATTATTCCATCGCCGAATGAAAAAATACTTGAAATATATATATGCAGAAAAAAGGACGATCGACATGAGATAGTTGAAAAACAGTACAAATATTACAATACTAAATAAAGCAAATAATATAATAGCAAAGGAGGTACACATTTATATATAGCAACGAGGTTACTCAGGAGACTCTATTTTCTAACTAATAATATTTATAAATTTACAAAGTTTAACGAGATCTGGTGGATGGCTACTATTCAATTATTCATTAAGTTTAAGGATATTGGGACGTGCATATATGTTTTGTTTTATAAATATCTTCCTCTCATTGCTGAGTGTAGGACAAACTAGTAGGTAGTGGAATTCGTCTCCGATATCTTGATTTTGACATAATGTGCAGGTTCTATTATCTCTTGGTATGTTGAGCCATCTACCAGTCTCTATAGGTAGTTTGTGGTTCATAGTACGGAACTTACAAAGTGATATAGCATATTTATCATTGAGAATATTAAAATAATTTTCAAATTCGATTTTGTCTTTATAAATTCTATAATTACCGGTAAGAGATTTTGGAAATGCATGTACCTTGGAAAGCCAGTTCTGTTTAAATTGATCTAAAAGCGTTTGTTTAAGAGATGAATACAGCCATGATATGCTAAGAAATGATTGTTTGGTCCATACATTTGATTTTCCACAATCATCTAATATGGACTTAACATATTTAAGCCAAGGAGTATTTGCAAGATTCTTGTGTGCCAGAAGATATAGAATAAATGACAGTTTTTCTTTTTTCCCACTTATAAGCTTTGACCAATATTTAATGAGTCGAAGCTTAATACATATATCAAGAGGATAGCGTCCTAGTTCACTATAGAACATATAATCTGGTGTGGAGTTTTTTAACACGCATAAGTAATTTACAGAATTTAATATGCACCCTTTCTATGGCTGAATTATTTCCCATTCCCCAAACTTCGCAACCATATAATAAAATAGGCTGAATAATCTTGTCAAATAAATCTAACTGACACTCTATTGACAGGTTATGTATCCTTCCATTTCGTACGACGTCATACATCGCGCGCGTTGCCTTCTCTATGTTATATTTTTTTGCTCTTACAAAACTACTTGTTCTCTTAAAAATACTCCAAGGTACATAAACTCATTTACAATATCTATTTCCTCTCTATTGTATTTAAAGCTAAAATTATTTTGAGACCTTCGTTAAGAAAAAACAACAATTTGACTTTTATCAACGTTAATTTTTAGTTTCCACATGGTACAATATTCATATAATAAGTTGAGTTGATTTTTAAGATCGAGATTCCGACAAAAGCACAGCATCGTCTGCATAAAAGATAAGATAAAGCTTTATATATTTATCAAGTTCTGTTTCTATATCATTTGAAATACTTTGTAACCACAAATGTTTTTATCCATCATAAAAGATTCTTAGTCATTGACATATAGAGAAAAGAATAAAGGGGAAAGATTTTCCCCTTGCCTGACGCCAATGTTACAAGGAAAAAAGCTAGAGTACTCTTCACCATCGAATATTGTTGACTATTTTACTATACATATTTACAATAACATTATACATTTTTCCATCAATAGAGGTGTCTAGTAATTTAGACCAACGACCATAGACCTGGACGCAAAACTGTATCAAATACTTTAGCAAAATCAATAAACGCGCAGAAAAGTTTTTTTTCTTTTTCTTCTTTAGTAATTCAAAAAGTAAATGTAATGAAAATATACTGTCAATATTCGAATAGCCGTGACGGAAGCCAAATTGGATTTCCTATCACTAAGAGAAATCTTCTAAGAAAGATGTTAACCTGGCATTAAGTAAAAAGTTTACCCATACAGCTATAAGAATAGTAATAGGTCTATAGTTTTTTGGGTCAGATTTATCTAATTTGTTTTTATAAAAAGCGAGTATGTTTCCTTCCAACCGAATTTTAGGTACAAGTCCTTAATCAAAAATTATATTAAATACCTTAACATAAATTGGCATAAGAATGTGACTAGTATTTGTAATGTATTCATTTAGGATAAGGTCATCGCCACTGGATTTACCATTTTTTAACTTCTTAATAAACTTAAGAATTTCATCTTCAGTGATCTCATTATTGATAATTACATGAAAAGAATTGTTTACATATTCAGGGATATTAGAGTTCTGTTCAGCGTCCTCATCATTGCTATTCAGATCTTTGAAGAAATTAAATAATGAATCAAGCGTTACACCTGACGAGCCTTTATGTCGTTTTGGCTTCAATAGATTCCAAAACTCTTTGCTATTACTTTTTCTGAGAGATTTAATTTTCTTTCTCATTTGCCTCCTATATTCAACGACTGCTTTATTAATTTCGGACTTATAGGCACTTTCCATGGTCTTTACCTCAATTTTATGTTCAATAGTTTCTGTGACGTCTCTTGGCTTTTCTATAACTTTTTCGTTTTTTCCAACATTCTTTTGTGAACCAGTGTTTATTATCTTTTTTATCTTCAGCTGAAACATGAACTTTTTTCTTAGGATAAAAAACACCAAATACATTTTCTGCTGGTTTCAGAAGAATATCATTAATATCTTGCAGCTTTTGTGTATCATTTACAACCTGTTGAGTCAGATTATCTTTATCAACTTGAACAAGATCCTGAATAACTCTATCTACTATAAGTGGATCAATATTTTCTATATATACAAGTCTGTGGACGTACAAACTGATGAGAGCAAGGTGCCCGTCGCTTTTATATCCCCCCCTTATCCAATGAAAAACCTTTAAAATTTAAACCAATCTCACTTCCTGTTTACAAATGGTGGTCCCCGTTACTATTTCCCAAAATAAAAGTGCAAAAATACGAAAATTGTCCTTGACACGAACAATAAATGTTAGTAATAGTCATTTAAAAAAAGTCCCGAACTGTATACAATTTAAAGGTACAAATACTGATTGTTAGAACACAATCGGAGTTTGACTGTAAAAATACATAAGGTCAAAAGTCAACTCCGCTACATGTTGTTAAATTGTTTTAACGTATTTTTATATTTGTGTAAAGTAAATTGTAACTTTATGATTTAATTAGGATAAAGTAAAGTAACTGGTTAAACTATAAAGGTTTAATCTAAAGATCTATAATTTTTTTAATTTAGTATGTATTGTACGTCTGATTAATATGTTGTGAATGTCTTCTTTATATGTTGTATAATTGTATTTGTAGGGTTTTTACGGTTGTGTAATATTTACATCAATAATAAACATTAGAAACTTGAAAAAAATTGGATTATATTTTGCCCACTGTTACATTAGGATGTTCAGCTATGTGTAAAATGTGGTTTTCGATGTCTCTTATATACTATAAAACTAATTGAATTGGATGGAATATATCGTTGTCTCGTTTTCTATGCACTGCTTTTTACGAGTCTGTACATCTGCTCGACTTGTACATCACTCCGTCCCGGCAATGGCTTTAATACGTCTTCAGCATATTACTTTCAGTAAACAATGTCGTCGTTATAAAACTAAAACGTCTTTCGCGTGTGTGAGGGGGAGGGGGGGGGGGGGGCTCATTGGCCGAGTGGTTAAGGTAGTTCGTCTACTATTAATCACGTGGGCTGTCAACAATGAGGTTGCGGTTTGAGTCGCTATGCGGGCAGGGTGTATGATGTAGCTGGAAAATTGCTAAAATTAGCGTTAAACATCAAACAAACAAACAAAATCTTTCGAGTGTGTATTATTGTATCCTTAGTTTTACAACTAATTTACTAATAGTTCTATAAAATAAAAATAAGATAACAACAATCAATTATGTTTTGGAAACGCCACCTTCTTACGTTCACGCCGGGTACCTTTACCGGAAGAATTCCCATTAAGAGACCAACTTATAAATATGCAAACTGTGGAACGGACGTCGCAAGTTGATGAAAGTCCATCCACGGCCAGTTCTCTGCAACAAAGGTTGCCGGGGTGGTCCGAAAGACTGTCGTCTGCATCGTATATTAAATTCGTTTGGCTATTAATATTATATAATATGTAAATTTCCATCCTTTTACATAAATAGTGGGGTGATATCGCACCCCTTATGCAGACTTCCATAAACTTATTTGTTGTCCTTGGGTAGGTTCTTAGATAAATATTATAACTGATCCATTTTCACAGTTTTTCTGAGATGCAATGTCCAATCTATATGAAACTTAGGAAACATGTTAAGGATGCATTACCTGGGGTTTTGCTATCCAATTATGGAATTTTCAAAATGGCTGCCGTTTCCAAGGAAACGGGGTCTTTATATAAGACATCGAATTATCTTAAGTGAAAATTTATATTTTGAAGGTTTTCAACATGCTGAAGATTATAGTGGCAATAGGGGTTCATTTGGGAGACATTCTGTGTTGGCATCCCAACTCAATCATTACTAGTTATTCTTCTTCTGTCTTTTTTTCTTTCCAAAATTGCTGCCGTTTCCATGGAAACGGGGTCATTATATAAGACATTATCTGGTAAAAAATGTATTTTGGAGTTTTCAACAGTATGGTGGCAATAGGGGTTCGTTTGGGAGACATTTTGTGTTAGCATCCCAACACAATCTGCACGAGCTTTAGTGTTGCTTTGCTTCAGCGGAATTCTAATTCACACCGTTGACTCACCGTAGAACCGATTTACTTGCAATATCTCAGCGATATAGGCCACTACGCCGAATTAGCTGTACAAAAATATAGCTTTGATTTAACTCAGTAAATCTAAATGTGTTCGTAATTTATGAGTATTAATCTGACTGTAATATAATTTTGGTGTCAAAAATAACGAATTACTTAACTGTCATATAGTTAAATTAAGTTGTATACAGATTTCTTATAATTGAAATACACATATCATAAAGCAATCCAGAGGCTCAGTTATGGACTGAAATATAAGAAATGTATGATATAAAGCTATTACTGCAGGTTGTTAAGAAAATGCTGAAAATAACAAAAAAAATGTCGTGTTCAAAAACATGATCAGAATATATACGGTATTAAATACTTGCATATTGTATGAAACATTTTGTGATAAATGAAAAAAACACTCAAACCTGAATTAGTTCTATTTCTATTAGATAAATACAAAAACATTTTAAAAGAATTTTATTTTATGTTACTCACAAACACACAATGTATCAGCAAAGTTATAAAGCAAACACGATCCGACAAAATAACATGGGACGGTGTTAACGTCTTACAATGTAAACTAAATTCAGTATTCGGTATTTTATTTATTTCCTGCCCGTTGTCGTTTCGTCATCTTAATGTTCGCTCGGTTTTTATGGATCTTTTGGACATTGAGGTGAACAATATTGTTCTCTACATGACATTGATTTGTACAGTACTGTTCTCTCCATTAAATTGACGTATATAATATTGTTTTCTACATGACATGGAGGTATACAGTACTGTTCTTTTCATGACAATGACTTGTACAGTACTGTTCTCTCCATGACATTGACGTATATAATATTATAGGGTTATTAAATGGGTGTTTCCATATTTGACCTGTATTATGTCCAAGGGAAGCTGTATTGGGTCGAGGATAGCTGTATTAGCCCGAGGCAACGCCGAGGGCTAATACAGCTATTCGAGGCCCAATACCGCTTCCCGAGGACATAATACATGTCGAATCTGAAAACACCCATTCAATGACACTTTTATTAACCAGTTGAGTAAATTTTAGTACCATTTTATCATTGACCAATAAAGCTATACTCGATCCAAATCGGCTTTCCATGGACATGACAAATTATTAATATCAACAGCCCGCAGAATTAAAATATATTTTTCCCCTGAAAATTATGTTTGTTTGTTTGTTTGTTTGAATGGTGTTTTAACGCCACTTTCAGCAATTTTTCAGCTATTTCATGGCGTCCAGTTTTTATTGGGGGAGGAAGCCGGAGTACCCGGAGAGAACCCCCGACCTGCGGTAGGAAACTGGCAATCCTTGTCAATTAAGATTGGAGTCGAGTACACCCTGCCTGCAGTGAGAATCGAACCCGCAATCTCAGTGTTGACAGACCACGTGATCAATGGTAGACGAACTACCTTGACCACTAGGCCACCGAGGCCCCTGAAAATTATGTAATTTACGCACAGCGAAACGAATGTGTTTGTTTTTAAAATGATATTTGTATATAAATTACCGGAAATGACATTCCTGTATATGCCCTGTTTTTTTCTGTATTGAGCCTGTTTTTTCCGTATTGGCCCTGTTTTTCTGTATTGAGCCCGTTTTTCCGTATTGGCCCTGTTTTTCCGTATTGGCCCTGTTTTTCTGTATTGAGCCAGTTTTTTCGGTATTGGGCCTGTTCACTATATCCGTATTATATGGACAATTTCACATGTATTTTACACAACTGGTTAATAATGTTTACTACAAGACATAGACGTATACAGTAATGTTCTCTCCATGACATTGACGTATATAATATTGTTTACTACATGACATAGACGTATACAGTCCTGTTGTCTACATGACATTGACGTATACAATATTGTTTTCTACATGACACTGAGGTATACAGTACCGTTATTTAAGCATTATAGCCGTATCAAAACTGTTTTTGACATGACATCGACGTATACATTTACGTATTCAGTGCCGTTCTCTACGTGACATTGACGTATACAACACTGTTTTTTACATGTCACTGAGGTTTGTAATACTGTTTTACATGACAGTGACGTATACAGTACTGTTCTCTATATGACATTGACGTATACAATATTGTTTTCTACATGACATTGAGGTATACAGTACTGTTCTCTACATGACATTGACGTAAACAGTACTGTTCTCTACATGACATTGACGTATACACAATTGTTCTCTACATGACATTGACGTATACAATATTGTTCTCTACATGACATTGACGTATACAATATTGTTTTCTACATGACATTGACGTATACAATATTGTTTTCTACATGACATTGACGTGTACACAATTGTTCTCTACATGACATTGACGTATACAATATTGTTCTCTACATGAAATTGACGTATACAATATTGTTTTCTACATGACATTGACGTATACAATATTGTTTTCTACATGACATTGACGTATACACAATTGTTCTCTACATGACATTGACGTATACAATATTGTTCTCTACATGACATTGACGTATACAATATTGTTTTCTATATGACACTGAAGTATACAGTACTGTTCTCTTCATGACATTGACGTATACAGTATTGTTCTCTACTATATTGGCGTATACAGTATACTGTACAATGTATCTAAGTTATCATTTTAGTTTAGTTTACATGTGCATTACATAGCTAATCCCATAGCTATTACTTGTGCCTTACATAGTCAGGGTCAGAGATATTACACGTGCCTTACAAAGACAGGACCAGAGCTATTACATGTGCCATAGCCATGACAAGAGCTATTGCATATCAGAATGACATTACTCTGTTGTGCTAGCAAAACGAAACTAGTTTGGAATCTAGCGATTCAAACAGCGGGGTTTTAATGTGTTGCCTGCTGGACAAAACAAAAGGTGGTATCAGTGTTTATGTGTGCCGTAGACATATATATGCGTGCTGCTTTGAGAACTATGTGTTGTGCTTGCATAGATATTTTGGGTAGTTTTGTAACCGGTGAAATATGAGCACAGATAAGTTTATTGATTTAATACGTTCTAGAATGATGACAATAACAATCATATCATTTTCGCCATACATTTGCTCATTTTCGATGTACCAGGAAGAAAATATATGTACCTACTTAACACTCTGATATAGTGTTTTTCCGATAGACTGTTGACAAGTCAAGTATTCGATAGACGAAGGGAAAGTTGGTATACATTTATATCTGGAACACCTTGAATACGTATCTTATCGTTTTCCGACGATGAAGTTGTAATGCTGTTCCTCCAAAAGTTAAACGTGGGTTATTATAACTATAAAAAAGGCATCATTCTTTATTTTTTATTGTCTTATTTGTTTACGTTTGTTTGTTTGATTATTTATTTATTTTTTTGTGTGAAGTCTAGGTTATCTATTATTCTTCTAAAACTTTAAATACCGGTGATAAAGGAAGTAAAATATATCTGTTACGTAAGGCAAAAGCTTTCCAGCGTAAAACTTGTTAGCTGCATGCATTTCCATCTTTACAAAGAGTATAACCACGTGAATTCGTTATTGGAAGCCCAAAATATAATTCTTGATCATTTACAAAGCTATTATTTACGAAGCTATACAGTTGCACAAACTAAATAAAAGTTTTGTTTTTGAGATCCACCATTAGATCCGCCTAAATACACTGCATGGCATTTTAATAAGGTTAAAAGTCATTTTGATAAATTATAAATACATGTAACATGCATCCAAATATTCTTAGTCAACAAACTGTTCACTCGTTACACATTTGGAACATGCACGCACAGCTTTAGACTACATTTACCAACAGATGCGCGTAAATGGAATGATAAATTATATTTATAAAAGCGTAGTAAAGAAATCAACAAATTTCAATGGATTTCACTGATTTTAAAATATAGGTTATTTCTCTTTAGCAATATCTTAATTTTTTTCATATTCCTGAGAACTTTTACTACTTCATATGGAAGTACATTTTTATGTTCATGCAGTGTACATGTAGTGTGGATGTAGTGTGGCGAAGTGTAAGGATAGAATAGAGCTTGTGACGTGAAGCGGTCAGCGGAAGAAATTTGAAAGCTGAGATACATGGTATGGTCCACACTTAATTGTATACAGTAACTTGGTGATATTTAAGACGCATTTTCCAGACATGTATGTTTATCTGTGGGCCTTCTAGTCTTTGAGTTTAATGTTGCAAGATAATATGCAGCTTAAATTCACTGTTTATGATAAAAAATGTTTAAATTTTGATATTCGTTTTTTCGTACGTTGTTTTGTGGTTTCAATTTAAGTTAAGTTGCTATTATTTAAGATAAACGTCAATGCAGGTTATTGCATGCTATCTGTAAATACGGTAAAATACATTTTGGCTATGTATATAATAATAAGAAACCACAAGCATTGACGCAAAATCATGCGATTTTGTTCATAACACATATTTGCATATTATTTTGCTGCATTTTACGCTATATTGTTATTGATAAACAAAAGAATGTGTACACAAAAATGCGCCTTGTTATACCTATACATAATAATATATATGTAGATAGAGCTTCATGTGAAATGTAGAAATTACCTTTAAGGGTTTTTATGTTGTCCGATCAATTAATAAGACAAATCACTCGATAAATTACAAGAAGCTCTTGAAGCGTTGTGTAATTGACGAACTCATTAGAGTTATTGTTATTTTGTTACAGTTCAGATGCATTGAATGCCAATTAATTTTTTACAATGTGGACATTATGGTGGCCAAGTGGTTAAGGTAGTTAGTCTACTGTTGATCTCGTGGTCTGACAACGGAGAGGTGGCGGGTTCGTGTCTCACTGCGGGCAGGTTAAGTCGACTCCAATCTTACTTGACAAGGATTGCCAGTTTCCTACAGAAGGTCGGGGGTTTTCTGCGGGTACTCCGGCTTCCTTCCCCATTAAAAAACGGACGCCATGACATAGCTGAAAACTTGCTTAAAGTTGCGTTAAACAGCGTTCAAACAAAAAGAAAAAGAACTTAAGTTATACGACCCATAATTAAAGTTAGTTTTATTTTAAATTTGAACAAGAAATACAGCTGATTATATCCAAGGATTGATAATGATACAAAATATTATGTGAATTTAATGTATTCAGCATTAAATTCCTTTATCGAAGGAAGACTGACTAGTATAGTTGTTGGCTGTTGTTGCTTTCGCTCTAGTATTCCTTAAACACATGATTGGTGATTGGTTAAACCTGTCTTAAAATAGAAAAACCAAATCGAGGTTCGGTCTTTTTGAAAATCGTCTGCAAGGAGGTGACAGGAAAAATGTCGGTTTGGCAATCTAAATTTTTTAATCCTTATTAATCTTCCATTCAACAACACTTTTTGGAAGAAAAAAATTGTTTAATTATCTTCCAAACCCAGAAATCTCGAAAAATGTTATTTGGTTTCAGGATGGTTTAACAATTTCTTTAATTTTAGCACAACGGGAAGCATCGTGGAGCTCCCGACATTTTATCAATATCTTGTAATTCTAGTTTCATATTTCCCCTAAACAATAATAATAATGTTATGTTATGGACATATTAATACGAGTAAAGCATTTCTATTTAAATAAAAATAGGAATAAAGCCCTGCTCCCTCCTATCACGGTCACAGCTTTTTTTGACAGTAAACCAATTGATAAAAGTGGTAAACTTCTTGAATACGTGTCAAGAATCTGGATTAAAAATACTAAATGGTAGAACAATTGGAGATTTATTAGGAAAATACACTTTTGTGTTACATATAATGGATGTAGTGTTGTGGATTATATTATTGTTTCTAATGATATATTTTTGCTGATTTTACGGTACATGATTTCACTTCTTTATGAAACCATTGTATGTTAGTTGTTCATCGTTAACAAATTTTCATGTAAAGAGCAGCTTTCAAAATTCATTGGAACCACTTCCATGTAAATTTATATCGACAAAAGAATCGGTCTAACTGTATTCCCAGAATATAAATAGCATTGAAAGTAAACAAAAACTTGATACATTTATGACAACTAAATTTAATAACATTAATTTGTCTACTGATTCCTTAACCACAATTTTACAAGAAAATGCAAAAAAATCAGCTAAAATTGTTAAACCCCTAGCAACATTAAAAAAAAAAAATAATAATAAAATAAAAAAAAAAATATATATATATATATATATATATATATATATATATATATATATATATATATGAATGAGAAAATTCAAGATTAATATGTTATGATTGTTTACGTTATTTATTTATATTGACACTCAATGACTAAGGCCATTCGTTGGTCAGTCTGTGTCTAAATTTATGACAAGAAACACCGTCATTTGTATCGTTGCATAATCTTCTAGACTTGTATGTTATTATTTTTTGTTTATGCTGTATCGTCATGTTTGTCGATCCGATACTAAATAAGTGTACTGGTTAGCAGATTTCTTTTAGACTCTTTATATAATATTTTGAACTGCCTGTATTGTGTATTTACACGATCCCAGTGGACTTATATTATTCCATCTCCCAATGAAAAAATATTATTCCATCTCCCAATGAAGAATATCTTAAACATTATTTAGAGTTAAACGCCACTGATGAGTCTTAAGTAGACGAAACGCGCGTCTGGCGTAATGAATTTGTCACCTTGATAATTTTGATTACATCTTGTTGGAATATTTGAGCAAAGCCAAGTAACAGCACGGCACGTCCCCGGTTAGCGGACTGAGAAGCAAACTATGAAAAAAGTTTTGGGTTCATTTAAAATGAGAAAATTCAAGATTAATATGTTATGATTGTTTACGTTATTTATTTATATTGACACTCAATGACTAAGGCCATTCGTTGGTCAGTCTGTGTCTAAATTTATGACAAGAAACACCGTCATTTGTATCGTTGCATAATCTTCTAGACTTGTATATATATATATATATATATATATATATATATAATAATAAAACTAGACACTGGTTCTCAGATCCATGTAAAGATCTCAGGAACACAGAAAAAATTATGAAAAACTTGTAAATAGATTTTCTGGAAAAGATTAATATAGGAAAAATTCTATTCATTTAGATCAAAATACAGACATCTTTGCAATTTTGAAGAAAAGTCATATAAAACAAAATTTGTTCTGAATTAAGTAACAACTGTGCTAAGATCCAAATGTATTTTGGAACATGATAAATAAACTTGAAAGGGAATCAGCTGGTCAAATTGAAGACACTGATATTCCAAAGGAAGAATTCATATCATTTTACAAAAAACTAAATAAAGCTGACACTGCATATAGTAATAAACAACAAAATATCACTCAGGAATTTGAGACCCTAAAATCAAATATTAACTTCTCAGTCTCAGGTGAGTCAAACAATGAAATCACCTGTGAGGAGATGATAAAAGCAATTAAATTACTTAAAAATGGTAAAAGTGCATCATCAGACCTCATCTCTAATGAAATGCTGAAGAATAGTACCACAGCATTAATTAAACCACTCTGTAAACTTTTTAAAATTTTTTTTCACATGGTATCTTCCCTAAATCTTGGAATGAAAACTATTTAGTTTTATTACATAAAAAAGGTAATAGATTTGACCCTAATAATTATAGGGGAATATCTATCAGCTCAAACTTAGGAAAATTATTTAATAAGATTATATACAATCGACTTTTGGAATTTATGAATAATCACTTTCTAATAAATAAGAACCAAATAGGATTTAAAGAGAAGTGCAGGACTTCTGATCACATTTTTACTCTTAAAAACTATCACAGATAACTATAAAATGAAAAATCAAAGTGTTTGCAGCCTTCACTGACCTAAGAAAAGCCTTTGACACAGTGTGGAGAATCGGTTTTTATTTATAAACTGCTAAAACATAACACTCCTAATGAAATATTTAAAATTATATACTCCATGTATAATGATACTATGTAAAATTAAATTTTCAAATGATCTAAGTGAGCCATTTATATCTGAAAGAGGTGTTGAACAAGGTGATGTTTGGAGTCCTCTTCTCCTTAACTTTTTTATAGATGATATAACAAAAAAACTGGAAAACAACATATATTACCCAGTGGTCTTGGGTGGTATTAGAGTAGGCATTCTTCTTTATGCTGATGATATTGTACTAATATCTCAGAGTAAGGAAGGGTTGCAAAACTGTCTCATTGCCATGCAGGAATACTGTTCAATATGGCATTTACATGTAAATACTGATAAATCCAAAGTAGTAGTATTTAATTCGAATGGTAAAACCTTTTTAAACCAATTAAAATATAAAAATTTATATATCTAGAAACAGTATCTCAGTACTGTTATCTAGGCATTTTAATAAAATGTAATGGCAACTTTAATCTAGCTATTAACACATTGATGGAAAAAGCCAAAGAGCATATTTTGAAAATTAAAAAGCTAATTGGATTAAATAACCCTTGCAAATTATTAGAAAAACTCTTTGATACACTAATTTTACCCATTATCACATACTGCAGTTAATTATGGGGTATTTTCTCCAACTTTAAAGATACTGAACCATTTTAAAAATTACATCTTAATTTATAAAAGAAATTCTAGGTGTACATTGCAAAGCTACTAATGATGCATGTCGAGCTGAACTATGTCGACTTCCCTTAAAAAGTAAAATTCTGTACTCAAGCATCAAATATCTAGAATATATTATTGACTCGGAAAATTCTTTAGTAAAAACTAATTTTGAAAATTCTGTTCACTCAACCAATTGGTTTATCAAACTGAAAACAGTATTAAATAATTTAGGTTTTTCATGATTTAAGCTCACTTAAAAAAAACTTAAATCAAATAAAAATTAGATTAAATGATCAAAATCTCCAAAATCAAAATACACTTATAGACACATCTCCAATACTAGAATTTTTCAAAATTTTTGTTTTTAAATGGGATGCAGACCTCGCTATTTAGATATCTTAAAGAAAGTAAAGACAGGGCTGCTCTTTGTAAAATGCGTTTCAGTGCTCATAATCTAATGATAGGAAAGGGAAGATACCAAAAACTAAATAGAAAAGATGGAAACTGTCTAGTTTGCAATGCAGGAGAAATTGAAAATGAAGAACACTTTCTGTTGCATTGCAAACATTATAAGCTGATAAGAAGTACATTTCTTAAGAAAATCAAAAGTTTAATCCCAAATCTTTTAACAAATCCCTATTATGCTTTTTGTTGAATAGCAAATCTGAATTTTGTCTAAAACTTACTGCTACATTTATTTTAGAATGCTTTGAATTAAGAAGAAGTTATATCATATAAAACGTAATTTTAATTGGTTATATCATCTGTATACTATATAATATAATAATAAATACAATTAATGTAAAGAATTGTATTACATTTGTATAACACACTTTGTATTGATCCTTTAAATTGTGCTGTACCATGAGTTTGTGCTAGTAAATATTTGTATTCGTATTTGTATTTTGTCCACATTTTCTTTTAACATATATTATTGTTCTGTATTCACAGGAATGAATACACCTTAATTTTCTGCAACCATTTATGTTAATAAAGGCACCAGTCATACCGGACCCACCTTAACTAAGACTGGTTACAAAATTTATTGAACTACCGGCATCAGTTTCATTTTACATTGCTTTTATGGTAACCGTTGTTTTTGCAACAATTTATGATATGGCCAGTTAAAATAAATGAATTACATGTATCTCCGGCAATTTTTATTATCAAAATGATTTAACAGCTTATTTCTTGGCACACTCCAGCTGGGCGTCTATAGTTCTGCGTTTTAGAGACCCAGACTTGATCCAACAAGCAGTGGGCACCGGACTACCTGTTTAATTCAAAGACTAATTTCGCATTGGTATGGCAACACATTCCTCCATGGAAATAATTGTCAACTGAAGATATAAAATCTCTTGGAATGCAGAAATCCAATGTTTTTTTCAAAAATTATATTAGAATCCCATCATGTAACTAAATTTTAACTGTTTACACATAATTTACACTTTATATCTTTATAAACGTTTGTTGCTTTTAATTCTAGTATATACATGCATATTAGCAAACCACTACAGATTCCGAATGCTATACAAGTATGGCAGGTCAAACATCTTGTAATATATTTAGCTAAATCGTTAATGAAATTGGTACTTCGCTTCCTTTTCTCGAATATTTTCAGGTATTGGGTCAGCTTGGAGCTTGTGAATTGAGGAGCCTTGCGAGGAAACACAAGTTCTGCCTTGTTTGCTTATACATCATAAGGAATGCATTAACTCAATGGTTATATTGGAACCTTTATTAAATTGGAAGGCCCTCCAAAAATTTATTATGATAAATATTGGGCGGAAAGATCTTGGTAATGTATTGGTTAGAATGCTATTCTGGATGTTATTATTCTCTGGTCGCTGGAAATTTTTTAATAATTTGACAAATTGTGTTCGTGTTATTGACCAAAAAATGTTACATAAACAAATATTTAGACAAATCTACATGCTGCAATTATTTAGATTACTATGACATATACATACTAAAAATTCGTATTAAATTGGAAGACCCTCCAAAAATTTATTATGATAAATATTGGGCGGAATGATCTTGGTAATGTATTGGTTAGAATGCAATTCTGTATGTTATTATGCTCTGGTCGCTGGAAATTTTTACATAAACAAATATTTAGACAAATCTACATGCTGCAATTATTTAGTTGACTATGACATATGCATACTAAAAATTCCTAATTGTATATCTGTTTTGCAAATATTTAGTTAAATTTATATACTAGAGCAAGTTTTCCCACCGTAGGTCGGGATGCTCTCCGGCTTTCTCCCCCAATAAAAAACTGAACGCCATGAAATAGTTGAAAAATTGCTGTAAGTGGCGTTCAACAACATTCAAACCAACAACATAAGTATACTAGAAGTTCTGAATTTGTATATACATTCAAGCACAGACATTCTGTGCTATTTCAATTTGTTATTCACATTTATATTGATGTAGATATGCCATATATATACTAGAAATATATTATATTGAATATAACAGTGCTATTTGAATTTCAATTTGTTATTTATATATATAAATATGCCATATATATACTAGAAATACATTATATTATATATTAGTTATATATCAGCTATATATTAGTTATAGATATATATTTAACAGTATTGGCACAGCTGTGCAGTTCAACCCCCCCCCCCCCACCCCCATTTTGTGGCGGTTGCCTGAAACGACACATGACGAGCATCTGTCATTTCAGTCAATTTGGCAGATTTTTCACTGCACTGGCCCCCCTTTTTATTAACTGTCAACTAGCAAATATCTAAATTCTGGAGTAACCTCTGTTTCCCAGGGTTGCTCATCCCCCATATATATCAGTTGTTAATTCATTTATGGTCTGCCATCAAGTTGCGGCGACCAATATATAGACTTGAACTTTAATCTTATCTTATATTTCAAATATATATATTTATTTATTTATCTATTTATTTATCTATTTATTTATTTATTTATTTATATATATATTATTGTACTTGTATGATAAAGCTGTGGCCAAATACTGCCAATCTAGATCTTTGTTTTTATTCAGCATTCTCTGAGATAAGTGAATTTAATGTATTCAGCATTAAATTCCTTTATCGAAGGAAGACTGACTAGTATAGTTGTTGGCTGTTGTTGCTTTCGCTCTAGTATTCCTTAAACACATGATTGGTGATTGGTTAAACCTGTCTTAAAATAGAAAAACCAAATCGAGGTTCGGTCTTTTTGAAAATCGTCTGCAAGGAGGTGACAGGAAAAATGTCGGTTTGGCAATCTAAATTTTTTAAACCCTCCCACCCACCTCCATTACATAAACGCACAACGTTAATACCATTTGTAATATATTTTGCTAATAATCTTGTTAATGAAATTGGTACTTCGCTTCCTTTTCTTGAATATTTTCAGGTATTGGGACAGCTTGGAGCTTGAGGATTGCTCGGAGCCTTGCAAGGAAAAAGCTCAGTCTTGTTATCGCAGTGGAGTGTGAGAAGAGTGCAAATGGTGGTTTCGGACAATAAAGCAGATTTTTCACTGCACTGGCCCCCTTTTTATTAACTGTCAACTAGCAAATATCTAAATTCTGGAGTAACCTCTGTTTCCCAGGGTTGCTCATCCCCCATATATATCAGTTGCTAATTCATTTATGGTCTGCCATCAAGTTGCGGCGACCAATATATAGACTTGAACTTTAATCTTATCTTATATTTCAAATATATATATTTATTTATTTATCTATTTATTTATCTAATTATTTATTTATTTATATATATATTATTGTACTTGTATAATAAAGCTGTGGCCAAATACTGCCAATCTAGATCTTTGTTTTTATTCAGCATTCTCTGAGATAATGTTTTAATTTGAGTTAATAATAACAAATGTAGTTTTGAGTCAAGAAAGTTAATAGTTATATAGTATTTCTGATGTTAGCCGAACAATACAGAGGTCTGCTTCATTCCATAAAAATCAATGTACATCCGGGACACCAGCTATGTTCATATGGTCAATTGTGGTCATGATACCTTAATTCATGCAGCATTTTACTTCAAACAAACTGTACAC
Source organism: Limnoperna fortunei (assembly GCA_944474755.1). Taxonomy (NCBI): domain Eukaryota; kingdom Metazoa; phylum Mollusca; class Bivalvia; order Mytilida; family Modiolidae; genus Limnoperna; species Limnoperna fortunei. Next base: position 10,869,394 of record OX104120.1, on the reverse strand, counting down.
ATGTTACCACTGATGTATTCCCAAAAAGTCTACTCGCCAAAAACCTAAATAACAAATGGTTGTTAAGAAGCCCTTAGAAGGTTTCTCACCTGTAATTTACCTGTAAAATAATTCATATTATCAGAATAGACGTTTCGGAAATACCTGTAAGTTTAAATAATTTATTTTTTGCAAGTAGAAGTTTCGGGAATGATCAATATATGACTACAATTTGTATAAATCATCAAAATAAAAACATAGCATAAATTTAAAAAAAAATATTTTATCAAAGCATAAAATATTTATTAAGTTAACATGTTTTTTACAGAAGGTAAAGTGTTTTGAAGATGTAGCGAAACAATTATTGTTAACCTATTGACAGACTATACGAACTTGTAAAGACTGTCCCTAGTCAACCGAAATGAAATCTTTGAAAACTGACTACGTATATTCCTTCAGACTACCAGTTAACACTCTACATTTCAGAAATAGATTTTTGCGAGCGGAAGTTTGCGAATATGAACATGGTCAGACCTTATATTTGTCATTCTAATATGACGTCCTGCTTATTGTTCTATGAGATTTCTCATCCCACCTTTCGATACCTACCAACGGATTTTTGTTTTTTTAATGCAGTAGAAAAAATGATCTATCAATCAGAAAATTGTAATTAAAATTGTACATAGTGAGAGAATTTAGAGATAAAGATGATATTTATTTTCAAGAAAATAAAACAAAGACATATAGTTCCTTCAATAAAATTACTAGTAATACAAAAACTTTGTTTATAATATAATACACAGAGAAGTTGCATTACTATCATATTTACATGAGTTTTCATAAGTTTTGCATTAGTCAGTTTTTTTTTCGCTTACTCGGTTGACCTTACCAGATGAAGAAAAGATAAAAGTAAAACAAAAGTTAGTGGCATCCTAGTCATATAAAATATTCGTTGAATACAATCTGAGAAGATCATAAACCTGAAAGAGTCTTGAAACGACAATATGGTCAGATGATATTGTACACATTAGTTTTATTCGGAGAATTTTTTTAAAAAGGAGTTTAACAAATCTAACTTGAAATTTACTTACAAACCAATCCGTAAACAAACTTAATTCAAAGAAAAAACATATGACATAACGATATAATATACAACTGGTTTGGAACAGTCACATATGACATGTGATGGTTTTATTCCCAAAACATCTACTCGCAAAATAAACATCTAATTATGACATTGGGATTAAGAGGCCATTAGAATGGTATAAATGGTTTTACCTATAAAAATCACAGTTTAAAAATGAGATTTACAATTTAAGTTTAAAAAATGTTACAATAACAAGATTGAGTTCGCATTTCTGTTGCTTCATAATAAAAAGTGTGTTCAACATAAAATTTGAAAAAAAATTATTTAAAAATATCTTCACCTGAACCTGTAAAAGTTTTTTTAATCAAATTAAATAATGTATAATACTTAGATAAACTTATTCCAGCTTACAGAGTTGTTGGAATAATGAAAAAAGTGATAAATAAATCGCAAATCACCACATATCAAAATATCATTTCTTGGCATGCCCACCCACAGACATTCCCAGCCGTACAACTCTTCAAAGGATGAACTCGAACACAATACACACAGGATACATAATAATATATTTATTTATTATAGTGTCACATATCAGATTATTAATAAATATTACAAAATTGAATATATACATGTACAACTCACACATTAAAACAATAATCTTATATAAGACACATTACATAAAATAGAGAAAAGTAAATCTGATACCCGGCCATTATGACCTACGAGACACTTGTTAACACATCTGTAACGTTAAAATGTAACATATTTGAAGTGGGTAAAAAAGGACGATGAAATAATAATGAAATAAATACATTTAGAAAAAAAAGCTACATACATAATAAGTTATTAGTAAAAAAATTAATTTTAAAAATCCACAAGAACCAAAACTAAATGATCAGGAAGAACTATTTATCATATTAAAATTACAATTGAATCGCAATAATGAAAAGAAATTCGAAGAATATAAATAATAAAAATAATAAAATTATAGGAAAAAAGGTTTACACAAAAACCATAAAATTAAATAATAATAATAAAAAAATATATTAAAAAAAAATTATCTGACTAATAAAGCACGGCGTCTCTTTAACATATTGAATATTAAAATACCAAGGCTATACTGCATTTCACACTTTTGTAAAAGAAAGGTAAATTTCTGAATATATGACATAAAAGCAAATGTAGGTTCAATAATCACAGCTTGCTCGATCAAAGTTGATCTAAGGTCACTATATACATCACAGTTTATCAAAAAATGGATTTCATCCTCTATTTCAGTACGACAGAACGGACAAGTTCTTTGATATAAGGGCGTAGGAGGATAATTATAACGCCCCGTTTCAACGGCTAGCGGTAAAGTCCCACATCAAAGCTTTGCAATACAACTTCGGAGGTGGCGCGGTAAAGAGTTAATCACATAATGTTCAGGAATAAGGTCCTTCAACTAGCTGTAGGTGGAACCACTAGACCAAAAACCAAGGAGTACCAAAACATAGAGAACAATGCCAAAATGCAAAATATCAACCTGACTCGACTTCCTATCTTACTTTACTTAGATTAACAACAATCTTTCAGAATAAAAGCCCTCAACATTCGGTAAGAAAATGTAAAGTTGATGACAATTGTTTCTTTATATGGTATATTTTAATGTTAATATCCTTTGAACATCATTAAGTTTAAATATGTGGATTATTCCCAAAAATATAAATTATATTACAGGTAAAAACATTCAGCGTGCCTCCTAATCCCCATTTGTTATTAAGATGTTTATTTAGCGAGTAGACGTTTTGGAGAACACACCATGGCAGCCTTGATGTAGTCCCCGAACGCCTACTGGGTAAAACAGCCTTGTACTTGTTCTTAATGGTGTGTAATATGCAAAATTGCTTCTTGAAAAAAATGTTTATCATTATTTAAATTATTTTGGTAAATGACACAAGTTTTAATGAATAATATTAGAAGAGAAAATATAACACATATAATAAACTAATGTTCCTTTTACGCACTGATAAAAAAGTTGTGTATTTAAATATAATAAATATTATAACAACTGTCTACATGCATATATAAGATTATAAATTTATAGAAAATAAAAGTATTTTAGTAAAAATAATTTATGCAGGACACCATCCGCAACTTTATGTGAAAATGTCAAAACAGATATCACATTTATGATAATATTAACAAACATATATGGCATTCCCCGGATATATGGTTTATTCCTGATAGTCCAACATTTTACGATTGGATAGTTCTGATTGTCCAACATAATATTGTGTGAGTATAATGTTAAATAAACAATAAAATCTCACATTGTTGTTAAACAGTTATAATGAAAAAAACTCTGCCTGCTGTTTGAGGTCATTTAGCTAATTGTTTTACAGATTTGTGATCGTGTAATATATTTACGCATTATATTCACAAACTCATTTAATACATCGAATCCTTTGAAGAGTAATGTACATAAGATCACATTATATTTGCTATGGAAAACTTTTGATTTATGTACTTCTTCTTTCGATCACTAAAATTTACACTAATTGCATGACAATATAAAAACAACAGAAATTGCATTGGCAAAATATGTAGATCTATTATTTTAGTCACTTTTTCTGTTTTTCTGTACAATCTATTAAATAATTTGAAACTTCAGTGTTCAACCCCTTAAAAATCTGCAGAAATCACTACTTGTATTAAAACATATCTATGCGCGGGTAGGTTAAGGCAAGTTCATTAATTTATTTGACGATCGCATTGCAATCTACCGACAACAGACATTCCATGGTTACAGCGTTTTGATTCGTCAATTGGTTTTAGGTAGGGAGAAAATGACAACTCTCAATAAAAGTTTCCTAGGTACTTAAATTATACATTATTTTTTATTCTTTAGAGTCAGGTAAATAAAAAATCTTAAATGTTTTGTATTTAGTCGAATTCGTCGACTTGTGGAGCATTCTGTATGACATAAACTACATGAACTAATGCAGCTTCCGGTAACGTCAACGTGAAACAAATTCTTGCATCGCCATTTAACGTGCTAGTGAGAACCAGCTACATTTTAAATTACCTTAAGCCATACGAGGCTGCACCAAAGACACGAACACTAAGGTATGTACAAGAAAATAGTAACTGTGTGTTGCCGTTACAATAATTGTACACAAATTCTTTAAGGAGATGTCGATTTAACCTTCTCGGGGAATGAGTAATGACAGTGACCAGTGTATTATTAAACCTGTCTTGACTACTACCTATTTCGACCAGAACGTTTTATCAAAACGTTACAATTCCGTATTGGAACTATCTGTATGCGAGAATTATGAAATAGCTGTTGAACAATGGCTATAGGCTTGCTTGCAATTCTTATACCCCCCCCCGCCCCACAAAAAAAAAAAAAACCATTGTAAACACAATATACTCAAACCATGTAACTTTAAACTAAAACTTAATTTTGCACAATTCCATAAAACATTAAACAGAAATTCTAGTTTATACATGTTGCTCAAACAGTAATGTCACATACATTTGTTGAAACATGCAGGTCAATTCATCAGTTACAAACTCAGGTTTAGAAAGAGAGAATGAAAGATTTGATAGATAGTTTAAGAGGTGAAAGTTCATTAAAGATATATGTAAGCTGACTCCAAAACATTAGATTATGATTCATTTATTTAAAAAAATGCTTTTAATGTCTTACATATTTCATCTATATTACTCATTTACACCCACATAATTTTAAATGGTCAAGATTTGACCCTTTGGGTTTTTTATTATAAAAACATTGTCAGTATTTAACAATATATTAATACTCTTTATATTTATTCATAAATGTACAGATGGGTCCATAATATAATATTATAAAACTAAATTCCTCTTTTATTTAGTTTTAACATTAACTTTTTATCCATTTTAATACCTAGATTCCCAAATTTTAAAATTTATGATTATAATAATAAATTGGATATTATAATTATACATTTATAACATTATATTTAAAGTTGGTTGTTTGTTTATTGTAGGGTCAAGCAATTAAGAAGAGAGAAATGCATTCCAGTCTATTTCATCATTTTCTGGCAGTGTCATGGATTTAAAATTTGTGCTGACACTGATACAGTTTACTTATACAGAAAATCTTAATGAAGTTATGAACATACTGATTGGCAATTAATGTGGATAATTAGAAGTCATATGGTTCTATTTTATAGTGCACTTTGCTACAAAAGACACAGCTTCATGTATTTTAAATCTGATGGAAAGAAGAGATACATAACACAGAACTAAATTGACAAAATTTCAAGTAATTCTGGAACAATATTTTCTCCAAGTGTCATGGATTTTAAATTTGTGCTGAAAATGATAAATACAGTTTACATACACTTAAACATAAAATCTTAGTGAGCATATGTTGCTTGGCATATATAATGGAAAATTAGAAGTCATGTGACCTATTTCTTAATGGACTTTGCCACAAAAGATGCAGCTGATATTCCAAGATGTATTTAAGATTTAATCGAACAAATTGTAACATGCAGCATATAAGTATTTAGAACTAAATTTACTTATTAATTACAAGATCCAACATTTATATTCAGTGTGATCTTTAATAATTAAACGAAATGTGAATATATGTATTTTTATTTTATTATTATTCTTCAAATAATTCCTTTGCCAGGAAACAAAACTCGTACAATTCATGTCAAATTTAGAATGTAATTGCTAATTTAAATGTGTTAGTTCATACACACATGAGAATTTGCAGTAATGTCTGAGACCAGAAAGGAAATTTTTAATAAATTTTATTGCTTGGATAAGAATAGTCCATGGGCTGAAACCATTTATAGATTTATATGTCTGTTGATACTATGACTACAATTAACTGTATTTTCAAGAAGATCTATATAAAAAGTAGTCAAATGTGATACATTGCATTAACCACATAGCATTACACCCCCTTTTTATCATGTTTAGATTGTGAACAGATACAAAATTGACAAATATTACCTAAATGACCAAAATCTCAATGCAAATATCAAATTAAAAATCAGCCGTAGATGAAGATTATTTACATTTATAACAATTATGGATAAACACTGCCCATGGCTGCAGACAGGACCTCACATGTTGCTTTAACCAACAGAAATGCAGTTGCAGTTTACTGGAACTTCCTGTTTTGTTTGCATTCAGTTAGTTTGTTCTGATATTTTCTTTTTGCATACAAAAATCAATAAGGAACTTGTTGAGGTGGTTTTTACTTGGATCAGGTTTTATTTATCTAGGAGTAACCTATTGTAACATTGTTTGTCAAATTAAGATAGAATGCATGGGGAAATTGTGAACATGAGAATTTTTTTTTTTGTTCTTGACCAAGAACAAAATATTTGTTAAGCACACAGCTTGAGGAGGACATAACTTGTGTGGTGGTATGCATAATTTGCTTTATGAGTCTTAGATTTTTGGTCTTTTATAAAAGAAAAGAAAAAATATGCAACAAATTACAGTCTCAATACAGCCATGATCTAGATAATTGATACTTCATATTCAAGACATTTAAATCTTATATACTGCACCAAAAAGGTACAATTATTAACATTAAGAGCTATAATTTATTATGTTGCTGCTCCAATAAGAAGGTACAATTCAGGGTAAAACAAGGCACCAACACAGCATGGCTCAGTATTCAGTAATTTACAACTAGATACTAAACTATTGTATTAATTAGGGAGTTATTGTTCAGTCAGGGCTTACCAGTATTAATAAGACCATGTACTGTTATATGGTATGGGAAATGTTATTGTGAAGCAGCAAAAATTGCCTGCCCTTAAACCCACCCACTGCCTCGTGGATACAAATAAAGTTTAAATTGCAAGACATTTATCGAAATATCAACCATAGCGGCATAGCATAGGTATTCCTTACGGGCTTGGGCTAAAACGCGGAAATGAAAAACCGGAAACATAAAAACACCTATATTTTTGTTCATAACTTTTTAACGGGTTAACATAGAATAAAAATTAAAAATGCCTCTGGAAGATATTTAAAAGATCTTTATGGAGATATATAGTTTAATGCAATTAATTATTAATAAAGTACCTAAAAGTTGACCGGAAATGTTTTTTTGCGAGTTTGCACATATCATATTTTCCGATTAGAACCCAGATATCTCCGAAATGCTTCACCCCGGTCAAATAAGTCTTAGTTTTTGATAAAGGTTATTCATTTAGCTTCAAAATGATATATAGTTTATAAAATATTACTGAAAGGAAAGTATAGAAAAATTCGCCGGAAAATACCTGGTATGAAAAGTAAAAGTGCAAACTTTCAACTTTGAACTATAATTTCTCAACAACCTTACAACCCGGTCAAAATGTGAATAAGGCCTCGTGTTTCCCTTAGCATTAGCTACAAAATGATATATAACTTTTTAAAATTGATCAACGACAGAGTATAGAAAAGTTGACCGGAAACGTTTCTAGTCGATCAAAAACTCATCAAACTTAACAGATATCTCCTAATTAAAGTATGTTTTCATAGGTAAAGTTGATTGGTGTCGATAATTAAATTACTATCTAAGTTATAATTAATGTCATATATGAAATCGATTTTGTGCAGTGCCTTTCGCCGTTTCCCCACTCGAACCACTGCGTGTCGAGTGTTTTTTTTTTAAATTTATTTATATTATTTTTTTATTTTTTTTTAAATAAATAGTTTAGTTGTTATTTGTTACAGATAAAATCATTTATAAATTTAAAAAATGTTTACTTTTCTATTATGTTAAAATAATTGCCGATATAAAATACTTTATCTATTGGATTTATGCTTTTGACCTAGCCAGGTTTTACCTACCATTTCAGATTTTGCACAACTTTTATGCTTCCAGACATCACAGATTTTTCCCTTCGCATTTTTGCCTTCACAACCTATCATATTTTCTATGGTATCCGGGAGCCCACAATTACAAGACATGACGATCGTGTGTGTATTAGCCAAAATTCTTTTGGGAGCAAAGCCAACTATATTTTTCGGAAATTGATTAAAATGTCCCTTTTCCAAACAACAAATTAAATGTTCCCTCATGTACTTTTGATCAAATTTTATATGTGTACCCCCTTTAAATCCATTTAAACAGAATTCTACTGCGTTAGCAATTGCAAATAAACCACAATCAACGTTGTTTTCCTGCCTCTGTACGTCTGGAATTCTAATGTTTAATTTCTTTTTATCTTTTCCATAAATTTGAGCCAACAGGTATTCCAAAGATGTGTTAATTCCTAGTGCAAGACTATCCAAAAGATTAATTTCCCCATTTAGTGAAAGAATTGATAACACCCAATGATCGCGTCCGTTATGATGGATTTGCACACATGGTGGCCTTTGTGGTACGAAACCTTTATTGCTTACCCATTTACCACCACATTTTATTGGAGCCAGGGTAGTTTCTTGAAAACCATTGATGTCTGGAAACTGAATTTTTATAAGATTTTGAGCAGAAATTATTATATCAGAACACAAGTACTGATTATTAAGAATGTCTTGTTTATGTTTTAACTTACAATAACCTACCCATGGCTGCTGATCACAAGAATTGTTTTCTACAGATTGAATATTTTCCTTTTCTGTAATTTTTGTTTCTTCAATTGTACGTTTTTTAACAGGGAGCGATTTTTCATCAGGGAGTTTAGTGGGTTTATTTTCATTAGAATCTTCTATTATAATTTCATTTTCTTCTATTATATCACTTAAATCTATTTTTCTTTTAGACTTTGGGGTTGAAATTTCTGTTAATTGTTTAGGAGTAAATTTAATGCTTCCTACAGTTGAGGGTGTTTAAATTAAATTTTCTTTAAGTGGAGTATTCAAAGCTGTTAAAGAATCTGGGGCAGGCTCAACTTCAATGTCATGATCATTAACACGTGGTTGTTTTCTACCTGACTTTTTATCAATTTTTTTCTTAGCATTTTTTTATATAGCTCTTAAACTAATAATTTTATTCTTTTGAATCGGCTGTAAACCTATGCTTAATTTTGCCGCTAATATGTGAAAACAGGTAGATGTTGCCTCGCACTGGCAAGTTTCTTTTGGAAATAAAGTGACACAATATTTAGCTTTTCTACCTTGAACAATAAAAGCCCCTTGCTGTGGAACTAATGTTATTAAATTATTGTCAACAATAAACCGTGCCAAACTTTGCTGACTACAATCAGAATTAAAGACAGGTAGTTCAACCACGGGTGTTTTTTCTACAATTTTGTCATCGGTAATTAAAGGACTATCATAGCTTTAGATATTCTAATTTATTACAGGTACCTCATGTAAATACAACAAGGTATGGCAAAAACTCCTTTAGGTATGCGGCCCCTGTACTGTGGAACTCTCTACCGGAAGAATTTCGAAAAATTACATGTTTTAACTTGTTTCGGAACCAGATCTCCTTTTGGAGTGGCAAAATTTGCAACTGCTTGGCATGTCATTAAAACTTTTCCACAGACCTGGGAATGCATGTTTAGTGCTTGATCTATGTCTCGTTTTTCACATTTTATGCTTCTTCATGCTTTTACTATTGCATCCAATGTGCTTTTTAGCCTTTATGCGTGTGCTTTCAAATGTGTTTGTCTGATGTTTGATTTTATGTTTTGTTTTAAATGTATATCCTTTTATTGTTGTGCTTCCATATGTGCTTGTTTAATGTTTCATTTTTATGTCTTGCATTTTAAGTTAATGTGCTTATTCTTAGAGTCGTATATTGTCAAATAATTATGTCTTGCATGCTTTGCTTTTTATTACGATCGTGATTAATGTTATTTGTGTGACAATATGTAATTATGTATATGTCGGTTTAAAAGCTCTGCAGAGCTTATGTTTTTCTGTTACTTGTCTTGCCGACTTTAAATAAAGCTTACTTACTTACTTACTTAGATAGTAATTTAATTATCGACACCAATCAATTTTACCTATGTAAACATACTTTAATTAGGAGAATCTGTTAACTTTGATGAGTTTTTGATCGACTAGAAACGTTTCCGGTCAACTTTTCTATACTTTGTCGTTGATCAATTTTAAAAAGTTATATATCATTTTGTAGCTAATGCTAAGGGGAACACGAGGCCCTATTCACATTTTGACCGGGTTGTAAGGTTGTTGAGAAATTATAGTTCAAAGTCGAAAGTTTGCACGTTTACTTTTCATACCAGGTATTTTCCGGCGAATTTTTCTATACTTTCCTTTCAGTAATATTTTATAAACTATATATCATTTTGAAGCTAAATGAATAACCTTTATCAAAAACTAAGACTTATTTGATCGGGGTGAAGCATTTCGGAGATATCTGGGTTCTAATCGGAAAATATGATATGTGCAAACTCGCAAAAAAACATTTCCGGTCAACTTTTAGGTACTTTATTAATAATTAATTGCATTAAACCATATATCTCCATAAAGATCTTTTAAATATCTTCCAGAGGCATTTTTAATTTTTATTCTATGTTACCCCGTTAAAAAGTTATGAACAAAAATATAGGTGTTTTTATGTTTCCGGTTTTTCCATTTCCGCGTTTTAGCCCAACCCTTCCTTACGGTTCTTGATAATCCATAATAAATTGCATCATTAATCTTGTATGCTAAGGGTTATTGTTCAGTATAAGTATTAATGACGTAAATTTTACAATGTAAATGGTTTTTTTATTAATAAGAACAAGAAATATGGTAATATGTCTGCGCTTTCGTAATCATTCAAAACTTGACGACGATAACGTCGTTGCCGTTTTTAGGCCGTTCCGGAACTGGTGTAGTCACTCCAGCGTTTTAATACGCAAATTTCAATCGCCAAATAAGGAAAGAAATTTAAAATCGGTTATAAATTGCACTAGCGCATATTGAAGATGAGGTCAGATCTAAATAAAATTTTACAGGTAGGCAGATGGTGTTGACTGTTTATTCAATCTCGCTGCACTAGATTGTCTGATGCATATTTTTCAAATGATCGAACACGCTATCCTTAAGGTAAAAGGGGGGTATTGTATACACTTGGAAAGTTGTCCGGAATAAAAGAACTATGGATATATCATAGTAATAGCAGATGGTTACGCTTTGGTATTTTAATTCTGAACACAGAAATACCAGGTTTTAAACAAATTGAATAAATCTACTTGGTGCACCGGACGCATTTTGGGTCCCACAACTTGTTCCATTCACAAGTCACATGACAGTAAGGAGAAAATGACGACAAATCTTATTTCACAATAGGTTGTTTGGGCGACACCATTACATGTTAAAAATATATTAATACTTTTAAAACGTTGTGGTTTTGTATGTGTAGTACGGTTTTTATGTTGATACCCTGTTATATATCATTTTACATCCATATAACTCCTTGGTTGCCTTAACACAGCCGCGTATGGCAAGTTAAAAGAAAATGCAGGAGGAACTTTTTTACTTAGTAAGTTTACTGAACCTCATAAAGCTAAACTCTATTAAAATACTTGATTGAATTTTGTTTCCAAATTTGTGTTAATCTTTATGTTTCTAACAATCGATTATAATGAGTTCATTTTCAAATATATCAAAGTACAAACGTCATTGCTGTTTTTGGTTATTTTTCTTAATTCCTTCTGATTTCTAAATCTTTAAACGTGATACAAACACTAATCCTATACATACTAGTTTGTTAATATTTTGTTCGAAACTGATACAAAATTCGTCCTTACACTTGTATTGTGCTAAAAAATCAACACTAGTATATATTGCACTACCTAGAGTACCACAACAATAATATACAAAATAATAATATGTTGTTTATAAAAGTGACACAAATATTTGTGATTGAAGACCAAAAATAAAAACAGGTTTTGATTAATGTTATAACTTCAAGCTATGAATGATTGTATACTTGAGTTGTATAGAAGATCTGTTTGTGTCGTGTATGTAAGACAAAAGTAAACAAATCGCTATATTATAAACAAAAGAAAATTACTCTCTATATTGTTCAGTTAGCGTACACATTTGTCGATTCCAGATAGAAATTCAGAGCTTCATAGACCAGACGGTATTCCTCCTGAAAGTATAAATATTGAAAGCTAAATTTCATTTAATAAACAAATCAGAAGATACCGCGGTGTTTGAAACAAAAGAGCCCGACTAAGAAATAAAAAACTACGCCTTACCAAAAAACACGTAATACGAAGTAAACACTTTCTTTAAAACTTTCTATTTTTCCTATTCAGGCAGTTACAATGTCATTAATGTAAAACAATTTTAAATTGCCATAGACTTGCCACACCAACGTTGACGTTATCAATATTAGTTTGTTCCACATTTCAAATGTATCGATATATATGTTAAGTTGGCAATATATTAATGTGCAATTTCAAACACGACAAAACATGGTTTGCTAAGGTGCTTAATTACTAGCTACGCAATTTTAACAACTCACTTTGAGAACTATCATAATATATAGATTTGCAAGATTTTAATTTATAAAGGTGAATCGCTTATAACCTTTTCATACAAATTACGCTATGTGTTGTTATTTTGTTGTTTGTGGTTTTATTGCATAATAATTTATTGTTGCTTGATTTCGTGATAAATTGATTGTGGGGTTTGTGTTTGCTATATCTTCTTTCTATTTTTTCTTCAGCTTCCATCTTTTCTTTACATTATTGTGCTATTCAGCAATATAAAAACAGGGTAAACTGATGCAAAAAGATTTGGGATAGATCAACTTGAGATCAGTAGATCAGATATTTTCAATAATACAGCGATTGTATTCGGTGCTCACTTATATTCCTTGTACAATTGCATGCAAAGCAATTGTTTCGTTAGGTGTTACACAAAATGGTTGTGATCCGTGAACAAAATAGTGGCAAACAAATGTAATGTTTTCTATTGTCTTGCCAACCTTTATTAATAGTTTGCATGAATATTTAGCCACAACATCGTTTTATAATATTTATTACTGTAACATGTTTTGTATTTGAAATTTTAGCTATACAAGGCATATAGACAAAGTGACAATATTATTTATATACCAAGGTTTGTTTTCATGTTCTTGGAGAGAAATAGATGTGCTCAACAACGTGACAACAAATGTGAAAAATGTACCAATGCAAACTGCTGTGCATAATGGAAGTTGATAGGAGATTGATGTAATTTCAAAACCTGACGAAAATAGATATACGTAGTCTATTAGTCCCGCAGTTTTGCATTTTTGTTTCACAAAGTTCCTCAAGGTAATACATGGACAACATTTTGGATATAAACTATGAAGAACAAATATTGTTGAACTTAGTAGTGAAGTTTAATGATGGCAAGACCACGAAACTCGAATTTTACAATGGTCGTGAACCAGGACAATTCATTTTAAACGACCGAAAGGGAATTTATATCACTTTATTTTACAGGTCCATAGCATGGCCAACGGGCAGTTAAAATTTGTTGATATTTCCATAGTTTTCATTTGTTATGCAATAAAAAATGACAACGACGTACATAATTGGAGAAAAATTCTGGACGTCTTAACTGTAGTAGTCGAGCTAGTTGAAAAACATCGGCCTTGGCATCAATCTGCATACTGGATACTGCATTGATGAATGTACAAAACAATCCACAATTCTTGGCCCCGTCACTAAAAATGTAAACGATACTTAATGAACACATAGGTTTTTGATGTTCGTCTGTATAGGCAATGCACAATGTTTGTTATACTTACAAAACTTCTAAATTATGTCATCAATTTGAAGACATGTTGTGTATTTATATGCAGTACTTATTATGTTTACTTTTAAAATAAAATCATGCCTAACATATTAATATTTATTTTATGTAATAATATACACAAACCAGCTGACGACTGTAACTGGGTCGCTGGACATACTGATTCGTGTTGATAAAAGGTTATCCAGTCTGCATAAATCTTGAGGATTAGGTCTGTCTTTACAAATAGTCTGATATAGAGCTATTTCTCTCGGTTTTTCGTGCTTTATAAAGAAAATATATAACCTTTAATTAGAAGAAATTTAAACATTATAAATAAACGATTCGCAATAAATTTATTTTTAAGATAAGTTATGTTACTTATCATGAAAAGACGAAAAAGAAGCAATGCACTAAAAACCGATAAAAACAAAAAAAAGACAAAAAATAATATATAAAGATAAGAAACACAAAACCAAATAATATAAAGAGATGTAGGTACAAAATTTGTGCTTTTCTGGTTGATTTCATCGTGTTATTAAGTGGAGTAGTAAATATACACAAATTATTAACAAGGTTAAAGAGGCAAATATAAATTACGCCATTGCAAACATATTACAGAGATGAGGAAATCTCTCTAAACTCAAATATCGTCTTTCGAATAATTATATTTTTAAAGTATTAATTTCATTTGTATTAAGCATTTACAACCCAAAGAGTGTGGTAGTTTTAATACACTAAAATAATAATATACACTTGACCAATAGTTAGGGACCAGGAGGTTTTGCTTCAAATAAAAAAAAACAAAATGAATTGTTTCTGGTTCTTTGTACCTTTTACCACAGCAAACGGGTTGCGTAGTCGATGGAATGTCCATGTTAGAATCAGTAGACGGACAGTAAACAGAAGGCTAAACTGCGGAAGACTTAGAACACGGAAACCTATAAAGCGAACAGCACTTACAAAAATACATAAGAATGCCCCGCTGCAGTGGGCGCGTGACCATATCGGGTGGAATTTTGCTCTTAGCAAAGAATTCATTGGTCCGACGAGAGTCGTTTTCTTCTGAAAGCAGCTGAAGGTAGGATGTGGGTATAGCATCAACGTAACAAAGTTTTGATCCTGCACATGTTCTGGGAACTACAGCTTTTGGTGGTGGCTGAGTTAAAGTTTGGGGCTGCTTTTCATATTACTGTAAGTTAGACTTGTATCCATTAGATGGCACACTAACTGCTTAAAGTACATATATCAGATTCAGGACCCCCGTGTTCTGCCCCATTAAGATGCGCATCCACTTGGAAACAGACCCGTGGTTATGGACGATAACGCAAGACCTCATAGAGCACGCATCGTCAAAGATTATCTTTCAAATGAGACATTGCCATGGCCTGCCATGTCTCCGGATATGAATCCGATAGAGCATGTTTGGGACTATCTCGGCCGGGAAGTGAACGAACGTGACCCTCCATGTCATAACATACAAGAATTGCATGATACTTTAATTCAGGAGTGGCGGCAATTTCCTCAGCGTAGACTTCAGAGACTTGTCTAGAGCATGAGAAGACGAGTTCAAGAATTGCACCGGAAGCGTGATGGATATACACTCTTTTCTTGTGAATAAATGCTTAAATATGATTTCTTCTTGCATCTTAATAACCCTCAACCTGCCAACTCTTTGTATGTAACATTACCAGCGGTTCAAACATAAACTTTTTTTGAGTTATGATTTTGCAGTGTTATGACATATTTCTAAAAACGACATCTTGTTGGTCTTTTCTGTACATTTTGAATAGTAAAATCATAAACGTCTTTAAAATAGTGGATTATTTTAAACGAAACGTGAAATGAACAATGAATGGTTATATGTTGATAAACAGTTTTAAAACATCACCTCCGCTAAGATCCTGGTGGTCCCTAACTAATGCCAAGTGTATATATAGTGTAAAGTGTTGTTTGTGTGAATATTTCGCCTTCTCATTAATTTCATATTAAAATAAACGTTAGTGAACAATAATCAATAATGTAGATGTCTACGTAAAGTTGTTCTTATTAAGCCATTACCTTCTTGGTCATAACAAGTGTTGCCTCAGTGATGTTATTTTCATTTTTCTCTTTTCTTTTTATTTTGACACTGAAAGGACCACAAGTAAAAGAGTCATCTGATACTGCATACACCAAGTCTGCCTGTAATTTGTAAAACGCAAAATAGTAAAATATGGAAAACAATTATGTTAAAAAGTTCACAAATATAACGCACTACATGAAATATCACAGGAAAAGATAATTAATATACCGTAATCACAAATTATAAAAATTGTTTTCTTTCTGCAAATTAGCATCAAAGTTTGAATTGACGAATTGTCAGAAAAGTGAATATGATACATGGACATTCAGATAAACCTCATCTATTGGTGTAATCGCACTTCTACTGTTTGGAGTGTTTCGTTCATATCATTGTTTATGAAACAATATTAGTTGGCCAGGATTAGGTGTGACATTTTAGCATATACCTTTCTATAATGGCTTGAATTGAAAATGTTCTAAATGTAAGTCCCATACATGGTAGAATGCACAAAATATCTTTGATATTTAAGTTTGAGAATTGCTGCTTGTGTATACAGTAAGAGCGATATATATGTTTCGTTTTCCGTATTTATATTTATCTTCTACCCTTTAGTTTTATCTATGCTATAAATAGATAATTATACAAAAAAACTTATTTTAAAGATCGGTAAATAGTATAATTGTGCTTTCATTTCCATTATACATTACTGATTTATTATTTATAACCGAGTGTGTTGGAAAGAGGACACTTTTGAGTTCAGTTGGTTGTTAATTTTGTTGCATAGGTTTTGGTGGTAGAAAAGTTCAGACCAATTGTAGTTCACCTTTTATGTTTCTGAGCAATAGGCATTTAGAATAATGTTAAACATGGGTAACCAACAGTCACAATGGGGGAAAAGAACTTAGTCACATATACTGAAGAAGTATATTTGCAAGTGGAGGTTGCTTGTTTCGGTTCCAGTTCAAATTTTAGACTTCAGCACACTGCTACCATAACGGAAACCTCGCGTCCTAATAATTAAGGCACGTGTCAAACGTTTGATTTAATATTAAGTTACGATAACTGAACAAAGTCTTATATATTTTTAGCTTGAATAAGTTTGTAGATTAAACTGTGAGTTATAACAGTAGATTCCAATTTCTTTACGGTGCAATGGATGGAAGTCCGTTAGACTTTGTATCATATTGTGTCGTTTCGCTGCTGTAGACTGTTTAATACTATATAATGTCGCTGTTCAGGTTTGTATGCAGACACATACCTCTTGGAGATCATTCAGTATTAAAACGATAGTTGATGAATGTTGATCTCGGATCATGGTCCAGAAGTCAATTTTAGTATCAGGCAACGGAAGCTGTGTTGTTATGTATCCGACAAATTTTGTGTACGACTAAAAAATGAATTGTTCAAAATACGTATGTTAATAAGTTTAATTACATTTTGTATCTTAGCTACTATTATGGAATCTGACAATCATTAACAACAAACTTTATAGTATGCGTATTGTGTGAACGGAAGGCTACATGTTAGGATGACATTACGATTTCCTATTAGTTTTGAGTTTAATTCATTATACAAGTCAGAATCACTTTTAAATACTGCCTTCTGTGGAGTTATAACTGTTCATATATAAACTCTAAACTATTAGTGCAACACATTGTAGTTATTTTTTAATATTTCAAAGAGGTTTTGTTTTATATTGTGAACCTTATCCAGGATATTGATTTTTATACATACTGGAACCTGCACGGCATTTATGTAGTTTGATCTTCCCTTCTCAAAGGATACCAGAAACACTCTGTTATTATCTACTGAAAGATATCCTACCAATTTAATGTAAACGCAAAATAAAAAAATACACACATTAGTCACAATTAATATATCATAATCATTTAAGCAACGAACTTATTACAAATTATATTTGTTGTTGACTAAATTTAATGTTCAATTTAATTTTACAATACCCTATATAAGCCGATAAAGTGAATTATATGTGTATAATATTTTTTTAATGCAGTCTCCCATAGCATATAATGCTAGAATTTTGTTCTTATTTTAACTTTACGATAAAAAAATAAAGCAAGAAATATCATAAAAGACGACACAAATTTAGTGTTTTTTATCACTGCAGTGTCATTAATACATACTCGGCAGTACACTTTTGTTTCTATTTTTATCAATGTTTTCTGTGTTTGTTGCATCTTTACACTCGTGATCTCCATGTTCGGATTTCTTTATGTTTAATTTCTGCAAAAGATTGTAAGGATTATTGCTATAGTATTACATCTTAAAATCAAGTTGTTATCGTACTAATTATAGATAAAACAAACATTTTTACGGAACAATAATTAACAGTCGTTTCTGTTAGGTTTGATGCGTTGTTTATAACCATTTGTTGTTTTAAAGTTCTATAGTCTTCTTCTCCCATAGCATTGTAATAGTAAGTATGTTTATTTCAAATGTTGGACAGAAAGAAGGTTTGCGAATGGTTATTGTTTATAAATTAATACCCTGAATTCTTCATTGAGTCTTTGCAGATTTACTGGCCTTTTATCAGACAGAATTTCACGCCAAAATGGTCCAAACTTTTCTTTGGAAATAGACGTGTCCTCCATTGTAAAGGCTTCTAACAATGCGTGATGCAAACATACATATTGATCCTGTGTAATGTCAAAAGAAATCATTGTCTTATGCAATGTAATCAAACATATCTATCCTGTAAATGTATTTCTGGTTTGAATTGTGTTTCACGCCACTTTAGACATTTGTTAGCTATTCCACGGCGTCCAGATTTTATTGGTGAAGTACCAAGTAGTAGAAGAATATCACCTACCATTGGTAAGAAACTGGCGTTTCTAATGTAAACAAGAACACTGATAATATTATGTAATTAAACAAACATACTGACGCTATGTAATTTAAGCCCATACATTGATCTGGTGTATTTAAAAGTATAGCAGAAACCAAATATTTTTCCTGTTAAAACAAAGTATCAAAGAGCGTCATACAAAAAACTAAATAAGTGTAATGTCTCGTGTACAAAAACGACATATAGTCATCCCCACTTAGTACGTTTTACAAATTTATTTACACCCTTATTTACATTACAAGTTCTATATTTAAAAAAAATACAGAGGTAATTTTGCAGTAAAGTAGACGTCCTTGTTCGCCGTCACAATCAGTGCTTGAATTCTATATAGTTTTAAGTGCAACACTCTTTTGTAATGGATAGTTTTGCAAAAATGAACACAAGCCGTTAACAACGAGATTAATATTAACAATTTAGAAAACGAACATGTATAGGCTCAAAGAAAAGTGTAGTAATCAATAAAGATAGCATAGCTTTATTTAAATGTGGGACAAATCTATTACAGGTGTTTTAGTTGAGGAAAGGTTTAAAGCAAATTAAATCCTGACTATCGAAACATAGAATAAACGCTTTGAACAAAGTACTTACTGCAGTTTGAATCATATTCATACGAGAGTACCTCATCTTCTTTACAAATTTGACAATGTCTACATTTCCAGTCGAGCGTCCTTCTTCTAACAGTGCGTCAAGTGCTATGAATGTCCCTGTTCGGCCAATACCAGCACTGAGGAAGGAAACAAAAGAACTAAAACGCCATACAATAGTTTTACATATACAAGTTTGTTGTAATCATATAGACCGACACACAGTTGGAAAATGTCCAAGCAATTGATAACATTGGGTATACTGCGTAGAACCAGTAACTTTGAGTAAATCAAAGTTGTTATTTTGTTTAATACGTAAGCGAAACATGAACTTAAACACTTCCGCCAAAGCTAAATGTATAGGAAATACGATTACATTAAAAAACTTAAGATATTTAACGGACTTGACATATAATTTCTCTGGGATACTTAGAATGGTGTATGACGGCTACCCTTAATAACCGTGTGAACAATTATTTGATTTCTCAATGCAAGTTGTTTCCGACAAATAAACATCAGATTAAGTTAAAATACCTGCAGTGAACCAAGACTGGACCTCCTTGAACCTTGTTGTGGTCATTCATGAAGTGTTTGTGAAACAGGACAATGTATAAAGGGTCAGGTGTACCATGATCCGGCCAGGCTGTGAAGTGGTATTGGATAACATATCTCTTCTCGTTTGTCTAAACAACAGGTTGATAATAAATTAATGAAAGTACAATAGCTATATAGCAGTATATTTGAACAGTAAACCCTTAGGTAATTGTTGTAGACATGTATTGATTGAAATTGTTCTACCCGAAACCTTATGTTTAGTCTTCCGACTAACGCAATCCCAAAATAAACTGCAGCAGGGGTTTAACCTGTGACACAAGTTCGATAAAATGTCGTTTACATGACTCCAAAAGTGCACAAAAATAAAAATTAGTTAGTTGTAACTTAACATGAGGAATATGAAATAATTTCAATCAACGGTGGATCAACTCGTCATAGAAGCCATAATTGACATTTGGAAACATTTAACAAAACGTGATGCTAAAAATATTTAGCACATTATAAAACTAACTATTTTACATGCTATAGTATCATACTTTTTTGTCTTCAACAGATATTTCTCTAGTAATATAAGCAGCTCTTTCTTTTTCACTCTCCAGAGTCAGAACCATGTTGTCAAGTCTCATTTGTTCGCCACCAATCGGCCAGTACCTTTCACATTTTGTCTGAAAATAATTGCGTTACAACATGTTATTAATATACACATGTTTGAGTTCCACCTCTAATAAATGTCATATGAATCTGTTAATATCTTAAGTTCACCAATTAATCCGAGTCTTCTGTATGACAGCAGACGTTATCAGCATCTACACACTTCTTTGATATTATAACTAGTAAGCTATGAAGTCAATTATCAGTTTTGGTTTCTTGTGTTTTTAAGAATTTTTAAATAGATAGGTTTTCTGTATTTGTCATGTGTACTTATTCTGTTGCAATGGAACAAAAACAAGTCTATGCAAATGCTCCAATAAAAATATATACAATAATTTAGACAGATAACAATAAAATTCAATACTGATATATACATTTGAACATAATTATTATCCTAAAAAAGTGACCTGACGGCAGTGTAATAATATTATTGATACATTGTGTAATGATGTACATAAAGAGAGGACTATAAATTTTAAACAAAGGAAAGAACTGTATCACCTTTAAACCTTCAATTAGGTTTGTTAACATTACTATTTTTCTTGTATTGTGTTGCCAGATCATTCGCCAATGGTCTTGCAGAGTCTGTTTTAATGGTCCTTAAGAAGAAAATAGTAAAAAAACATTTACAGTTAAAAAATGCACAGGATCTGTTTTACTTGATAGCGTTAGTTCTTTATTACAACATAAACGAAAACCTGTTTTGCTACGTCATTCCATATTTGTCAATAGGTAAAAAACAACTTTGCTCCAGGACCACCCGGTCATTAGATAACTCTGAATTACGAATTATCAGGCCAGGAATTAAAAAAAGGCCGTCAGGCATTTAAAAGGTACGTTTGGCAAGGCAAATTTAAAATTAAGACGTTCTTAATCGAATGAAATGCACAAATATACTGTTTGAAAACCAATTTAATAGAAGATCGTTTAAATAAAATGTATTTATTTAACTGAAACAATTTATATTAAATATTAACAAAGCATTTCTGGTGATAAGTTTGCAAATAATTAATAAAAAACATAATCATTATTTCATCGCACTAACTAAAATATTAGACCTTTGTAAAGATTTAAAAGATAATACAAATTAAGCAACTTTCTGAATTGGTACAAAAACGAATTCATTCAAACTGAACACTCAATTTTCTCTACAAGCATGCTGTCGTGAAGTTAGCAACATTTTTATGTTTACATTCCAATAAACAAAAACTCTTATTGCCAAATTAATTTAAAAAAAATGCTTGATTTAAACATAAAAATTTGATGTAAAATGGTGAGGTTCTATAATAAAACGTAACTCGACAATAGTGGCTGTTCGAACGCAGTTGTCATCCAAGCTCGTTACATGTTCACATTTTAATTACTAAAAATTTTAATCTATCGTTTCCTAAGTTTCTGCGTAAACTTATGCGTATTTGTGGATTTAAAATCATATTGAAAATATTTCTGTATATATTTAAGGGACAGTATACATATCAAAAGCAATTAGCAATACAATTTACTTTCTTCTATTCACTGGCAGAAAGAGTTGTTTAATTGTTTTGGGGTATTCTGATGTTCTGAAATTGTTAAAATTATTGCTGAAAATATGATACGCATAGCATATTTATATTTATGTCTTAACTATTTGCCAAAATATACAATAAATATCGTATGCAACAATTAATAGAAAAAAGCACAAATACATTTTATACTATGGGCATTCAGTGTACTGTCAATGTTATATTTAAGACGCAAAATGTCAACGTAAAACATCTTATCTCTTTAACATATGTATAGTTACCTTGTGATGCAATGTAGCATTTCTCTTTGTTAAATCCCTGCAACACAAATGTAATATATACGATAAATATATGATTTTTCTGTGTAGGATTGCACCTTTTTTGGAATATTGTCCACATCATTCATTCTTACAGACCATTCTTATGTGCTCTCTTTTTTTATATTATTCAGTGCAGGCAATTTTAATTCTAAATTTTAAGTGGAAACATAGTAAAAGAAAGAAACATGATTGCAACGGACTTCTATTATCTTTTTCACTTGAGCTTTGATGTTTAAGTAGATAAGGACGGTTTATAAAATAGCGACCTATGATTCTAGCGGCTAAATTGTTTTCCAAAAAACATAACCGATTGATCACATCTAGATGGCAAACCAACCAATTTAGGACTTTTACCTATGTGTATAAAAGAAGGTATTTTCGAATAATTTTAACCAGTGTTTTCATCGACAAGATGAAAAAAGATAAACAGTTATACTGTTAATAGTTTCCAACCAATCTTTATCTAGCCCATCGTGGTCGCAGTTTGAGGGATAAAACACGACGATGTTGCTCAGTTCAAAGAAAAATGAAGGCATACGTCACTTTATTCACATACCAGCTCTAAACGTAGACTTGTTGAAAAAAGTTGAAACGACATTAAATTAGAATGTTATTTTGTATAAAATTACGTAGGTATGTGAATGCAATGAAAGTCCCATAACGCCAATTTAAAATTAATTCTATTGAAACCTTTCGGTAGTTTAAACTTACACATAAAAGAAAGCAGGTTTGAAACTAAATAGGGTCTGTGTTATGTTGTATTTCTGTGATGTTTCTAGCGGTCATAACACACATGATAACTTGATTTAAATTATTATAATAATATAAAATATTATTTGTGTTTTTGTATTTTATCTTTTACATTTATCATTAACACATGACCACATAAGCCTTTACCCGAGCTTTTTGAACATAATGTCGATAATTATGGAGCTCAGGTTAAGAAGAATTACCAAAGCTCACGAACAGGTAATTATTTATACTTATGTGTGTATGCTGTCATTATATTTTGTAAGTTGTTTTCTTGTATCTTACTTATGGATTGATTTAACGCTTCTTTGACGCCCAGACACAGTCCCTGGAACGTAAAAGTTAACGATTTTATCGTTCCTACAACGTCCGTACATCGTTCGTACATCGTGCGTATATCGTTCGTATATGGTGCCGTATAACGTATAGTAAGTATACCGTGCATCTTTTTCTTCAGCGTGCATCATATGGTGGATGGTGTGTTCTATCGTTCATCGTATGTTTTTCGGTTAATATTAGCGTATCTCTTATGGTTTATTCTTTGTGTTATCGTATTCTTTTTCTGTTAGCGTACATCGAATAATGCTTAGGTAATTTGATTTACATGTACATCGTTATTTACGTTTAATAAACTGCAACATTAAATAACATTTTTCCGCTTTATGGAACTGATTATTAATAGTTTGTAAATAACTTAATAGATAATTGACTTACAAAAGTTAAAAATAAATAAATAAATAAATAAACAAATATTGTTATATAAGTTGATACAAATACATCGGGACATTCAGAAAGGTTTTTTTTTAAAGTCGATGTGGTTTATAAGAAAAGAACACCAGCTATCTCATGAGCTGTTAAACCGACATTGTAGTAGGGAACATGTCTATTTATGAGTAGTTTATATATACACTTTAAAGATACAAGTAATAAACATGTACGCTTAACAGGTGCTATGATTTAAATAAATGCATTGATTAATTATGAATAAAATATTTATAGCATATGCTACAGATACACTTGTGTACAATAGCTAGAGTAATGTAGCTCCGCTGAGATAAAACAATTTTCAAAGGAGTTACATTAATGTAGCTTTTGTGCGTAATTGCATGTACGAGGCATAACTATTTCAAATTGATTTTATACCGTTTTATAAGTAATATTTGACTTTTATCTGTCTAATGAATGAACATGTGTACATAAATGTATGCGGGACTAGTATATTATGTTTTGTTTAAAAATTTAAAAGATTTTTGTTCAAAAGTACTTATGTTAGTTTTAATTAAACTACAACTTCGAAGTTTGAATATGACCATTTGCATCTGAATTGATTAACAATTATTACATTTATCCACAATTTTTACTCGTACGTTTAATAACAGTTTATCAAAATGATGAAATAAAAATACTGGCAAATAAAGATGTTTTTCATTGTCTTTACTAACAGAAAGTGTACGGTATATCTAAAACAAATACATGTATCTCCACCTTTTCATCAATAAATATGATTCTGGCCGTATGACATTGTTACTTTGAAATTGGAGTACTTATCAAAAGATAATCAAGTTGCTATAAAAATCACTTCAAAATGACACGTTATCCTCTATTACCTGTTGTGATAGCAATTAACTTCTCTTACTTGTGTACCTTTGCACCCCAGGTAGCTACACGTAAATGACATGTATACATAAAATAAAGAACAAATGTTATACATAGTAAAAATCATTACAATAAAATTACGTTTTCGGATTTTCAACTAACTTTATAGTGCATCACGCGTCTCTTGCCTATTGTTTTAAATTTTATTTTATGTTGAAATTTATTTAAAGAAACATATGGTTGGAATACACAATTCATCTATGGTCTTGTAGTAATAAAGTGCTTTTGAGAAATATTCAAATACTATCAACTAACTTAACTAACTAAAACATGTGTGCTCGACCTCACTCCCCTTTCCTTGCCAAAAAGCGAGGGTAGGAGGGGACTTCCACCAGGTTCTCGCGATTCCTTCTCCATTAAAGATTTGACCCGCCCTCTCCCCTGCTGAAAAGTGCTGAACGTGGCTTATAACAAAAAAATCTAATAATTTTTCAGATAATAAAAAACCTTAACTCATGGTAAACTTTAGTGGAAATATTTTGAGTTTAAAGTCTATTGACAACGCGTTACATGTTAAAAGGCATTGTGGCGATTGGAATTGTTTGGAAATACGTCTTGGGTTTTGTTGATTCATTGCTTATTACAATCTTTAAAAATTTCAATTTTCGTCTCATTTAAGTCATAGTACATTAGTATTATTTTGTTATGGTTAATTTATTAGCGGAGATGTTATCTAATCTAATCCTTTATGTTATAAATGCTTACGCATTGTTTCGTGCGTGACATGGTCGTGGAAAATTGTAAAGGGCGATATATTTGTATTCACTTTCGTTGCTAAGCATGGATCAAAAGAGACTATATTTAGAAGTGTACTTAACTACCATGAATGATTGTCAATCATTGAAGTTGAGCGAAAAACCAAGATAAAATTTAACGTTGGACTGCAAACAATGCTTGGGTTATATCAAATTTTTCATACAATAATAAATATTTTTGGTATTCACTTTACGGAAGTTAATAATAGAGGAAGACCATTTTAACCTGGTACATTATTTTTTGATGATATCGCTATCGATAAGCATACCTTTGAAAAATCGAAAACCAGAGTAAAAGGCTAATTTGTGTATACAATTTCGACCAGAACAAAAGGCTATTTTATTATTCCGTATTCCGGAGTATGCCGTATTTTGTCAAATGCAATAAATAAATGTATGTCAATAATTTATTAAGTTAAACCACTTAAACATTAGTTTTAGTTCAAGTATATTTATGATTTAATACATAACAAAAGAATTACACGTGCGCAAATTTAGAAATCGATAATTCAAACTAGTCTCAACTGCAGGACTTAGCTTCACATAGGACCTAATGGGAGAAAAGTTCAAATTCCTTCTTTTTTGGAAATTCTTTCTAAGAAAGAACATGTTTATCATTCAAAAGCGTGATACTCTCCATGCAAGGGAATTTGTATGGTACAATGTGAGGCTTTCTATATTACAAATGTAAAACGATATGTCCTCCAGCAATCTACTAACTTTGTTACTGATTCGTTGTGGGCTTTGTATATCGGTCATTCCGATTGGGCTGTTATACTTAGTGGGAGTGTGTATATGAAAATATTCATGATTATCAAACGTAATTGCGTTTCAAAAACGTTCGCTGTCCTGAATTTTTGTTATCCCATAATTTTTATATTCACCAACATCATCGGTTTTCACATTTGTTAAAAAAAGTGTACACCACATTAAGTTATTATGTAGTTTATTTTCGGATTGCGAACACTTATTAGCTCATTTCAGTTTGCATTATCGTCAATTGAAACGTAAATAACTTACATCGACGTAGTTAGAATTTACATAGTCAGAATTTGATATTCCGTGTACTGTCTCTAGTATAACTCGTGTGTGGTCATCTAAGAAAGAAATAAAATCTTTACATTTTTAATATTATGAGCAAAACAAAAATGATACTTATTAACTAATAACACAAAAAACTCGAACAATTGTTTTAAAAATGCAATGGCAATTTAATATACTTACATGGGAAAGTGGTCTTAAACCTGTTTTTTGGCATATTTTCCTTCAGCTCGGCTTTTGTTGTTGGATGCAGAATACCATAAGGTATTTTCTGAAATTAACCCAATTGTTGTTAGAGCAAACGCATCTACTCCAATTATATTATTTATAAAGATACACATTCAAAAGTATGTGTAAAAATATAAACAGGATTTAGCAGTTTAGTCAAAAGAAACACTTGCAACAAATGATGGCAAAAACATAAAATTACATTAGTCATTCAAGGAACCGAAAAAGACGTATTAAATTTAAAAACATACAAGACGCGATTTTAGATATTAATTAAAGCACGCAAAAGAAACACATGGTTAAAGAGCATTGCATTAAATCGAATACTAAGAAAATGAAAGGATATTTGTTCCACAAATTTTAATTTAATAAAACTAGTTGATTAATGCTATTTTGGAGGATATTTTAACTTTTCTTCTGGCCATCCTCGACCTTTTTATACTCAATGTGTTTTCTTCAAATCTTCAAGTCATAATATATTGGTTCATTGTTTTAATGTTTGCTTCACGTCCAGCGAGCTTTATTTCAGCTATTTTCAGGACAAAAAATAAAAAGAAGAATCAACTGGGAAAGGGGATTGACCAACGAGAACGATTAGTGTTATAACCAGAAAACACCATAACGAGATGGTCTGTTCTATCCGCCATTTTGGGATGTGCTGGAAAGTTCTGTGGGTCAAGTACCGGAACCTCACAGTATGTTTTAGTCCGAAACAAAATAAATATTTCTACCTTATAATCTTCCTTAAAGCCATCATTTGCTTCGTTCAATTCTATGTACTTTTTTAAGTCCTTCACTTGCACAGCAGTTTTAATATCGTCAACGTTGTAATATGTATTCTTTTCATCGTCATTATTCCTTTGTACAGAGCTTGTTACTGGTAAATCATCATCTGTTTCTCGCGCGGATACCAAATTTTCCTGACCAATATTGATGTACATTCGGTCAGTTTTTGATTCTTAAACATAGCAACATTACAATTTATTTCAGTCATTAATTGGTCTAAAATTACATCATGTAATTAAAAGTAAGAATCCAGTATTGAGGTTTATTGCTTTTAAAATAGTTTTAAGGTTGTCTTCTGTAATTTTAGGGTTTAAGGTAGGAAAATAGAGAAATATTGGAATGGAAAAGCGACAACATTCGATGATATTCGAGAGATTAGGTGAGCTAAGTGTTAGATTTTTGTAATTTCGAGCTAGCCTGAGTACATTGAATTCAAATAGTCAAACAATTTACAGTCCCTGAAACGTATAAGTTAAAGATTTTATCGTTCGTACATCGTGCGTTTATCGTTCGTACAACGTCCGTACATCGTTCGTACATAGTGCGTATATGGTTCGTATATGGTACCGTATAACGTATAGTATATCGTGCATCGTTTTCACGAGCGTGCATCGTATGGTGGATCGTTTGTTCTATCGTTTATCGTATGGTTTTCCGTTTATGTTAGCGTATATCGTATGGTTTATCGTTCATCGTATGGTTTATCGTTTGCCTTATCGTTCGCCATGTTGTTTTGTCAAAAAAGCGTACATTGTATAATGCCTGGGTAATTTGATTTTACATGTACATCGTTATTTACGTTAAGTAAACTGCAACATTAAATAACATATTTCTGCTCTAAGGATAATAACTGTGCATTAATAGTTTTTAAAAAAAAACTTTGAATCATTGATGTGAATAAGTTTATTGCATTTAACATGGTTTGTATTTTCTTAATAAATAAATAAATAAATAAATAAATAAATAAGTAAATAAATAAATAAATAAATAAATAAATATTCTTTACGTCGTTACAAATACATCAGAAAATACAACAAAGTTTTATTTAAAGTCAACATGGTTTATAAAATAAGAACACTCAAGAATATCTCATGAGCTGTTTAACGGACATTGTCCTAGGGTACCTGACCATTTATGTGTAGTTTATATATTCACTTAAATGATACACGTAATAAACAGGTACATTCCGCCCCTACCCAAACCCCATTTTCCGTTGATTTATTGTTTGTTAACTTGTTCCCGTCCTGAATATAGCTGAAAAACTGCGCCCTGGACGTAAAGCAGACATCCAATCAATCAATCGAACTTTGAATACGACCGCTTGCATCCGAATTGATTTAAAATTATAACATTAATCCACAATATTTACTCGTATGTCTAATAACATTCTATCGAAACGATGAAATATAAATACCGACAATGAAGAGTTTTTTCTTTGCCTTCCCTAACAGATCGTTTACGAGATATCTAATATAAATACACGTATCTCCAACTTAATTTCTAACAACTAAATATCATGTCGGCCGTATGGCATCGTTACTTCGAAATTACTTATCAAAAGATAATCAAGTTGTTTTATAAATAACACTGTAAAAAAATCACTTCAAAGGGATACGTTATCCTCTATTACCTGTGGTGATTGCAATTAACATATTAACAATTAACGTATCTTACTTGTACACCTTTGCACCCCAGGTACCTACACGTAAATGACACGTAAATATTAAATAAATAACACCTTTTATACATAGTAACAATCATTACAATAAAATTACGTTTTCGAATTTTCAACTAACTATAGTGCATGACGAATCACACGTCTCGTGCTTATTTTGAAAATTTAATTTTATAAATTACAATTTATTTAAAAAAAAAATATGTTTGGAACACACAATGCATCTATCGTCTTATGTTATTAAAGTGCTGTGAAAAAATATTCAAATACAGTGCAACTCAAAACTAACTAAAAAGTATTCTCGACTTCATCCCTCTTTCCTTGCCGAAAAGTTAAGGGCTTCCATAGGTTCTCGCTATTCCTTCAAATTATTTTTCAGGTAATCAAAAACCTAAACTCATGGTAAACTTTAGTGCTAATATTTTTAGCTTTAAAGTGTATTAACAACGCATTAAATTAAAGAGGAAGAGGTAAAAAACACTGTGTAAGTTGATCTTTTGTGGACGCATACAATTGTTAAAAGACATTGTGGCGATTGGAATTGTTTGGAAATACGTCTTGGGCTTTGTTGATTCAGAGCTAATTACAATCTTTACAATTTTTGTGTCTCACTTAAATCGCAATAGATTACTTTTATTTTTTAAAAGTTGATTGATTAGCTCAGATGTTATCTAACTTAATTCTCTATGTTATAAATGCATGCGTATTGTTTCGTGCGTGACATTGTACGGTGAAAACAAATGGTGCATTCGATTTGAATTCATGTTTGTAAGTTACTTGTCCAGTGTCGGTGATTCTCTCTGTCGTCCTATGCAAAGATTTAAAGTGTTCGATTTTAAATCTAGTTTGGTATACTTTCGACAATAAAGAATTAACCTTCACAACGCTACATACAGTTTTACGATATTTACAACAGGGACGAAAAAACGTCTTGTTAAAAGACACTTCTTTTAAATTCATAACTGCAAATGGATGAATTACATTATAAAGTATGAATCTGAATCGTTGTCTTGGATGATCGCGCAAAACTACCTGTCATTAAATATACAAATGTGTCATTCTTTGCGATTAGTAAGTTACCGCGGAGACGCACACTTATTTACCAACTAAGACATATAAAAAAGCAGTAGATGTAGATAAGAAAAAAAAAATAGTTCTATTTAAAATAAAGAACATGAAGTGACAACAATTTTATAGTTTAAGACTTATTACTACTGTACAACAAACGCTTCTATGAATATAGTTAACGATCTTTTTAAATTTTAGAAAGAGGTGTCCGTAATATTAATGAATAAAAATATAGTTTAAAGAATAAACAATTATAGCTGAATATATGAATATTTGATTCATTGATTGATTGATGGATTGCTTGACTTCCAGCAAGCAATATTTTAGCCTATTTTCGGGAATTATGAATATTTGAATTAACGTATAAACAAAGTTCATGTTTAATGATAGGGATCTAAGATTTATGTTGAATCAATTTACCCTCAGCACACAAGGAAATTTTCAGGTACACATACGTCAACAGAAAAAGTTTAATAATATTTTTTTTTAAACCGCAACGATGTAACAATTTGTAAATGACTGGCGCATTTAGTAAGGTAGGAACTTGATGAAAGGAGATACTGCTTTTAAATCATATAGACAGAAATGTTTACTTTGTCGGCTTTTTCAAAGGAATGAATGGAAACGCTTTTATTAAGAAATGTAGATAAGGTTTAAGTTATTTTTTAAAAATTTATTTAAAACAGATGTCAAAGTAATGTTATTAATCAACGAAGTTCCATAACAAAATACATAGCGTTATATATGGATGCTAAATTTTACGCACATGATTGTGCTCCGTTATCAATTAAGTACCTTTTAAATTATTATGTATCTATTAAAACTAGTAAATGCCTTCAATACTGAAGAAAATACTGAAAAATATACCAATTATACCAAGAACAATCATTCAACCCTGCAATGACGACATAAGAAACGATGTACCATACGATAAACCATGCGATAAACGAAACGCTGCACGATACAATGTACCATACGATAGACGAAACGATCTATTAAAACGATAAACGCTTCTTCCCGTTTCTATCGTATATCGTATCGTATATCGTTTCTTGCATCGTGCGTACATCGTTCGTATATCGTGCGTACATCGTCCGTATATCGTCCGTTCATCGTTCGTACATCGTTCGTGCATCGTGCGTATACGTTCCAGGGACTGTAGCATTGTTTAAGTGATTAAAGAAAATTCCGGACTGATGGCCTCACAAGACGCCAAATAGAATTTTAATTTAAGACACATCTGTTTTGCTTATTTGTTTATGTTTAGATAATAGATAAAATGAAGTAAAAACATAATAGCTATAGCTTTTTAAAGAAATATCCAAAGATAAGCGCGAACTAAATTTCTAGAAACACGACGATTGAGGTGGTATTAATACACGCATCAACAAAATAGGGATGATTGATTAGAATTAAATGTAAATATTAGTTATATGTGTATTCTTTTTTCCCCACTATTATGTTTGAAACGTCTTTCAAGTCATGACCATTGCTGCAGTTGCTATGTTTGTGGGTGTTGTTCTGAAGTTTGCCGGTTTCTTGGACTTGGATTTGTGAATTGTCCTTTTTACAGTTTATTAGATGTTCTTTATTTGGTTTTTACTTCCAAGCAATATTATTGCATTATTCATTATGATGAATTGTAAATTTTTGTATCTTGCAATTTTCAGTCTTGAATATTGTATTTGTATTCAATATAGTATTATAAACATGACACTGATTATTTAAATGTTAAATTGTAAGAACTTATACGCAGGTTTCGGTATTTAAGAAATTCTATACTGTAAGTACACCAGAATACAATACTGTTAATTTCAGTATAAAAGATCATACATCTAAATTTGGTATCAAACAAACAATTTCGATTGTAAATATTGCCCCTAAATAGATAATTCTGGCATTGCTGTGATTTCAATCAAACTTACCATGTCTGAATAAAGTCTCGTCTTGATGAAGTTTTTTATTGCCCCTATTGTCCTTCTTTGTCGTTGGTACATTTCTCCTATATTGAAAAAAGCTTACATTTTAGTTAAACAAAACTGACATGCATCACAATCAAAAGTTTATTAATATGGCTTTCGATGTTTTGAAACTGACTTCTCCTTTCAAATGCAGGGGGCCTCGGTGGCCGAGTCGTTAATGTAGTTCGTTTACTATTGATCAAATGGTCTGTCAACACTGAGATAGCTGGTTAGAGTATCACTGCAGGCAGGGTGTAATCGAATCAAATCTTAATTGACAAGGATTTCCAGTTTTCTTACCGCAGGTCCGGGGTTTTCTCCGGGTACTCCCCAATAAAAATTGGACGCCACGATATAGCTGAAGAATTGCTGAAAGTGGCGTTAAACAACATTTAAACAAACAAAAAACATTACAAATGCATAATATAGGTTTCATTACAAATAATGTTTAATACCATGTTTTACAGGAGTTTCTAACTGATGTATTTGCTAATTATTTTGACTTTTCAATTCATAGTCTTGGCAATGCTTCTTTTTTTGTTCCTATATTCTTTATACTGACGTAAAAAGTCACTAAAAGTCAAAATAATTTCTTGATTAATTTCATAATACATTAAAAAGTAATAAATACCACAAACGTGGTACTATTGAAATAGTGGTTAGCTATCGCATTCGTTAACATCTCTATTATTTGAAAATAATGAAAATGTGAAATGGTTTTGAAAATAATATATGTTAAACTACCTTTTAGTATAAATGAATACTGCAACTATTATAAGAACAAAAGCTACGATGCCACCGGTTACACCTCCAGCAACTGGCCCTACAATGCTTGGAGATTTTAAGGGCTCTGCAACTAAAACATACTAACATATTGAAATAGTTTGTTTATTATTTTAATGCGAACTTGACTACAGCTGACGATATAATAATTAAATATAAATAAATGTTTTAAATCAAGGTGATAATGTTACAATAAATTGTATACAGAGACGTGGTTAAATTTAGAGCAATGTTTTTGCAATGTGAAATTTACAGCTTATTTTTACATGTACCAAACATATTAAAATAGGCTCATAAACATATTTACTTTGCTCGCAGTGTTCGTAAGTTCCCTGATAAACATTTGTATTTCTTTCGTGGATTTGAATTGCCATGGTATCAGCAGCAGATTTACACGTATATAGATAAACTGATAAGAATAAGAACTGTGCAGTGCTTATCCTGATTAATTTGGTTTTCGAGTTAGCAATGACAAATTTAACCAAGTAACCGTTAGCCACCTTCAATTTTGTACCCTTCATTGAACTTATTAGACACCGTTATGTTTGATATTTTGAGGTAAAATTACATTTAACGGATACCTAGTTAAAAGCTTTTAATATATAAATAAAAACTAACTGCTAATGTGAAAAAAATCAATCAAAATAAATACGAAGATAAGTTATACAATCAACATACCATGTACAGCTAGCTTAACAGATTTCCCTGAACTCCGTCCAATTAGGTTGTCGACATAACAGACGTATGTACCAGAGTCTGAGTAGTCTACATTGTAGATGGTAAGGGAAGGAATCTCTACAGTACTACCGTTATACTTTGCACGGTCTTCTACATTCAAAATGTTGTCATTTTTTATCCAAGACACGCCAGTAGGTTGAGGATACGAATCAAACGAACACTGTATGATAGTGTCACTACCAATAATAGCTATCACATTGTCTTCAAACGATTTGACGAGTGGCTTATCTATATCAAATAATAATGTATGTGTAGCATTTCCATTGCAATATCTAAACTGTAGCAACGTGTTTTAAATACGCTGCAGCATTATTGTTATTAAGTATAAACAATTAAAAATATTTAAACATTAATAGTTTATGGTACAAGAATATACTTTTTATGTATCCATATTATTGTATTACACTACCAAAATTAACGCACAATATCTAATATTACGTTCAACCTGCGGTTTAGGAAATGGAAACATCAGAGATTCAACTCCTAATTTTAAGAAAATATTTGAGAATCTAAATTTTGAAAATAGAACATGCTGTATTTACCCCGTATTTTTAGTTCAATGCCATTACTAACAGATGAAACAGACTCCAACAATGATTCACACTGATACGTGCCACTATCGTCTCTAGTAAGCTTAGTTACTGTCAACGATGGTTCTGTAATACTACCACCAGAATATTTACCAGTCTCTGTTGGAATATATTCATAATTATGCCGCCATTTTACCTCCATGGCATCGTTAATTAAACATTGTAAAACAACAGATTCATTGGCTGTTTTCTCGTAATTTGGAAATGGAATAATAGTATCTGAAAGCAAATAATTAATATGTTATTAAGTATTCCAAACGAAGTTTGGAGATTTATTGTTTTTATTGCGTTTCTTATTATTATTATGTCGCCCAAACGAAGTATGAACGAAGTCTTATGATAAGACTAATTCATCATTTGGTACCTTGGGAGGGTCGGAGGGGTCATGCCCAACAAAAAGTACAAAACAAGGCAGACATAACAGAGAAATTGAAGATTGCAACTGCCCTGACTTGGTAAAGGCATTTTAAAAGAAAATAGATTTAATACATTGTACTTCTAAAATTATCAAAAGTTATAACCTCCATTACACCACACAATATCAGAAAAACATTGCCTGAATCAAAAGACAAAAATTTAAAATGTTAATAAATTTACATATTAAGAAGCTGAAAAGTAATATGTATAAAATAGTCATAGATTTTGCTTGAATGTGCAAAAAAGGCAACTGTGTAATTTGTGTTTCAGTTTATCTTAAATATGTGGGAGTTATCTTTGGTAAACTTCGTTTGGGAGACTTAGTAACAGGTCACTGTTACAATTATTAATATTTAAATTTGTAAGACCACTACAATATTCAGAACTAATAAGTAAATGTAAAAACATTTTGATTTTTGTAAACTTATTACTCGTTAGACTTGACCTAACTAACGTACGTACTAACAACCTTTAGCAATGTTTCATCACTGTACTCTCCAAACTTATTGATAACTGTACACTTGTATTCACCCCTGTCAGTAGGTTTAACATCATAAATAACTAAATCTTTATTCTGGATGGCACTAAAGGTATATTTCGTGCCCTCATTGAGGAGAGAACCATCTTTATACCATTGCACTGAATCGGCATTCGTCACATTACACTTAATTGTTACAGTTTCCCCCGTTTTCAAAACATACTGTTCACGTTCTACTGCAGCCTCCGGAATATCTACAAAAAACTTATTGCTTAAATAAATGCTAGTTAAATATAAAATTGTGCTACATTTGTGTCCGATATTATTGATATTATTAATAATAAATGTGTTGTTTCTTATAAACCGTACGCGTCAACAAATACGTGCTTTAGTTTTAACGATCTTATATTTAAGTAATAAAAAACAATTGTAAGTCTATTACTATGATTTGTACGTCTTAGACAAAATATATATTATAAAAAGATATATTTAATATTTTGTAATTCAGACAATATGAGAAATAACTTTAAAAGCATATAATAAGCAAAAATTGTATTAATAAATGTAAGTACGTTAATACACACATCCGGTTTCAAGTTGCATAGATTGATTGTTTGTTCCTGCTGTATTTGTTGCAAAGCATGTAAACTGCCCACTATCATGCTTTATCACGTTCTTTATAGTTAATGATGGATTTGACAAATTTCCACCGCTATATCTGGTTCCAGTTAATCGTGTTCCATGGCTGTCTGTCCACCATATGTCAGAAGCAACAGGATACCCAGTTATAATACAGCCAAGTGTAACATTTCTATCGATAACAGCAAGGTACGTCTTATTCAAAACATTTACAGTTAGCGGCGTTACTTTAAAAGATAAAAATAAAAACGAATGGGTAAGTAACAGATGCAAACAATTAAATTTTTTAAAAAGTAAATATTAAAAATCATATTGATGGCACTAAGAAAACAATCAAAAGAAAAACAGAAAATCACAAAAACAACAACCAACATACAGCATAGAAAAAACAAATTAAGCTCAACAAATACCTATTAACATTGACTTGTCCAGAACCGTCATCATACCAAGCTTCACTGTAGCCACATGTTAAAATCGGTATGTCAACGAAGAAGGTACAGGACAATACGACAGATACGAACATCTGTAGTGGTTACATTATGACGATCATGAAGTATATCACCATGTGTAATTAAATAGTATGTTATAATATCAACAAGAAATAAGTTACTTTTGATATGGTTAAATTTAAATTAGGAAGTTTTAATTATTTAAATGTACATGTATAATGAATCGTCGGTTAGACGTAAAAGGTGCTATTTTAGTTAACAATGAAATATCAGAACGTTGTATCTATGTTCAGATACCATTTTAGACAACTCCAAACCTGCAGTAATTGCAACGACAAACTCAAAACTGCAATAACTAATAATGATGATCATTAACTGGACCCTGGCGAATACGTCCACCTAGAAGTTATGAATCCGACACTATCTCGGTAACCATCACCAGTCAGTTTGATAAGTCCATTCAGTCCTATTCAGGTAAATGCATGTATCGACATATTTATAGACATATATAGAATGTAATAATAAAAAGCTAATTTGTTTGTTTTTAACAAATAGAAAAAAAAATTGCTGTTATGAATATATATATTTAGGGAGAACGGTCATTTAAATATTACATGCCAATATTAGGCGCCTACAGATACACTAATTTTCTTTATCAATGATTATAAAACAAATGTAAATTTGCCATAAACAAATATATTGCATAAATGTGCATTATAGCATTATTAGGAATTTAATTATTATAAATCAACACCTAGTATACAAAAATCATGTTTGTCTCTATATGTCATATTTGTCATTTGGAATTTAGTTTGCCAAATTTATTTCTAGACAACTTAAGCATTTTACCTGTCTATTTATACTATACATTACATATTTCCTATTTCTATTTGTCTTTGTATTTTGCTCCGGGAAATATTTTCGTTTATGGCTCAAAGCTCCATGTCGTTTACACTCAATTTATAATTGCTGAGTTTAATGTTGTTTAAACTGTTTTGTTTTGTTGGTATTACAAACATTTCTTTCAATAGAATTCTCTAAAAATCAAAATATTGGAAAGTCTAGAAATCGACTTCCTAGAAAGATTAATGTTATATTAAAAATTTTATTTGGCAACTAGATTTCCAATAGGAAAAACTAAAATAAACGTTATACAGACAAGTTAACTTCAAAGTAAAACAACCACTTGCAGTATAATATTTGTAAACTTATGTGTACATGAATGTATTTATTATAAATTAAAAAAGTTAATTCATTCATATGTTACTTAATATTGTGTAGAAGTAGGAATATTTGAAATTGTAATAATTAAGTTTATTTTTCTTCATACTAGTGGGATTAATTGTTCAGTTTGTAAGACCAATAAAAGTTAAAGAAAAAAAGAAAATATTAATGTATCCTATCAGTTATATGCGTTGTCTTGTCATCAATACATACAATAAGGCACGGCCACATAAATAGCATTAACTTCTACGAATTAGTAGAGTAAACCATTGAGAAAGATAAATGTACGCTTAGTTTTTTATTCAAATTTTCGAAATGAAACAATTCCTTTTTCAGATTACATATTGAACAATAATGTTTCTTAAAAACTAAATAAACACGAATGACATTCAGGAGATATACTTTTCTAAAATCTAAAAACAATAATTCGATTAAGCTCCAGTTATATAATTTGTGAAAGTGATGATGATACTGTAATTAGGTTTAAATTAAAAGAAACGATGAATGTAACAACATGCTTTTTTCTGCATAATAACTATTGAAAACGAACTAATTATAGATGTAATGTAACGTAAAAACGCTTACCTATTACATGCAAGAATACAACCATTGAAGCAATGTCTTCAATACAGATATATTCGCCATTGTCAACTGTATCAACATCAAAAATTGTTAGCTGCTTCTTATTTACATTTTGATATTTGCCGTCAGTAGTAATCAAAGTAATCCAGTTATTATGTATATAACGTCTCCATACGTAATTACTTAGAATGTAAGGACATGTCAATACGGTACTAAATGATGTGACAACTGAAAAGAATGTTATTAGGCTTAAATAACCCTTAATACATGTAATAATATATTATCAGTTAAGATATGAAATAAAACGAAAATTTTTTGGTCATGTATTTAAAGTTTAGCTATTATAAATTATGTTCATGAATTGTAATTTTGCAAAAATTATGTCTATATACATTGCATAATAAATTTTCTGGTCCTTTCAAGATTTTAATACCTTTGTGTTTAAAATATTTGTATGTATAGTTATTGTTAAGCAATAAATCGGCTTGTTATTGCGATTAGGAGGGAAATATGTAGGCACATTATTTTAACTGATGTTGGGATTTAACTAGATTGATTGACCATTCATTTTAACCATACACAATTTAAAACTATAATAATTGGTATGCATTTTAACTATTTGCCGTTAATTTTGCTAATATTTAGTGTCACATATTATTGTTCATAATAAGGCTCTGTAAGAGATATAACTAGCTCCTTTAACCGAAATCCGTGGAGCTTCCTTCTCATAACCCTTCACATAAATACGGCTAATTATAATGTACATGTCAAAACACAAAAAATCTAGGTTTTGTTGTAAGGAAGATATTTCTGGAGGAAGTACACTTCTGAACAGAATTGCTTATTCAAAAATTCATACTAGAAAACGAAGTCATAGCCATTATATATTTGTAGACTATAGAACAGGACCTATTAAATTGTTAATATCTTGAAACATTTTAGTGAAAATAATTTTAAAAGCCATGAAACTATTGTCCCAATAAAAAAGAACGTCGAAAACTCTAACTCTAAGGTTTCGTAAGAGAACAGTTAGAGCTATCGGTAGTTCGATCCACATGAATAAAACAATTTGCGGAAATTTATCCTGTTCTTCGTTTTGTGACAGTTTCTTAGGTTTTCATGTTAATTTCCTACACGCTGTATGATTGCAAACAGGACTAAATTATTTTAAATGCATGTACATGTTATTTCATGAATTTTGTTTTGAACACAGTTGTTTTTTGGCATTAATAGTTTTAGTTTTAATAGGTTATGCATTTTGTATTTTCTACATCAGTCACTATTTACGTCGATTAATGCTCAGTTTTATTGTACATGTACGGAGTATCTGCTATGGCAGTTAAATTAAGTAAAGAAATGTCGACATTATTCATGAGCAACACAATTTTCTCAAAGTTGATGTTTTCCTTGAACAATTGTTTTTTATATCAATAATAAATTGCAATCTTCAACAAAAGTCGATGGATGTTGATTTTTTATTGGAATGTTTTTATGATCCAAGCA
Source organism: Limnoperna fortunei (assembly GCA_944474755.1). Taxonomy (NCBI): domain Eukaryota; kingdom Metazoa; phylum Mollusca; class Bivalvia; order Mytilida; family Modiolidae; genus Limnoperna; species Limnoperna fortunei. Next base: position 10,829,781 of record OX104120.1, on the reverse strand, counting down.
GGAAACCTATAAAAGTCTTATTAGCTTTAAAACTTATTCTGATGAATTATTTTTTATATGTAATTGTATATATTTTGAATAAAATGTATATTAGGTAACGGTAGTAGTAATGGCGCAGTTTAACTATTCTCACTAGCCCTTGTTGCTAGGATGTTAGTTAGGTTGGAATCGTCCTTTGAATATGGAATGGTCCTTAAAGGAGTATAAATACGGCAGCGGATCACTCGATAGGTGTCATTCGTAAGGACCAAGACAGAAGTTAATGTAAGCGTAAGTAGATACATAGAACGAAACCTTTAGAAAAGCGTGGAAGTTTAAAGTGATATAGGTAGAATTCAATTAACGGAGCTAGAGATTATAGCGTCTGATGTTGTAGACTTGTAACAGCCTCTCAGACCAGTAAGTCTCAAAGTAACGTTATTGAATATAAGCTGGGTTCTGTGTCATATTGCGTTTCTATACCATTGGCGGCATTTAAGCATTGCACTTACTTGCCGTTGTCTAAGAGCTTTGCGCTATTAGACAAATATCCCCGGTGATATATTTATTAGATAAGGAAAGGTCATATAGGACGTAGGTTATAGAAACCTGGGGTTGTAGGTATTTCTTGTGTAGTATCATTTAGGTCCATTAGAGTCTGATGTAGGGGATATTGGAGTTGCTGTGTAAATTCATATGTATATAGTATAATTGCTCATAAGCAGATAGCTTAAAGGTATAATAGAGATACATAAGTTGTATATATATATATATATATATATATATATATATATATATATATATATATATATATATATATATATATATATATATATATACATATATATATATATATATATATATATATGTATATGTAGCTAGAATTGTTATATTTCTATAACTATATGTTACAGACTTAGGTTTACGCTACAAACGTAGGGTATCGGGTTGTTATGTAAACAAAATGTTAAGACAGAGGGTGGTTATTTAGAGTTGTATATAATATAGTTTGTAGCATACATCGTTAGTAGGACAGTTGTATTAGCGTTGATCTCGAGACGTTAATATAAACTGATGGACTCTTTGGATCCTGAGTATAATCAGGTAACGAACAGAAAACACGCTACAATCGCTCGGTGATATAAAATAAGGCTTGACACGTTACAGAATTGGTGTCAGCTGTGGAGTTATATAAAACACGTTGGTGGAAGCGGTGGGATCCGGGAGTCTATACGATCGCATTACTTTATTATAATTTATTTGTTGATATAAACTATAAACTATAAACAATATGAGAGTAGAGAAAGGTTTTCGTGCCTCTACACCAAAGGAACCTAGAGTTGTACAGTTTTCTGATTTAGGCTTTAATCCAGAAGTGATTGCGACTTTAGGTTTAATAACAGGCAGACAAAATTCAAAACACAATTTTTCTGTATGTACAGATCAAAAGTTGGCAGTAGATGAAACATTGCCATTACCATCCGACACATTAGGCGTGTCCAATATTACTTCTATATAAAAATTTAAAGATGAAAATCAAATAAAGGTTAGCCTAAGAGTGGACAATTCAAAATATATCAAGTTTAAACCTTCTAAATATGATGGTAATAGCTCATGGCTAGATTATTTGTCTCATTTTGAAATGGTGGCCCTAGCGAATGAGTGGTCAGACGATAAAAAATGCCTGTATCCCGCTGTATCTTTAACGGGGCAAGCCCAAGCTGCCCTGGGCGATTTTCCGAAGGATAAAAAACAAAACTACAACGAACTTTGGGGGAAAGGTTTGCACCTCCTAGTCAAACTGAACTATACAGAGTTCAGCTTATAGAACGACGTCAAAGAGCGTCAGAAACATTGCCAGAATTGGGACAAGCTATACGTCGTTTATCCAATCTGGCATATGCGACTGCTCCTCCAGATGTAAGCGAGACCTTGGCAAAGGAGCAATTTCTAGATGCCTTGGTCGACTCGGAAATGCGTCTACGTATAAAACAATCTAGACCTAAAACACTAAATGACGCGACCCGTTGGCAGTTGAACTAGAGGCTTATAATCGTGAAGAGGTACGAGGTCATTTGAGATATTCTACTGGCGAGAGTGACAACCAAGGGCAAGGATCACAAAACTAAATTCCTGGATGACAAAGATGGAGGAAAGATTAAGTTCTTTGACTAAAGAGATACAGCAACTTAAACATGATAGAATGGGAAACTCTTCGTATGTTAACCAGAGAGCAAGAGAAGGGAGACCTCAAAATGGAAAATGCTATAACTGTGGTAAACCGGGGCAGAAGGCTTTTAGATGCCGACTGCCAAAACAGGACAGAAACATTTATCCACAGTCGCATTCTAAGAGGCAGAATGCATCAGTTAAATCTTTGCGACCGGTAGACATGTTGGGTAGCCCTGCTGTATATTAAGAATCAGGACTTTATGTAGATGTACAAGTGCAAGGGATAAAAGCAAAATTTTTAGTTGATACAGGGGCAACTTTGACTTTGGTTTCGACACATTTATTTAATAAAATACCGCTTAAAGATTACCCGATTTAGGTCCGGTATGACATGTTTTGGAGAAGCTGTAGTGACCAGATTGCACGCTGATGGTATTATAGGAGTGAATTTTCTAAAAGCTAATGACTGCATGTTCGATGTTTGCAATGGCCAGCTCCTGATAAGAAATCATTCCGTTCCTCTCAATTTTGAAGGATCACTGGGATGCTACAGAATTGTAGCTATAGATAATATAAATATTCCTCCGAGATCGGAAATAGTGGTTATTGGTAAGGTTTGTATTCCATAAGGACAAACCATGTTTGCTGGCGATGCAATCATAGAAGCTAATGAAAAGTCGCTAATTCGTGGTGCTGCTATAACTGCAAGAACATCAGTTGCAAGTAATGGGGAAGTTCCTGTTAGGTTAATGAACGTTTATGATGAGATCAAAACGATATATGCAGGAACAACACTGGGGCAGATCAGCGAAGTTGTTTATTCACTGACAAAAGTGAAAATCGTACAAAAAGAGAAGAGAGAAAAATAAGACCTGATCTCGAGGCGTTGTTGAATAAATCATCAACACATTTAACATCAAAGGAGAGTGCAAAAGTGGAGAAACTGTTGGTAGATTACGAGCTATGTCAGATAGCGATTTAGGGAGGACAGATCTGGTAAAACACCACATAGACACAGGAAATGCAAGGCCTGTGAAAGAACAACCAAGAAGGACTCCACGTCATTTGTTGCCAGATCTTAAGAAAAGCATAGATGATATGGTGGACAGGGGGATTATTAAACCTGCCTGTAGCCCATGGTCACCCGGGGTTGTCATGGTTAAAAAGAAAGATGGGACCTATCGTTTCTGTGTAGATTACAGAAAATTAAACAGTGTTACAATCAAAGATGCCTACCCTCTTCCTAGGATTGACGATTCTCTCGATCAACTAGCCGGAAGTTCTTGGTTTTCTACTTTAGATCTTTGTTTGGGATACTAGCAAGTGGGACTTGAAGAAGAAGATGGGTACAAGACTGCCTTTGCCAGCAGAAAAGGACTTTATCAATTTAAAGTCATGCCGTTTGATTTGTGTTATGCGGCACAAACATTTGAAAGGCTAATGAAAACTGTGATGAGAGGTCTCCAATGGGAGATTTGTCATATTTATATAGACGGTATTATAGTCTATGGCAAATCCTTGGATGATATGTTGGACAATTTAAGAAGAGTTTTTGACAGATTGTCAGAAGCAGGACTTAAGCTGAAGGCTATAAATTGTACCTTATGCGCTAGAGAGGTTACATTCCTAGGACATGTTGTCCTTGGAAAAGGTATTGCTACAGATCCGGATAAAATAAAAGCAATTAAATACTGGACAAATTTTACAGAAATCAGATCCTTTCTTGGGCTTAGTGGTTACTATCGTCGCTTTATTAAAAACTTTGCTGAAATAGCTAAATGTTTACACCTTTTAACAGTAAATGGGCAAACATTCTTGTGGACAGCAAAATGTCAAACAGCTTTTGAGAAATTAAAAGAGAAGTTAGTTACAGCGCATATTCTAGTGAATCCAAATTTCTCGCAACAATTTATTTTGGATACAGATGCTAGCAACCTATCGATTGGAGCAGTTTTATCTCAACTTGATGAAGGAGGGAATGAACGAGTAATAGCTTATGCCAGCAGAGTTTTGACAAAGTCGGAACGAAAATATTGTGTGACTCGAAAAGAGCTTCTGTCTGTTGTAAGTTTTCTGACATACTTTAGAAACTACTTGTACGGTAGACCGTGTATAGTGCGAACGGACCACAGTACTCTAAAGTGGTTAATGATGTTCAAAAACCCGGAGGGACAGCTTGCAAGATGGCTCGAAGTTGTAAGTGAGTATGACATCCAGATACAACATCGATCGGTTTTACAGCATAAAAACGCCGATGCTTTAAGTAGAATTCCCTGCAGCCAGTGCGGATGTGAAGAAAGCTGGGACAGTAAGAATGAAGAATCGTTTGATAACAAAACTTCAGGGGTGTTTCGGATAGCAAACACGGGCTGTGAGGAAGGTGTTGCATCAAGAATAAAGTATCTTCAAAGTACAGATCCAGATATAGTTTTAGTCAAAAGTCTGGGGACAGACCAAACTTTGATGAGATCTGTGGTAAGGGATTCTTTGTTAGATCACTGTGGGCTCAAATGAAATGTCTCAGGATAGATATTTGGAGAAAACTGATGTCACGGATGATAGGTATCAAGTGGTCGTCCCAATGACGGAAAGAAGACATATTTTGGCATATTGTCATGACAAGAAGTTTTCAGGTCATTTAGGAATACGAGAAACGCTATCTAGAATACGAAGACAATTTTATTGGGCAGGGTTACATACGGATGTACGGTTGTATGTAACAGGATGTGTACAGTGTAGTAAGCGTTAAAGGTCACAGAAAACTAAAAGAGCTCCTATGCAACTCGTGGAGACGAGTTGTCTAATGGATAGATTAGCCATTGACATTCTCGGAGAGTTACCAGAAACAGAGAGGGGTAACCGGTATATTCTTGTCATGGCAGACTACTTTACGAAATGGACGGAAAGTTTACCGATGGCTAATATGGAGGTCAGAACGATTGCTAAAATAATAGTTAAAGAGGTGATAGCACGTTTTGGAGTTCCATCAGTCATACATTCGGATCAAGGGCGGCAGTACGAAAGTAAATTATTCAATGAAGTATGCCAAATGTTGCATATAAAGAAAACGCACACAACGCCTTATCATTCACAATCAGATGGGATGGTGGAGCGCTTCAATAATACGTTGGTCACCATGGTCAGCGCGCGCGTACGCCAGTAAGCATCAGAGAGAGTTGGATATATCTGCCGTACGTCATGATGGCGTATTTGTCAACAGAACATGAAACAACGGGCAGACACCTAATTTTCTAATGTTAGGTAGAGAGTTGGCAACACCTCTTGATATAATGTATGAGATGCCATCTTTGATTAAACCTATTCCATTAGATCAAAGGGCTTGGGAGATGAAAGAAAGAATGGAAGAAGCGCACACATTTGGTAGACAAAAGGTGCAAGGAGAAATGCAGAGACAGAAAGCCAAATGTTTAAGGAAGGTGATAAAGTCTATATTTTCCATTGCGGAAGTCAGGACAGTCTGCAAAATTTACAAGTTTTTGGAGGGACCTTATAAGGATTTAGCTAAGTGTTCAGATGTCACTTATAAGGTAGACTGTGGGCAGCGAAATGCGCAACAGATAATTCACGTGGACAGAATCAGAAAGGTACTCGACAGGTACTTAGAGGTGAAAGTGGTGAGACTGTTGTTTCGGATACTGAGGTCGCAATGGATGAGACAGGTGGCTCTGAGAAATCTGCAGATGATATAAACATTTTCAGAAAAGAAGATAATTTAGGTGGTAGAGAGCAAAGACCTCCAGTATGGTTAAAAGAATATTTTAGGTATTAGTCTAGGGAAATAGAATAGTAAATTCTAGCAGTATTTTGAAGACATTTATCTTAATTTATATTCTGCAGATGGTGATCACAAAGACAACCCCAAAAACAACTAAAGAAGTACAAGTAAAACCACGACATAGCTGTGAGTTATGTTTGAAGTCGTTTTTGGATATAGACCGTTAAAAGATTCATTTATTAGAATGTGTGACTCGGAAACGTCAGCATTATTTCGGGATCTGCCAAAAGGGATTTAAAAAGAAGCAGTATTTGAAGAAACACTTATAGAACCTGCACCAAATAAAGGTACCAGTGGGTACACATGTGGTTGAGGAGTTAAAGGACAGTAAGGGGACTCAAATGAAGAGTGATGATACTAAACAGTTGTCTGTATCTTTGTCTTCCACTACTGAGCATGACGATATTGATGAGTATGATCCTGGTGAACTGAAGGACATTACAGGAACCGCCGAAAGCAGTTCTGATGAGGAAAGTCGTTCTGACGGCGAAAGTTCGTCTGAGAGTAACAGTAACATAAGTAGCGGTGAAGAGGAGGAAGAAAAACCTCCCGAAGTAAATTTGAAAAAACGGGAAGCGATGCCATCAGAAGAAATAATAAAACCCAGAGCTTATAGTTTGGATATTCATGTAGGACGAATTACACGGAAACCATGCAGACCTAGTAAAGTGTTTGCTCCGAATAAAACAAAACATGATAAAGAAGTAGTTGTAGCTAATTTGGGTAAAGGAGTAGTTTATTCAAAGAAAAGGATACGGAGAATGTAGTTGAGAAAACAGTCGGAGGCACTGCTGTACAAGAACCTCATGGTGTGTTTGATGAAGTTCCTTTGGGTTTTAGAAAACACCCTAAAGTAGTTAAGTTGACGGTAAGATACAGTGAGAACAATAAGCAGAAAGAAAGAATTGAAGAAGAGGTGGCAACCTGGTTTGAAAAAAATTAAATGAGACGTTATTCAATAAAAGCAGGAAGCTTAGCTGAAATATGTTTTTCTTTTTATTTGTAGTAGTGTCTGATTAGTAATGTATTAGTATATATTAAAACTACACATCTATATTCAGGTTTACATGTACCTACGTTAGGTTAATGTGTTATCGGTCATGTATATTACTTAACGGTAGTAGTATTGGCGCAGTTTAACTATTCTCCTTAACCCTTGTTGCTAGGATGTTAGGTAGGTTGGAATCGTCCTTTGAAAATGGAATGATCCTTTAAGGAGTATAAATACGGCAGTGGATCACTCGATCAGTGTCATTCGTAAAGACCAAGACAGAAGTTACTGTCAGCGTAAGTAGATACATAGAACGAAACCTATAGTAAAGCTTGGAAGTTTAAAGTGATATAGGTAGAATTCAATTAACGGAGCTAGAGCTTATAGCGTCTGATGTTGTAGACTTGTCACAGCCTCTTAGACCAGTAAGTCTCAAAGTAACGTTATTGAATATAGGCTGGGTTCTGTGTCATAAGGGATAGTGGTTTAGAAACATTGCGTTTCTATACCATTGGCGGCATTTAAGCATTGTGCTTATTTGCCGTAGTCTAAGAGCTTTGCGCTATTAGACAAATATCCCCGATGATATATTTATTAGATAAGGAAAGGTCATATAGGACATAGGTTATAGAAACCTGGGGTTGTAGGTATTTCTTGTGTAGTATCATTTAGGTCATTAGAGTCTGATTAAGGGGATATTGAGTTCATAAGCAGATAGCTTATAGATATAATAGAGATACATAAGTTGTATATATATATATATATATATATATATATATATATATATATATATATATATATATATATATATATATATATATATATATATATATATATATAGTAGAATTGCTATATTTCTATAACTATATGATATAAACATAGGTTTACGGTATAAACCTAGGGTATCGGGTTGTTATATAAACAGAATGTTAAGACAGAGGTTGGTTATATAGAAATGTTTATAATATAGTTTGTAGCACAAATCGTCAGTAGGAAAGTTTGTAGTAGCGTTTACCTCGAGACGTTAATTTGAACTGATAGACTCTTTGGATAATGAGTATAATCAGGTAACGAACAGAAAACACGCTATAATCGCTCGGTGATATAAATAAGGCTAGACACGTTACAGAATTGGTGTCAGCTGTGGAATGAATAAGAGAAAACACGTTACACTTATCATGACATTAATATTGTTATTTTGTTAAATTTTATTATTGTTATGACTTCCGTTATCTACGTCTTTTGTAGGTAAACTTATTGCTTAACACCGACGCTTATAAATTAGGTTCGAGTTACTGATGTTTATTTACATGAATTTACAATCAAAGTAAACGTTAAATTAGTTTGAGTTTTCGAGAAATCAGCGTAGGAATTACTATAAAGAACACAATTACAGGAACAGTTCGAGAAATCGTTGGTGTTCTAGTCATCCGAGTTCGAACTATTTTTAATTGTATTTTATTTGTTTTCGTCAGATTATTATAAGAAAAATAGAAAAGAAAACCGACCGAACAACTAGAGCCAAAAGTCAAGGACAGTTAAAATTTCGGATATAGACAAACGCAACAAAAAACCACAAAAACCAGAAAAGAGTAACCCGAACTTAATAAAAATCATGAGTGCACTCAGGTGCTCCGGATGAGTAAGCAGTGCCGGCTCCTAATTAGACACCAGTCGAGTTACTCATTGTCATGTCTAGGAAAAGGTCAAATTCAGGAATGGGAAACACTACCTATGACTCAGCTTAAATGTCAGATCGTTTTTTGAGACACTTATTTTCCATAACGATCAATTAAGTCATGGTGAAAACCCTAGCAACCTAGGTACAACAAACGCTTGTTTGAGTAGTTTAGCAGTCAACAGCAGTGATCACTCTAGAAAATCGGAATACCGATCGCAGGATCTAAAGTGTGAAATGTACACACCATACACTGGAGCTTATTATCACCATTATTATTAATAACTTCATATTTCGAATGGGAAGGTCCTATTTTATGTCATCAGATTATAATTAAGGTCTTCTTGTTCATAATTATTATTAGACAATTTTACTGTTTCTGATGATAAAGACCACTTTAAATGCAAAGGTCTTTTTTAACAATGTTATGTTTATTCTTTTTTCTGTAACTTATTATAAATTCTATCAGTTCTAGAATTCGCGCTATATATTATTTCGAAACTTAAGGTCACTTTCGATTCAAAATTCACTGGAAGTCATATTAACTTAAGACATATTGGGATGCAATAGACCATTTCTCTTAATAAATGTTACTCTTAGGTGCGAAAACAACATGGACAAAACTGATTGGGAAATAGCTTTCATTATTAGATGTAAAAAAACGAGAAACCTTGCATTGGTTAATTTCTTATCAATTACAAATGTGAAGACCATATTTTCTTTTGGTATGCGGTTATAGTTTATTGCATGGAAACTTATTTTTATATTTCTTGTAACGTTTTTTAACAATCGGTAACTTATATAACAGAAAAACAGAAAAGTGGGAATTGTTTAGGGACTGTTAAGAATCTTACACATTTGGCCTACACAATTGACGGGTCTTTATGGGCAACTTGCTCCATGCAAATTTGACGATTTCACATATGGTCAAAACTTCCAAAGATTGAGTCATAAAGACCTACCGTCATCTTACATTCAAAACTGTTTTGGAGTTTCTCAAACGTTGACCATAAACATTGGTATCTATGTTGCTCGGAAATTGTAAATTAGTTTAAAAATCTTTTTACATGAAAAATGACGACGTTTTAATTGAGAAACGGAAAGATGTTATAGGCAAAATGTTAAATAATTAGCCATTATTAATTGGAGCCTTTATTACACTTTTCACAAAAAATGCTTTCAATCAAAAAAATGATTATCACCAACATGATGTAGACACATACAGTGCATGTATTAAGTAGAAATGGGGTTCATTTTTTGCATAAAACCCATGTATACAGCAACTAATTTGTACTCGTTGCGGAAATCGTAACATGCCACTATTGGACCAGTTACTCTGTAACTCGTGTTGATCATGAATTCATTAATCGATGTCACGCTTTCGGGTCAACGCAAGATCGTGCAAGAACAAGGAGGCCACGAAAAACCTCACCGGTATAGCAGAGCTAGGAAGTCGAATGATATGCACTTAAAATATTTGTTGTATGCAAAGTAACAGTCATTGACTGAACAAATCACAGTCAATTAATCACAGTTCACAGTAATTTATGGTCAACTGCAAATACTAACAAGCGTGACAAACTTGAGAAGCCAGTACTGCTGTGGATTTATTGGGCATAGACTCAAAACACGATCATTACTTCAAGGTATTCTTCGCCATTTCTCTGTCGAGTTTAATCCAGGGTCTGCGGTGGTGGTTGGCGCTAGCGCAAACTTTTGTCCAGTTGGTCTTATTCGATGGGATTCGAATCCAGCAACTTTGAAGTCCGTGGCAACAAATGTTATTCTGTTCGGTGTTATACACGCTTCTGTAGCAGGTACCGCGACTCGTCACTTAACTAAATTTTGCGCCATTTCTGGAAACCTGTTGCACCATGCATCCGACTCCTTCCCGCTGATGTAACATTGTTAAAACTGCTCTAAAATAGATCTCATGGGTCTTATACTATGTTGTTGGAGCCGGTTTCTGACAGTTCGAAAGCTGATTCTTAGCAATCCTGGTATCCCGACTGCAGCTGTTGTTGCTATGACTGTTAGATTCCGTAGACAGAATACCCGGATGTAACGATTTTGACTTGTTATGTGTGGTCTACCACTTTTAGAAAGGTCATTAGTCGAACCGGTCTGTTGGAATCGGGCCCATAGTATGGAAATAGTACTCTGGTTCAAATTTTTGGTCCTAGTAACCTTACTTAGTTAGGGAGACCAATCTGAAGTCATCAGATGATGTGGTTTCTGACAGCAGTATCACATCGCTGCATGGTATAACTGTAACCTTTTTGACGAGTTGGACCATCAAACCTGTTCTTTTTTATGCTACCGATAGACCAATAAGTCGACTATAAACTTTGCGCAGGAAGCGCTTTCATAATGTTGCGGAAATTCGCGTTGTAAGCCATTTTTATGATGTGAAAATATGCCAAGACGCTACAAAATGTAAAAATTACCTGTACTTTTATAAGGTTCAATTGTCATTTAAAATTTATAATTATGATAGATCATTTTAATACACTAAAACTTTTCCATGTGTATCTTTTTAAAGAGTGTAGTTGCGGTGTTTGATGCTGGTTTTTTGTGTACCATTATCTGAGCGCATTATATAAAAAGGAATTACTCTATGAGCCTTACAAATCATATATATTACAACATAATTCAATATAGATAATAAATATATACGTCATAAATAAATTATAATATAGTGTAGCTAATATGTGCTACCAAAAAAATTGACATACATGTACTTTAGAAAAATAAAATAGAAATATCTAAGATAAGCTGAAACAGGTGTATGCATAAAAGCCATATGAAAACATCTACATCACAACAATATTACAAATAACATCAGACGCAGAATAGTTAAAACTATACCAATTACAAATCTTTTAATAATAAATGGAATTTTTTAAAAAGTGTAAATATGCCTCCCTAAAAAATACGATTAACATCTTTTCTAAAAGTGCTTAGAGAATGTTTCTCAATAAAGGAAATATTTTGTCCAAAGTAAAGCTGCAGATGTTTCAAATCTTTCGATTTTCGTACGTTTAAGTCCTTACAGCACTGGTTGACGTACATTAAAAACAAACATCAAAAGTTTATACTGACATCGATACTGCGACATGAGGATCGGTATTATGGAATCATGTTATTTTCTTCGAGTAAAAACTCTTTTACTGCTGTATTCTGTACACGTCGCAGTTTCAAAAATAGACACTTATTGATTCCATAGAGTAATGCATTGCAATAATCTAGTCGTGATATTACCAGTGAACATAATAATGTTTCACAGGCATTCGCCGTGATAAATGATCTAATCTTACTAATATTCGTTATCTAATTTAAATACGATTTTGTGATATCTTTCAATTGCTGTTCTATGCTTAAAAGTTTTGTCATTGAATACCGCTAGGTTTTTCATACAGGATACGCCACTCATAACCGTAGCAAACAACGACACTGCTGACATTTCTCTAATACAGGTCTCGGGGCAAACAACTTCAGTCTTATCCTGGTTTAACTTTAGAATGTTGTGTGTTATCCAATTACTGATTAGTGACAGCCATCGTTCTAGTCGAACAGTTTGATGTAATATTTAATAGACCTGTGTGTCATCTGTGTAGCTATGATAACTAAATTTTCCCTACTGGTTTTGCAAAACTGCAGTATATCCTAGGTCCTAGGACAGATCCTTATGGTACACGATGTTTTAGGTTTTCTGCTACACGTCAGTCTGATAAGTACAGTTTGGTCAATTATATTGCATCACCCGATACTCCAAACGAATTACTTCAATGAAGGAGAAGAATGTTGATCGAACACACCAAATGCTGCAGACGGACCCAACATTAAAGTACAACACAACAACTCTTGTCCAAAGCACATGCGATGTCATGCTGAACGCGAAGAAGAGCAGTGACAGTAGAGTGACCCTAACGATAAGCGATTATACTGTCGTGTAAATAATAAGCTAATGCGCTAATATAGATGCCACGGCTCTTTCAAGGGAGGAAAAGTAAGTTGGATACGGGTCGATAGTTCTTAAGTATATCTTTATCAAATGATGACTACTCTAACAACATCCTTGGGACCATACTGGGATGGTTCCTAGTGCTCGAAACACATACATGTAGTAGCACAGCGCGTCCGCGGGTTGCGGATGAAAAGACTGGCCACGGATCGTAGTGGCTGACGTGTTTCGAGAAGGCCACGCTCCTTGAAAGATAAATACCTCTTTTGTAGATTGGAAAAAGAGTAGACGCATTGCAGTCGCTTCAAAATTTTACGTATTCGCCATACTTTTCGAGTGGCAGTAAAAAATGTGTTCCTTTTAAAAGACCCCAGTTCTACTTGTTCATGTCTTACCACATAGCCGAAATACTGCTCGTTTGACATAAGCAAACAATCTTTAATAAACCAATCTCACAACAACCTCGCAATAGCGGTCTTAAAGAAGGATGGTTAAGCAGACTCACTGGGCGACTTATTAAAGATAGTTGTGTAGCATTAAGACAGTTTAGCATGTTTTTAGTATATGTGTGGAGATAGTATCAAGTTCACAGGGTCTTAATAGACTTGTAGAAATAGAATCTTTATGATTTCCTCAAATGGTCCTGGAACAAAACAACGTCAAAGGTGTTCCAACAAATATAAGATCAGCTCTGAACACATCAATGAATCTACTATCATGGTTTACAGAAGAAATAAGATTACTACGTAGCGTGCCAATTCGTCAAAGGAAAACTTCTTCAAATTTGTTTGCAAGAGTTTTGTCTTTTGTATATGTTTGAAGAAGCATTACACGTTTATTAGTGAGGCTATAACGTTGTTTTTTGGCTGTGTACTGATTCGGCAGCTTTGCATGAAAATATTCTCTTTTCTATCGTATAATGAAAACATTTGACTGATACCATAACTGTCTAAACTTTTGGCTATCTCTGTACTTGTTAAGTTTGATGTTTGCTCCGGCATTCAGCGTCCGTTTGGCCTCGAAAATATCCTCTGTGTACATTGACCAATCTGTGTTCGGTTTAAATATGACTTCTTTAGTACTTAATGGAGCATATTCATCTTATACTGAATGTAATACACCTGAACGATATTTTTTACTGAATTATTCAAATTTAAATCTGGTTATTCAGTTGACTGTTCAAGATAACTTTAAAAATCTTCCATAATGATTTCACGGTATTTACGAATATTTTTTTTTTGCGTTTAAAAGATAGTTTTTAAATTTTAAGACATAAAAATATAGCATTATACAGACACGATACTGAACAAATGGTGAGAATAGAGCTATTTTCCCTAGTAATAACTACGTCCAATGTGTGTCCGTGATTGTTGCTACTTGAACATGCTGTACGAAATTGTGATCGGCTATAAGGTCATTCATGTTACGAGCAACTTTGTCGGAGAGATAAGCTAAATGAAAGTTAAAACCACTAGGAATTATGATTTCCTCCGAAATAACTATGGGATGTTTGAGGTATTATGTCGACTCCGTCCTTCTCAGAAGATCGTATTCTTCATATGTTTTCGATGAAGATAGTATTCTTGAAATGTTTTTGTCGCGATTGTGGTGGACGATATACAATACATGGGTTAACAGATTGATTTATTATCATTAACTTACTTTCTGAGTATTCAAAATGTGTGAAACACAGTTCGGATTTTAGTTGTTTAATTTCAATATTTGAGTTATAAATTATAGCGATACTTCAGTCTCTGTTCATTTCGTGGGATATGATGGATAGTGTAGCCACATGGAACGAGGTGGGATAAAATATTTTTGTCTACTTCAGTTCAAAGCCAATATAAGATACATATAATGGTGTTATTAGAGACAAAAAGTCACATAATGAATTTGCCTTAGTCTTTAGAGATCTCACGTTTATCGACACTAGTGACAGATTTTCGATGCTGTTATCATAGGCACTTTATAAATTTGTATGAGATTACGTTCACTTTTGGTATGTCTTGCTTAACAACTATCTCCCTCTATGTTATAAGCGTAAGGGTCAGCTGCGTTCTATTAAAGATAGAGAATAGCCTTTGGATTTCAGGACAACATTAGCTACACGTACAGCATGGTGCTATTTTTTTACAGACAACTCACAAAGAAAGGTCCCTAAGGTAGCTAATTTGTCTTTAGGAATAATATATTATTGTGTTTTGGAATACATTAGTTGTAATAATAAGTCACTTTTGGCAATGACAAGTATGACTGGTCAAAACAACAACTTAAGTCAGATTGCAAATTTACTAATATTTACATTTTACACCACAAATGACCATAACCTTGTACAAGTAGTTAAAATGCCAACAAGACAAGAAAACACTCTAAATCTGTTTTATCAAAACCAATTATCACCCATTCAAAATATAAAAACACTCAACAGTCTAGGAACATCAGATCATGACATTGTTTTCTAAGAACTGAATCTAATAACTGGCAGAACTAAGAACACCAAGAATCATGAAACGATATAAAAAGACAGACTGGGAAAATATATATATAAAACAAATCACTGTAGAATACTTCTCAAACGACACAATAATCCAAAACACAGAAGAAAAATTGACTTGCATAAAAAATATAGTTTTTGCGTCCCTCACCGCAACGCGACCCAGAAACTTAGTAATAGTCTGCATCTCTCCGTCTGTAACAATTTTGTGAACACAAGTCCCCTTAAACCACGTTTCGACATTTTGATGGAACAAAAGTTTTAGATTATGGAACTTTATCATCTGTGTGCATTTTACGTCAAAGGAACTTTTGTGGACACACATTCTCTAAAACCGCTTGACGGATTGCCTTGCTATTTGGTACGAATAATTCTTATGATGGGTTTATGTGCATACTGTACCTTCATTTTGATTGGTCCAATTTGGAGTTATGTGACTTTGAACGTTTCAGCAATATAAACGAATGGTAGATCTTGTTCTCCTATTCTAAATCCGCTTGATAGATTGCTTTGATACTAGTATTTGGTATGATTAAATGTTATGATGTGTAGATGTGCATATTCATCATTTTGATTCATCCAATTTGTAGGAGTTATGGGACTGACCATTTCGGCAATATAATAAAAGAGAAAATCTTGTGGGTGCATCTCTAAGACCGTTTAATGTATAAAACAGGATTAATTGTTGTGACGGGGGCATCTCGGAAACAGTCTGTGACAGACGGAAAACGACAGCAACTGGTTATTTTTTAGCAGAAGTGAAAACCATGTTCTGCTCGAGATAGGGGAGGTAAAATGTGGGTTGATTATTGATGTTGTTTTACATGTCTAAAGATCAATAGATAACCATTTTATCAAAAGGGAAAAATGGTCTTACGTTTACAATAGAATAAGCTAGAATTTTTTAATAACGCGTCACGTACGCGAGTAAAAAAAGATGTATTTTTGCAAAGGGTTAATATTTGAACATTACATTTTTTACAGTGACTTACTATTTGGAAATTTAACCAAAAGACATGCATTATGTCATTAAACATCACTGATGTCACAATGGCGTACTAATTCTGCATGTGGTCACAAAATAAACATGTTTTATCATTTTACCTAGCTTTAATTCTGAGGTTTTTTAATCTTCAAGGTGTAGATAGCCTTAGCCGAATTTGGAATATCTTTTTTAACTTGTGATGATCAAAATTCTACAACTTCACAGTAATTTGGATTTTAAATGAATTTGGGTTTGAGCGCCACTGCTGAGTACTGATTATAAGACAAGAGCATGGTGTATTAAAATATATTTATCTCGGTATCTTTGGTGACATTTTATTTAAGAAGTCCACATTATGAAAATCGTTCACTAGATGCACCAATTCGAAATAAATTTTACCAGGAACGAAAACCATAGGACAATGAAAACAGCCAAAGACACGAGACAAAAACGAAAAAAAAGAGTAACAACAAAAACCAAAAATGAGTAAACCGAACTCAAATTAAAGTATTGGTGCACTCGGGTGTTTTGATATGGTTGTCAACACTGACTCTTCTTAGATACACGCCGATTAACTCTTAATCATACCCGTAAAATTTAAATGAAGTGAAACACAACCATACAAATAAACCAAATGTCTGCTCATTTTTACCTTAACAGTCAAATTAGTCATGATGACGGTCATATACCTTTTAAAGACATAACATCAAACAAACGCAGAACGAAATAGTCTTATAGTCAACAGCAGCGTCCTGTCTAGAAAATCGGAATACCGAGCACTAGATCTAAAGTAAAGTCCTAGTTGTTAAACATACACATCAAAAACGGAGGGAGAATTGAACAGTCTTGCCAATGACAAAAAGTGCACAATTTGGAATTGGAGTTAGGTTGTAGGTATCCATTTGAACCTATTCTGGTAAGGTTTTGGTAAGAGGCTGTAGAAGTATCGAGCAATTTCTTTCTTTATTAAATAAAACCTTGTTTGAGCCAACATGAAGCTTCGTAAAATATACATACAACAATGCGCATGGATTGTTGCAAAATAAATTCCGGTTGATAATTTAAACTCGACGATACAAAAATAAAAATCCTTTCTTTGCATTTAACAAAATTCGTTTGTCAACATCTTCCTTAGATCTTCTTCTGGAAATAGACCCGGGGAAAAAAATACAAACTAGACTCTACGACCATTGTTATTGTTTCAACTTTCCAATGTCAGCTTCCGTTTTATACAGAGCGACATTCCATCTGTTCCTCCGTATGGTGTTTAAGAGCTTATACGTTATACTATATCTTGCTGTTGACTGCTAAGCTACTGAAACATGGTTTTTAACCCGCGTTGCTGTTATCCCTGCAGATGGTTGTCATCATGACGATCGGTCATTTTCGGTGAATCACAGGTAGTCTTTCATCTTCTAATTTTGACTTTTGTCTGGACATTACAGTGAGTTAATTAATTAGTTATATAATTAGAGGCAGACATTTCTTTTTCGCCCAAAGCACCTGAGTCTACCTATTGCTTTTATTGGGTTCGGGAAACTCACTTTCTGTTTTGAGGTTTTTGTTTTGTGTTGTATACATGTATATTTGTTTGAATCCGTTTTTGTAATCGTTCATTGACTTTCAATTTTTACAAGCTTACAAATATTTAATTCTCTACACCATAACAAATTAAAACGTAGGAACAAAATGACTTACCGATTACATTTAAATGTATACCGTGGCCTTGTGTAGCACTATTACAGGAATATTCACTACTGTCAGTACCGTCAACATTTCGTATGGTTAACTGTGATGTATTAACGTTATCATATTTGCCATCATTTTTTAGTGCCGTCCATACGTCAGATATCTTTCTATTCCATACACCAGGAGGAAAAGGACATGTCAATATGACATTTTGTTTCAGCCCTGCGTCAACTGAAAAATATAGGCGGAGAAAAAAAACGTTTTTTTTTAATCTTTTACTTATGTTGCTGTAAATGTGTTAATGAAAAAAAGTAATGTGGGTGCAGGACTGCTAATTCTGGCAGTTTTCACTATAAATGACAATCAAGTTTGAAATAATCATACATAAAACATTCGCTTCCACAAATACATGTAACTACACCGTTTTTTCTAACAAAGAGCAAATTATGTTACAGCGACGAACAGGTTTATAGTATGCTAGATTTTTGTATCGACAGCATATATGTGTAACATTGTGGTGATTCCAATGGCTAAATATTGTGAATTGGTCATTCATTGGTATGGAACTGAATTTCTTCGGCGTCTTATTAAAGACAAAAAAGAAGCAGAAACTAAGTCCTTTAATTTTAACTATAGATATATATTGATGATTTGCTGTAGATTAACAAACGCTAAATTTACTTTAAAGTAGATTCAGTTAATATATACGTTATAACTGGAAATTAAAGAAATCATAGACCAGTTTTAGACGTACACCTCGAAAAAGAAGTCAGTGGTCATTTCATACAGGAATGTAGGAAAAACCAAACGATTTGAGTTTCAAAATTAGAAATTTTCCTCACTTGTACCGCAATTGTTGGCTCTCGAGTTCGCCGGTGTCTCTTAAAAAATTTCCGATAATTTTAGAACGCATCAGATTGATGTATCTGAGCTTTTGATGTTGACTATTTTGTGTTTAAGCCGTTTGCGTTTTATGAAGCTTATTTTATATCGCTTGATAGTTATATTTTAGCTTTAATTTCAGAAAATTTATTGGATTTTAATTTTGACATTTCATGGAAACTGGAAAAAACCATAGTCCCTGGAACGTATAAGTTAACGATTTTATCGTTCGTACATCATGCGTTTATCGTTCGTACAACGTCTGTACATCGTTCGTACATCGTGCGTATATCGTTCGTATATGGTACCGTATAACGTATAGTATACCGTGCATCGTTATAACCAGCGTGCATCGTATGGTGGATCGTTTGTTCTATCGTTTATCGTATGGTTTTCCGTTTATGTTAGCGTATATCGTATAGTTCATCGTACATCGTATGGTTTATAGTTTGCGTTATCGTTGTTCTGTCAAATTAGTTTGCGTTATTGTTGTTCTGTCAAATTATTTTTTCTATATTTAATTTTGAGCTGTCTTATGGATGAGAATTTGTACATGTACATATATGTAGGAGCCTGGTTTTGCATGCGCATGTAACAAGGGGGACTAGTATATTATGTGTTTTAAAATATATATAAAGATTTTTCATGAGTACCTATGTTAGTTTGTGATTAAACGAAAACTTGATGTATTTGTTCGAAATTTGAATCAAAATTGATTTAGAATTATAACATTAATCCACAATATGTATTCGTAAGTCTAATAACATTCTATCAAAACGATGAAATATAAATACCGACTATGAAGAGTTTTTGTGTGTGTCTTCCCTAACAGATAGTTTACAAGATATCTAAAATAAATACACGTATCTCCACCTTTACATCAACTAAATATGATGTCGGCCGTATGACATCATTACTTCGAAAGTATAGTACTTATCAAAAGATAAGCAAGTTGTTATATAAATTACACTGTAATAAAATCACTTCAAAGGGACACGTTATCCTCTATTACCTGTGATGATTGCAATTAACATATTAACAATTAACGTATCTTACTTCTACACCTTTGCACCCCAGGTAGCTACACGTAAATGACACGTATACATTAAATAAATAACACCTTTTATACATAGTAACAATCATAATAATAAAATTACGTTTTCGACTAACTTTATAGTGCATGACCAATCACGCGTCTCGTGCTTATTTTTAAAATTTTATTTTAAGTTGAAATTTATAAAAAAAACGTATGCTTGGAACACAAAATGCATTGTAACAACCCGTTTTGCAACAAAATTTTCAAGCATATACAAATTGTTTGTAATGATGTTGTGGGTTTTCTATACACAAGAATAAATATAACGATATACTATTATTTGGTATATATCCTCTTTTTTGTCATATTTTTATAAATAAGAAGTTTATTGCAAAACGGGTTGGAGTAGTCAACCCGTTTTGCAATAAGAACGCATTTTGCAATAACCCGTTTTGCAATAAAATTTTCAAACATGTACAAATCGTTCTTTATGATATTGTGGATTATATATCCACAAGAACAAATATAACGATGTACTATAATAAGTACATGACTGTATATATTATGTTTCATCATATTTTTTCAGCATAAGAAGTTTATTGCAAAACGGGTTGGAGTAGTCAACCCGTTTTGCAATAAGAACGCATTTTGCAATAACCCGATTTGCAATAAAATTGTCAAACATGTACAAATCGTTCTTTATGATGTTGTGGATTATATATCCACAAGTACAAATATAACGATGTACTATTATATGTATATATTGTGTTTCATCATATTTGTTTCAACATCATCAGTTTATTGCCAAACGGGTTCGTGTAGTCAACCCGTTTTGCCAAAAGAACGCATTTTGAAATAACCCGTTTTGCAATATAATCGTCAAACATGTACAAATCGTTCTTAATGATGTTGCGGATAGTTTGTGGATTATATATCCACAAGTACAAATATAACGATATACTATTATAAGTATATATTATGTTTCATCACATTTTTTTCAACATAAGAAGTTTATTGCTAAACGGGTTGGAGTAGTCAACACGTTTTGCAATAAGAACGCATTTTGCAATAACCCGTTTTGCAATAAAATTCTCAAACATGTATTAATTGTTCTTTATTATGTTGTGGATACTTTGTGGATTATCTAATAACAGAAGCAAATACAACAATATACTATGATAAGTATATATTCTCTTTTTTATAATATTTTTCTACATCAGAAGTTTGTGGATTATATATCCACAAGTACAAATATAACGATATACTATTATAAGTATATATTATGTTTCATCACATTTTTTTCAACATAAGAAGTTTATTGCCAAACGGGTTGGAGTAGTTGAAATTACCATTTAATTTTATTTTTCGACCAAGAAATGTGGCTTTCTTAAATAAATATATTGCTAATTATTGATGCAAATTATATATATTGTGCTACTTTGAGTCAATGTTAACATTTTTGAGCAAAAAGTTAGTTACTCAAATAGTATTTCCGATGTTTGCCGAAGATTACCGAGGTCTGCTCCATTGAAATACAATGGACATCCGGGACACCAAATATGATCACGTGGTCAATTGTGGTCCAGATACCTTAAATATCCTCTGTTGCATAATATTTTTCAACATCAGAAGTTTATTGCCAAACGGGTTGATGAAGTCAACCAGTTTTGCAATAAGAACGCATTTGCAATGACACGTTTTGCAATAACAATATTTCTAAAGGAAACATAAAATTTATAAAACTAAAGATCGTTCCTTATTGGCATATCTATGAACTATTTTGAATATTTAAGGATTGTTTTCTTGTTACTTCATTTTTACTATAGAAGCGGTTTATGTTGCAGCGTAAATCGATCCAAAGTCGTTTATATCCGATAATCTAACCAACAATTGAAAACAAACCTTATATTTTAAATTATATAGTAAAAATGAAGTAACAAGAACAATATTTTACAAGTAATCAAATAATATTTGCAATTCACAATTTTAGTGTCGTCACTTGGTGTGTTCGGAAGAATTCATGTATAGTCAACGTCATCAATATAGCTTATTAAGACGTCACAATCAGTCACGTGCTGAAAAGCCAAGTTAGGTTATACGAAATAACCAACTTTGCTCATGTATTGAGTATTTAAACGAAATTAAAATATAATAAAGGATAAAACACTGAGTTTTAGGGAATAATCAATGTGTAAACTCCGGCGACTCACTCACAAACTGAATAAAGTCCGAACCTTGTTCTTGGTTTTGGTTTCCTTTATTGCAAAACTGGTTATTGCCAAATGCGATTTTATTTCAAAACGGGTAGACTGCGCCAACCCATTTTGCAATAAACTTTTTATGTCGCCATGTATCAGTAATCACAATAGTTCATAGCTAGATAAACCAAAACATTAGGAACATTCTGTAATTTCATGAGTTAAATTTCCGTCCCAAAAACGTTTATTGCAAAACGGGTTGACTATTAAAGCCCGTTTTGCAATAAACTGTTAATGTCGCCACGAATCAGTAATTCGATGGTATAGGTGCTGATATATATTTATATTCACAATAGTTCATAGGTAGATAAACCAAAACATTATTCGATCATTTATATGTAACGAACTGAATATAAAGTACATACCCGAATTGGGAAACGCACAACGGTTCGGAATTAGAAAAGGGAAACGCTACCGACCAATCATAGTACGATTCCTTTACAACAAGGACTTAGAAACTGGTCTTTCTAATACATACCGCCTTAAAGGAACACCATTCTCTGTTAGCCGACAGTAGCCTGATGCCATAGAACAGGCGGGTCGAAGTTTATATCTAGTGATGAAAAAGAAACGAAATCCGGGTTGTCGCGTAATGCTAGTCAGAGGTGTTTTATATGTCGATAGACTCGTGTACCACGATAAAAATGACATAACGTCAACGCCCTCTAAAAACAGCTGAAAGATCTAGCTAACATACACACAAACACACACACACAAACACACACACAAACACACACACACACATACCCTCACACACACGCACCCTCACACACACAAACACACACACACACACCCCCCACACACACACACACGAAATCGGTCCTATGGTAAACGCGGACTAACATCAACGCCAAAAAGTCGATAGGACTCTCATGAACATTCTACCAATAGTCGTGACAAATGTATAGGAAATGTTTGTGAATGTACCAATGTCTTAAATATGTTTAATTTTTTGTCAGTGAATAGTTGTGGTATATTGAAAAAAAATGCACTGACTGAATTTTTAATAATTTGTCAGTAGCTATAATGAATTCGAGTCAAAACGCCCCATTGTCAAAACGCCCCCTACCAAAAACGCCCCCACCAAAATGCCCCCATTTTCCAAAACGCCCCCACCAAAACGCACCAAATTAAAAAAATGCAAATTAAAAAGAAGATGTGTTCGAGTCCGAACAGAGCGGTCACATATAGTACACGAAGAATCCATGATTTTAGATATAAAAGTGAAAACGGACTGTCTTATAAAAGTTTTCGATTATAATTATTGATATCAATTGGAATACTTTGATTTAACCTATCAAAAAGAGCCACCAGATTCATAAAAAAGACTGCATAACAAGAGAACCTGGTACCATCTAAAACTTCAAGAGGCAACTAGAACTTGAATCACTAGAAGAGCGACGACAAAGCCTTCGATTGATACCGATGTACAAGGTGGTTGAGGGATTGGTGCCGGCAATGCCAACCCAGGAATTCTTCAGTTTTCAAAAACAAAGGAGAACAATAAAACCCAAACAATATAGTAACCACGAAACAACAAACATAGTCAACAAGAGAGTTTGAGAAACACCAAAGCATTAGTGATACCAACTAGCAAATCTCCACAGTACGAACACTCATTCCTAGTGGAAACAACAATACATTGGAACCACCTACCAGAAAGTGTCGTGCATTCAGATTCCGTAGAGAGCTTCAAGACCGCCCTACGAAATCATCGCCAATAAAACCGTGGCACCCACCACTCCGTTGTATAAAAGCCAAGATTGGTACCTACAACGTATCAGAAACAGAAACAGAAACAGAAAAAATGTCTTACAGATATTCCCTACCTCCCAAACAAAAATAACATTTCTATTGTTTTAAGAATCTACTCTGTTATTGTCTTATTGGTATTCCTGTATGGCTTGAGTAAAACACAAGCGGGGCTCGGTGGCCGAATGGTCAAGTCAAGGTAGTTCGTCTACTATTGATCACGTGGTCTGTCAACACTGAGATTGTGGGTTCGATTCTTACTGCAGGCAGGGTGTACTCGACTCCAATCTTAATTGACAAGGATTGCCAGTTTTCCTACCGCAGGTCGGGGGTTTTCTCCGGGTACTCCGGCTTCCTCCCCCAATAAAAACTGGACGCCATGATATAGCTGAAAAATTGCTGAAAGTGGCGTTAAACACCACCAAACAAACAAACAAACAAAACAGAAGCTGTTATATATGCATACATTATATTATAGATGCATACCGTTGTGTCAATCATCATTTTCATAAGGAAACACGGAACAGTAATATAAACAATGCCACTAAAAGCAGATGCTTCAATCATCTCGGAATCTGATATTTTCTATTATAATTTATGTTCACAAATATAAATGTATATATTTATTTATATTTATTTATTCGAATTTGTCTTAACGGAAAACGGGGGCGTTTTGGTAAATGGGGGCGTTTTGGAAAATGGGGGCGTTTTGACAATGGGCGTTTTGACCTGCACCCGATATAATTTTATCTGCCTGAATGGGACTAGAACTGATGATTTTGATACTATTGATATACCAGGCTATACTTTCAAAATACTAAATAGGCAAAAATATAAACGAGTAAAATGAGGAGGCATCACTTTCGGTTTTAAATCAGATTTATTTAAATTTATCAAATAATTACAGATATATACTTCTAAATGGAGATTTTAATAGTAGAACAAGGAAAGCTGCGGAATTGATATAAATTGTTAACGATGGTCATAATCCTGTCAATAATGTACAGAATCATTGTTATACACTAACTGATTTAGATATGAACCTTAATAGAAACTGTAAAGATTGCACGATAAATTACAATGGTGACGCCCTTTTGAAGTGTGTAAAAAATAATAATTTGTTTATTTTGAATGATAGAGTCAGTGGTGACAAAATGAGCATGTTTACTTGTAAGCAATAAAGTGTTGTTGACTGTTTAATTTGTGCACATGACATGCTATCTTTTATTCATACTTTAAACGTATTTGACTTTTCTTCGCTATATTCTGATGTACATAACCCTGTTGAGCTCTGTGTAAAAGTACTATTGAAACCTGCTGACCCACCCCCCTCCCCCCATCTGAAGGTGAACAAAATTATTTCAATGATATGAAAAAGACTAATGGGATGCTAATATAGTAGAATCCGTCATAGAAAATATTGATATTCATAAGGTTGTGAAGTGATAGGTGAGTTAGATGAAGTCAACACCGACGATTTATCTCAAGACGCGCTGATCGAGAAAACAAACGATCTTCTCGTTACTACGGCAGTTCAAGTTTTCGGGACTTATGAGCGAAGTATTAACATTGGTAAACAATAGAAACACATCAGATTTTGTTTACAGAATGTCCTCGGGTTTTTAAATTTAGCACTATAAAGTTTTAGCAATAAAGTTTATAGTTTGTTGAAGAAATTGCGTCATACTTAAACTGACAACAACAAAAAAAGAAGTGTATCTTGTATTGACCACTATACTGGAATAAATGATAAAACACAACATCGTTAAATGTAATACTTAGTCAACTAGCCAGTTCTTCTACCGAAGTTTGCGGATTTTTACCGGGTACTGCGGCTTCTACCCTAATACAAACTGGACGACACAATAGATGGATAGATAACTTTATTAAACCAATTCAGGCCCCAAGGTGGGGGGGGGGGGGGGCGCACAATAAGTCAACACTCATGGTTTATAACATGACATGCACAGTCCAATAATTTTGACAATATTTGAGTCAGACAGGATTGAACAAGGTATTGGAGCAATATAAAAGACAAAGTAGACAAAGGACAAGGGGCACTTAGAGATGATGCTACAAGGAATTTCCTACCTGTCACCGGTGTTAGTTGTCTAATAAAAAAATATATGTTGAAGGGACCCCATGAGAAAATGCTTAAAGTTTTTCTATATGGGTACAGTGGTAAATGTTTTGATATATAGTGGATAGTGTTCTTCCTTTTATGTTGAGAATACTAAATTATAATAATATACACCTCGCCATAAGTTAAGCAACACCCTATTATTTTCCAGGGATTCATTTAAGATTTTATATATTTTTAATTTTTTTAAAGAAATGACAATTTATTGAACATTAATGACCAATGAAACATACAAACAACATGTTAACAGTCGCTTTACTTTTTGTTTGATGAAAAAATGTTCAAAGCAAAAATATCAAACAACAGTGCAAATATAACTTTCATAAGTCACAAAATATGTTTGATTGCATACTTCAATTTCATGAACTTAAAGTAAACACATCATCGCAAATCAACGTTCAAGGAAAGAAAAGTCACCTTGAAATGTGTTAAACGTAAAAATACTCAGTAAGTCCTGTAACCATCACGCTTACGGTAGAGTCTATTAAATCTCCTCCTCTTGCTGTTGACTAAACGTCGAAGTGTAGCATGTGGTAAATTCTGCCATTCATTTTGAATGGCAACACGTAGTTCTTGGACATTTTGACCAGCAGATGCTCTATTATTGATTTTACGGCCAATGATATCCCACAAATGATCAATTGGATTCGTGACATGGATGGCCATGGAAGATGCTCAATTGCGTCCCTTTCGATAACATCACGTACAACTGCAGCTCAGTGAGGTCTTGCGTTGTCATCCATACAGATAGGTCTCTTACCAAGTGCATGATTGTCAAAATGTGGCACAATAGTAGCGTTAATGACGTCATTTCGATATTTCTGCTCTGCCATTGAGTCATCTACCACATACAGATTCAGTTTACAGTCGTATGAAAAGCCTCCCCACACCGTAACACCACCACCGCCAAACGATGTAGTGCCTAGGATGTTGTTCTGGTTGTAAGCAGTGTCTCGTTGTCTCCAAACGCGCATGCGTCCATCAACATGACGAAGAAGGAATCTGCTTTCGTCAGTCCAGTGTACTCGTCGCCAGTTTCGAAGATTCCAATGGCAGTGAAATCGTGCCCACTCTAAACGTGATTGGCGATGTCTCTGTGTCAACAGTGGACGTTTTAAAGGACGACGAGCTCTCAACATTGCATTGATTAGGCGCATGTTAACTGTTCGACTGGCGACTCTGGTTGCAATATTACAATAGTCACGAAGATATCTTGCAGTGGCAAACGGTTGGCGTTTGGCTACACCAACGAGTGCTCTATCCTCCCTTTCAGATGTTTTTGGTGGTCGACCTGACCTAGGACGTTCCTGGATAATTCCATCCCCATGACGTTCAGTAGACGGGATACAATACCAAAGTGAATGCCAAAGTGGTGAGCTATCTGACGTAAGCTCTTTCCACTATTACGCATTCCGATTATCTGTCACTTCTCGGCTTACTTAATTTCCGTCCAGGCATTGTGAAAGTGTAAAGATGAAGTTGAAAAAGACCAGGAGATGAACACTAAATCGTTAAAGAAAACAAGGCTTTTAGGCGTGCTCAACTACCGTATGACAAACTGGTTTTGCTATTTAAAGATTTACTTGAGAAATTAATTAAAGTAACTTTCACGTGCTCGAATGATGGCTTTAGTACATAAATAACACAAAGTTAATATTCATTCAGATTTTTTATTTATAAAAAAATTGTAGTTGTTGCTTAACTTATGGCGAGGTGTGTATATACGCGAAACTAGCAAATTACGATCGTTACAAAAAACAGTAAAGAATACTGGAATATTACAAATACGAGACAAGACCGGCAGAAGCCAGGCGGGACTATTGAAAAATTGTCTGATTTCTTTAAAGATTTAAATAGTGGCGACGATATCGATAACGCGGAATACCAGAATGTCCCAGTTACAAGTGATACCTTTAATATTAATATTAATTGTGAGATTTCTGAATCCCAAAATTTTATATGTATAAAAGATTTAAAAAATAATAAAGCATGTCGTAACGAATGCATCACATATGTTATTGCCGATATATTTAAAACTATTTAATATAATATTTGATTCTGGTAAAGTTAGTATTATTTAGCTTGTAGAAAACATTCTTCCTGTTTATATGAATAAAGGCAGTATTTCAGATCCGAAAAATTACAGACCCATAACCATTTTGAGTTGGGCAACCTTTTTACATCCATTTTGAACGCAAGACTGGGTGCATTTATTGACGAGTTTTTACTGTTAAATGAAAACCAATCAGGTTTTCGAATAGGGTACTCTATCATTGATAGCATTATGACATTACATCAATTATTCGACCTTCTAAAACATGAGAAAAAGGAACTCCTTGGCGGTTTCATCGATTTCGCAAAAGCCTTTGACACGGTGTGGCGACCGGGATTATTGAGTAAATTACTTGAAACTCAAATCAATGGCAAAATGTATGCAGTAATAGTTGATTTGTAAAGTAATATAAAATCTCGAATATTATAATGGCGAAACACTCGGATTATTTTCATGGAACGTTCTCGAACGACGACGAGAAAACTTATCTCCCCTGTTGTTCTCCTTATACATGAATGATCTGGAAGATTTTATGTCAGTAAATAATATAACTGGCATCCAAGGTATCACTAGTGACATAAAGACCATGCTCAGTTTATATATAAAATTATTTCTGATTCTCTATGCCGATTATACAGTTTTATTGTCAGAATCACGAGACGATCTGCAAAACCAACTTAACCTGTTACGCGAATATTGTGAAAGATGGAAACTCAAGATCAATGTCGATAACAGTAAAATTGTAGTATTATCGAGAGGTCCAAATCCGACAAATTTTCGTTTTCCATATAATAATACAAAACTAAAAATCGTAAACAAAATCTTATATTTTGGGATATTATTTTTAAAACTGGAAACTTTGCTAAAGCTAAGAAATATAATGTAGATAATTCAAAAAATAGCTATGTTTGATATTTTTCGCAAAGGTAGAACACATAATTTATCCATAGAATGTCAATAAGATTGCTTTGTCAAAGTCATTCAGCCAATCCTAATGTATGGGTGTGAAGTCTGGGGGATAGGTAATAACACAGTCATTGAAAGAGTACACTTAAAAAGTTTAGAAAAATGCTGAAGCACGCCAAAAAGACTACACCTGATCATATTGTGTATCTGGATCTACGAAAATCTCCATAAGATATCAATGTAAAATTAAAATTAAGAATCATAAAGAATTGGAGTAGACTATTTTCTGCAAAAGAATCTAAACTGCCACGTAGTTTGAATGATTTGTGCCTTAAACATGTTAATAACCAAATAGATTGGCTGAAGCATATAAAGTCTATTTTAATCATATCTGAACTACCATATATTTGGGATTTTCAACAATTTTTTAGTATTTCGTGGCTTTATGTTTCTGTCAAGAAAAGCTTTGTTGATCAATTTTGTCAAAACTGGGTATCAATTATTCAAGACTTCAAAAATTCAATAACCCTATGTCGCTTCAGAACAGTCAACCACAATCTACTTATAGAATCTGGAAGGTGGTGAAATACGCCGCGTAAGGATAGAAAATGCACTTTATGTGAAGCAAATGAAACTGGTGATGAATTTCATTACCTTTTTTTATCTGTAATTCATTAACGTAATTTCTCTATTTGACGTAAGGAAAATACGCCAAATATTAGTCAATTTAACCATTTGATAAATAGCAAACATACTACTTCAAACAAACTAAGTAAGTTTATTAGAACTGTATTGAAAAAGATGGATTCTCCAAGTTAGTCTTTTTATGCTTTTGTCTTTACTGAACAAATGTTGACATTGTATATTGTTTGTTTTCTCTCTGTACCGCCATTTCTGTTTGTATCTTTGTATATTGCATATATTATTGTATTAACGTTTAATCTTTGTACGATATATTCTGGATCACTGGAAATAAAGATATATAGACTACTCAAACCCGTTTTGCAATAAACTTTTGATGTCGCCATGTATATATCAGAAATTCGATGGTATAGTGCAGATAAGCCATTAAGGAACGATCTGTGGTTTCATTAATTTAATGTTTAATGTTTCGTTTAAGGTATCCGACCCATAATTGACCACGTGATCATATTTGGTGTCCCGGATGTCCATTGTTTGTCAATGGAGCAGAACTCGGTAATGTTCGTCAAACATCGGAACTACTATTTGAACAACTAATTTTTTTTCTCAAAACTGTTAACATTGACTCAAAATAAATACTTTGTATCATTAATTAGTAATATATTGAGTAAATAAATTTGCATTTCTTGGTCTAAAAATAAAATTAAACGGTGACTTCAATTATGGGTCGGATACCTTAAAAATATTATTATTGCATAAGGGGTTATTGCAAAATGCGCTCTTATTGCAAAAAGGGTTGACTTCACCAATCCGTTTGGCAATAAACTTCTGATCGATCGATGTTGAAAAATATCATGCAACAGGATATATACTCATAATAATATATCGTTATATTTGTACTTGTGAAAAGATAATCCACAATCTATCACAACCTCATCAAGAACCATTTGTACATGTTTGACAATTGTATTGCAAAACGTGTTATTTAAAAAGCGTTCTTAATGCAAACCGGGTTGACTACTCCAACTCGTTTGGCAATACATTTCTGTTGTTGAAAAAAATATGGTGAACCATGATATATACTTATATTATTAATATTAGATATTTTCTTTATTTTGATTTGTCTAACGATACCGCATGGTCATTTTGTATTTCTTTGGGCACATGTAATATACAAAAAATTACAATTTTCCAACAATATTTTGTTATGCTGCATACCTATACAGCACGTTACTAAAACAGATTTCAAAAATTCTAAAAGTTAAACATGACAATTAAATTGATCAAATTAAAGTACTACTTTATTTTGTTTATTAGGTTCTATTTTGGTAAATATTAGAAGAAAAGGGGGTCTGTTGTATTTTGTGATGTGGAATACCTGTCATAGAACAATTGTACATGTATTATATATGTAGACTCGTAATCATATTACATTTTAAAAATCTGTAAAACAAATGGTGTGCACACAAAAAATGAAATATTGTTCAACAATCATGACAATAGGTAATATTAAAAATATAACAATTATAGCTTAACATTCGGTCAATACGAGAATATATCGACCAACAGATGAATATCGATCTCGGACTGCGCCCTCAGTCGAAATGCAAATCTGTTTGGTCGATATATTCTCGTATCGTCCTCATACCAAAGCTAAAATTGTATAATAATAGTATATCGTTACATTTGTACTTGTGGATAGATAATCCACAAACTATCCACAACATCATTAAGAACCATTTGTACATGTTTGCCAATTTTATTGCAAAACGGGTTATTGCAAAATGCGTTCTTATTGCAAAACGGGTTGACTACTCCAACCCGTTTTGCAATAAACTTCTGATGTAGAAAAATATGATGAAACAGAGAATATATACTTAAAATAGTATATCTTTTTATTTGTTTCTGTGGATATATAATCCACAAAGTATCCACAACATAATAAATAACGATTAGTACATGTTTGACAATTTTATTGCAAAACGGGTTATTGCAAACTGCGTTCTTATTGCAAACCGGGTTGACTACTCCAACCCGTTTGGCAATAAACTTCTTATGCTGAAAAAATATGATGAAACATAATATATAATTATAATA
Organism: Limnoperna fortunei; assembly: GCA_944474755.1. NCBI lineage: Eukaryota > Metazoa > Mollusca > Bivalvia > Mytilida > Modiolidae > Limnoperna > Limnoperna fortunei. The sequence goes on along the minus strand of OX104120.1, from coordinate 10,798,267 downwards.
GTCCATCGTTATATTTGTACTTGTAGATATATAATCCACAACATCATAAAGAACGATTAGTACATGTTTGACAATTTTATTGCAAAACGGGTTATTGCAAAATGCGTTCTTATTGCAAAACGGGTTGACTACTCCAACCCGTTTTGCAAAAAACTCCTGATGTAGAAAAATATGATAAAAATGAGAATATGTACTTATAATAGTATATCGTTATATTTGTAACTTGTGGATATATAATCCACAACATCATAAAAAATATGATGAATTTATGATGAATTGCAAATGCGTTCTTATTGCAAAACTGGTTGACTACTCGAACCCGTTTGGCAATAAACTGCTGATGTTAAAAAAAAATATGATGAAACACAATATAGACTTATAATAGAATATCGTTACATTTGTACTTGTGGATAGATAATCCACAAACTATCCACAACAGCATTAAGAACGATTTGTACATGTTTGACCATTTTATTGCAAAACGGGTTATTGCAAAATGCGTTCTTATTGCAAAATGTGTTGCCTACTCCAACCCGTTTTGCAATAAACTTCAGATGTAGAAAAATATTATAAAAAAGAGAATATATACTTATAATAGTATATTGTTGTATTTGCTTCTGTTATTAGATAATCCACAAAGTATCCACAACATAATAAAGAACAATTAGTACATGTTTGAGAATTTTATTGCAAAACGGGCTTTTTCAAAATGCGTTCTTATTGCAAAACGGGTTGCTGCGAAGAAATATTCAAATACTGTGCAACTGAAAACTAACTAAAAAGTGTGTTTGGAATTCATCCCTCTTTCTTTGCCGAAAAGATAAGGGCTTCCACCAGGTTCTAGCTATTCCTTCTCCATTATCCCATTATCAACCCCCCTCCCCCCAATGCTTAAAAGTGCTGAAAGTGGCTTATAACTTCAAACAAGAAATCAAATTATTTTTCAGGTAATCAAAAACCTAAACTCATGGTAAACTTAAGTGCAAATATTTTGAGCTTTAAAGTGTATTAACAACGCATTAAACTGTTAAAAGACATTGTGGCGATTGGAATTGTTTGGAAATACGTCTTGGGTTTGTTGATTCAGAGCTAATTACAATCTTTAAAAAATTTTGTCTCACTGAAATCGCAGTACATTACTGTTATTTTTTAAGGTTGATTGATTAGCTCTGATGTTATCTAACTGAATTCTCTATGTTATAAATGCAAACGTATTGTTTCGTGCGTGACATTGTATGATGAAAACAAATGGTGCACTCGATTTATATTCATGTTTGTCAGATACTTGTCCAGGGTCGGTGATTCTCTCTGTCGTCCTATGTCAAGTGTTCGATTTTAAAGCTAGTTTGGTATACTTTCGACAATAAAGAAGAATTAACCTTCACAACGCTACATACAGTTTTACGATATTTACAACAGGGACGAAAAAACGTCTTGTTAAAATACACTTCTTTTAAATTCATACTGCAAATGGATGAATAACATTATAAAGTATGAATCTGAATCGATGTCTTCGATAATCGCGGAAAATTACCTGTCATTGAATATACAAATGTGTCATTCTTTATGTAATGATATGAAGTAATGACTCTTAACACGTGCAGTTAGGACCGCCTTCTAACTGATTGACAGTTATCTTTGTAAAGCTTGAAATTGTATCTCTGGGACATTACTGTTTGTAATCATGTAGATGTTAGTCGTGTTTAATAAATATATAATTTTCATTATGGATTAATTATTATAACACCCTATCGAACTCGTTACATGGTGTCAGGTGTGTGAACGCATGAATGTTCAATTTGTTGTTTGCCGAACAAAGAAGCAAAAACATGGAACATTTAAAACAACCGCCCGAGTTTAACTTTTCAAGTGACGGGAATATGTCCGAAAGATGGAAAAAATGGCGTCAGACCATGGAACTTTACTTAGACGTTGCTATGTCCGCAGCAGATGAAAAGGACAAATGTAAAACACTTTTGTATGTCATTGGACAAGATGGGCGAGATATCTTTAATACGTTCACAATACCGGGAGATGACAAGGACAAAATCAATCCTTTACTTCTAAAATTCGAAAACTACTGTATTCCACGCAAAAATGTGACGATGGAAAGGTACAAATTCAACACAAGAATGCAGGACAAAAGTGAATCGATTGATCAGTTTATAATTGATCTAAGAAACATGTCCAAAAACTGTGCCTTTGGAGCAATTGAAGAAGAACTCATTCGTGATCGCATTGTTTGTGGAACCAATTCAGAAAGGGTGAAAGAGAGACTTTTACGTGATGATGAACTAACATTAGCAAAAGCTATAACTGTCTGCCGAGCAGATGAAGAGTCGCGCCGAAACTTAAAAGCGTTTAAAGAAGAAGAAAGTATTCATGCATTACGAAGGAGACAGAAATCGCAAAACAGTCACCAGCAGAATCCGAATCCGAAAAAGAAAGAGGAATTTCAGTGTAGAAAATGCGGAGACCGACATGAAAAACGTAATTGTCCAGCATATGGTAAACGTTGCCGAAAATGCAAGCACTTGCATCATTTCGAGAAATGTTGTCGTTCGAAAAGAAAAATTCATGGATTAGAAGAACGTGAAGCGAACGTAGATTCCGATTGTCCGGATGATTTCTTTGTCGGAAGTATAACGGAAAATAGGAAAACGGAAATTCTTGGAAATGAATGCTACACAACCTACAAGGTTCAAGGTAGGAACATCAAATTTAAAATTGACACAGGTGCCCAAGTTAACATTTTGCCGACCAAGATCTATGAAAAACTATCGCATGTCAAATTGTTTCACACGCATACAACACTTACGAGCTATTCAGGTGATAAATTGAAAGTTAAAGGCAAATGTCAATTAATTCTACAAGATAAGCGCATTGAATTCTTTGTAACTGATACAGAACAATGTCCGCTTCTTGGGTTCAAAGCGTCAAAAGATTTAGGTTTAATTCAGGTCATCATGACTGTTAATTCTGTCAAAGATCCGATCAAAAGCTATCCGAAAGTTTTTAATGGTTTAGGTTGTCTTGAGAAGCCCTACCACATTGAAATAGATAAAAGTGTACCTCCCGTGATTAATGCACCTAGAAACGTACCAGCTGCATTAAGAGCAAAACTGAAAGAAACTTTAAAAGATATGGAAGAAAAAGGCGTAATTAGAAAGGTCGATGAACCCACTGATTGGGTCAATTCTTTGGTCGTTGTTAAGATCCCAAAATCTGACAAACTTAGAATATGTTTAGATCCGCGGGACTTAAACAAAGCTATAAAGAGGGAACATTTTCAACTACCCACGATTGAAGACATTACCACGAGAATGTCAGGTGCGAAAGTTTTCAGTAAATTAGATGCGAATTCCGGGTACTGGCAAATTCCGTTAGATGAAGAAAGCCAGTTGTTAACTACATTCAATTGTCCGTTTGGTCGTCATTGCTTTCTTAGAATGGCTTTTGGACTCCGAAGTGCCCAAGAGGTCTATCAAAAACGCATCGCACAAATATTCGAAAGTCTACCTGGTGTCGAGACTGATATTGATGACATTATTGTATGGGGCAAAAATGAGCAGGAGCACGATGAAAGACTCCAATCCGTGTTACGAAAATGCGAGGAAGTTGGGTTAACGTTGAATTCTGAAAAGTGTCAGTTCAGAATGAATCAAGTTACGTATATCGGTCACACGTTGGGAGCCGATGGTGTCAGACCCGATCCGTTGAAAATCAAGTGCATTACAAACATGCCAGCACCTACCGACAAAAAAGGTGTACAGAGACTGTTAGGTACTGTTAATTACATCAGTAAATTCGTGCCGAATATGTCGTCTGTTACGGAACCGATCAGACAACTTCTCAAAGATGATATTCAGTTCGTATGGCGTGATGAGCAGAAAATCGCGTTCGAGCGTATCAAAGAAGTTCTTACAAAAGATCCAGTACTTGCATATTTTGACGTTTCAAAACCGGTCAAAGTAGGCTGCGATTCGTCACAGTCAGGGTTAGGCGCTGTTCTCATGCAAGATGATAAACCAGTTGCATTTGCATCGAGATCGTTGACCGACACAGAAAAAAGATATGCTAATATAGAACGTGAATTACTTAGCATAGTGTTTGGTCTTGAGCGTTTCAACCAATACACATATGGAAAACACGTAGAAATAGAATCTGATCACAAACCGATTGAGGTCATTGTCCGTAAACCGTTAGCGAACACCCCACCTAGACTGCAAAGAATGCTTCTAAGATTACAGAAATATGACTTTTCCGTAACGTACAAGCCTGGGAAGCAAATGATTATCCCAGACATGTTGTCACGTGCATACATCAAAGATGAAAGTTCCGATAATGACATTTGTGAAGATGTTGAATGCTTCATAAACATGGTCGTTAAATCTATGCCTGTATCAGACAACAAGATGAATGAGATAAGAGATCAAACCGATAAAGACGAAACTTTAAATAAAGTCCGAAAATTAGTGTGTGATGAATGGCCAGAAAGAAAATCTGATATTCCACAAGAAATTTCTGAATATTGGAATGTGAGATTCGAACTATCCGAAAATGAAGGTATACTTTTGAAAGATGAGAAAATCGTTATTCCGTCAACTATGAGAGCTGAAATGCTACGTAGATTACATGCATCACATAGTGGTATCGAGAAAACCCGAAAATTAGCGAGAAATTTCATCTATTGGCCTGGACTCAACAGTCAAATTTCAGACATGATACTAAAATGTGGAATTTGCAATGAACATAAGAATTCAAAGCAAAAAGAACCATTGATGCCGACTGATGTGCCAGAGTTACCGTGGCATACCGTTGGTACAGATCTATTTCACTGGAACAAATCCGATTATCTAATCGTTGTAGACTATCTGTCAAGATATTTTGAAATAGCTAAACTTGACAACATTAGTGCGAAATCGGTAATAACACATATGAAATCAATATTCGCTCGTCATGGAGTACCATCTGTAGTACGAAGCGATTGTGGTAGTCAATACACATCTGCCGAATTCAAAGAATTTTCGAAATCATGGGGATTCGATCATGTAACATCAAGTCCGTATCATCAACAATCGAATGGACTAGCTGAGAAATACGTTGGAATAGTGAAAAGCTTACTGAACAAATCTCTAGCCGATGGGAAGGATCCGTACATTGCATTGTTGGATTATAGAAACACACCAATCAATGATGTTAATTCTCCGTCTCAAATTCTAATGAGTAGAAAACTGAGAACAAACATTCCCGCAACCAAGAACCAACTAAAACCAAAATGTGCCGATCTGAAAACAACTCGTTCAAAAATGACAAACAATCGTAACAAGCAAAAATATTACTATGATCGAAATGCTAAAAGTCAGAATCAGTTCAAAGAGGGACAGTCAGTTAGATACCAAGAGAGTGGAAAGTGGAAAAAAGCGATGATAACTAAAAAATGTGACACTCCGAGATCGTATATACTGGAAAATGAACATGGACATTCATATCGTAGAAACTCAAAAAACATCCGAAACAGCAATGAAAACTTTGAATTTAATAAGTTTGATGAAGAAACAGATGACATTGAACTATCGAAAACAAATGACATTGAACTATCGAAACAAGACAAGGAGACTACTACCGATTCGAATCATCTCTATACAACCCGTAGTGGAAGACAAGTTAGACCGCCGATTAGATTCCAGGATTATGTGTGTAAATAATCTGCGTTGTGCCGTAGGGTCAGAATAATACCCTATACTCAGATAGTTAGGTGTTAGGAAGGCAGGGCAGTCTACCCTGACCTTAGTAGGATTACAGTAATGTTACTTCTTGTATTATATTAAAATAATCAGTTTATTGTTTAAACTTTATTTGGCTTTTATTTGTTTCAAAATTTTATTTTGGAATAGACTATAGATCTACTTTATTTTCAATACACTAAATTTCTTATGGCTGATTATTTTGGTTGGTTTGTAACATAACTGTTAAATTAGTTTGACATCTGTTTGTGTAAATATTTTCATGCTTTTCTACTTTAATGACTTCGTCTTTATAAACACAAATTGACATTTCACAGAACTTTTCATAGTCAATCATTTTTATGTTTCTTCAGAGGGGGTTGTAATGATATGAAGTAATGACTCTTAACACGTGCAGTTAGGACCGCCTTCTAACTGATTGACAGTTATCTTTGTAAAGCTTGAAATTGTATCTCTGGGACATTACTGTTTGTAATCATGTAGATGTTAGTCGTGTTTAATAAATATATAATTTTCATTATGGATTAATTATTATAACACCCTATCGAACTCGTTACACTTTACGATTGGTAAGTTCCCGCGGCGACGCACACTTATTTACCACCTAAGATATATACACAATCAGTAGGTGTAGATAAGAAAACAAAAATAGTTCTATCTAAAACAAAGAACATGTAGTGACAACAATTTTATTGTTTAACACTTAGTACTACTGTACAAAAATACGCGTCTGTGAATATAGTTAAAGATCTTTATAAATTTTAAAAAGAGGTGTCAGTAATATTAATGAATAAAAATATAGTTTATCAGATTATTACATGACATTTTTGATACCATATGCATTATCAGCCCAAGGTTTGATATTGGCCAAGAGCCGCAGGCATATGATATCAAAAATGTCATGTAATGGTTTTTTTATCATATGCTTCAGCAGGGGAAAATGAAATAGACTTGATATCAAAATCTTATCGAGTTCCGGTACCGCTATTCATGTGCTCCGAATTTGTTTTAAAGTCATTGAGATAATATTTTCAGATCACTCACAGTTCGTTTCTATTTGTGTGTAAGTTTTCATTGACTTAAGATAATCCGAAGTATTGTCCATCTCCATGCATTCGTAATCATGCATGTCGTCTTTGTAAACAATTCCGGTAATTTCCGATCATTTACGGAAAGGCATGTGATAACACTTACGGAAAAGCGTGTAATAACATTCGGAAGCAGTTAATAATATTTTGATATCAGCCCGCTTTGCCAATCTGGTAAAATATAAAATTTTTGCCCATTTATTTCTTTTATCATACAGTAAAAAATATTATTATTTACTATAAGTATATGATAATAAAGAATATACTATTATAGCTGAATATATGAATATTTGATTGATTGATTGACGGATTGCTTGACTTCCAGCAAGCAATATTTTAGCTTATTTTCGGGAATTATGAATATTTGATTTTACATACAAACAAAGTACATGTTTAATGATATCGATCTAAGATTTATGTTGAATCAATTTACCCTCAGCACACAAGGAAATTTTCAGGTACACATACGGCAACAGAAAAAGTTTAATAATATTTTTTTTAAACCGCAACAATCTTACTATTTGTGAATGACCGGCGCATTTAGTAAGGTAGGAACTTGATGAAAGTTACATGTATAGGAGTAAGTGCTTTTAAAACATATAGACAGAATTGTTTAAAACTGTGTCGGTTTTTTCAATCGGATGAATGTAAACGCTTTTATTAAGATAAGGTTTAAGTTATTTTTTTTTAAATTTATTTAAAACAGAAGTCAAAGTAATGTTATTTAATCAACGACGTTCCATAACAAAATACATAGCGTTATATATGGATGCTGAATTTTACGCACATGATTGTGCTCCGTTATCAATTGAGTACCTTTTAAATTATTATGTATCTATTAAAACTAGTAAATGCTTTCAATACTGAAGAAAATACTGAAATATAAACCATTCATACCAAGAACAATCATTCAACCCTGCAATGACGACATAAGAAACGATGCACCATACGATAAACCATGCGATAAACGAAACGCTGCACGATACGATATACCATACGATTAGACGAAACGATCTATTAAAACGATAAACGCCGTCTCACCATTTCAATCGTATATCGTATCGTATTTCATTTCGTGCATCGTGCGTACATCGTTCGTATATCGTGCGTACATCGTCCGTATATCGTTCGTTCATCGTTCGTACATCGTTCGTGCATCGTGCGTTTTGTTAACTTAAACGTTCCAGGGACTGTATATTTTATCACATTGTAATACACTTAGGAAACAATCATAAGATAAAACAAACATGTTACCTTTTGATTATATTTGAATTATTGTTTTCAATATAAAGAAAAATGAAGCAATTTTCGTTTTCTTTATATATATTTTAATTCCCAATGTAACTGTCCTTCTTCATGAAGATAATTACAAAATACCGAACACCGACGAAACTGTCAAAAAAGACAACCCACAAATTAAAGTCCGAGAAACCGGCGAACACCACAACCAAACACCAAAAATTTGCCATATTTCAGATGAATCATCATGCGGTTTGTAAAAATAAGACTTTTTGAAATTCCAGCCAATCAGAACCCATTAGTGGCCCTGGAAGCCATGATTAATTTGCAATTGGCTCGAACAACTCAAAATAATAAGATACATATCCAACCATTATTTGGTCATAATTCGGCTTCATTGTGTGGAACAGTTTCTGAGAAGAAGTTGTTTGTAGAAATCAAAGATCAGTTTTAGACAGTTATTTTACAAGTAAGGTAAAAATGCACGTCCTTTAACGGGCCTCTTAATTTTATTTCTTAATTAAATGTATTTTGCGAGTAGACGTTTTGGGAATAAACCAAGCTATACTTAGTATAAATGTACTTACTTGATGTAAAATCAATATGAGGAACTAGGCACGAAACAGAAAACATGTTCTGCAGAGCCTCTCATTTTCCATTTCTAAGTCTCATCCTTATATTGTTTTTATATCAAGTCGATACACTTATATCATACATATTAAACATAAATAGTATGCAACAACACTCTTAGAACAAACATTCTAAAAGGTTAAAACAGTTGTTTAAATTAAGTTATTTTTTCACATCAAAGATAACAGAAACACACATTTGGCATTAAAATGGTCATGGATTTAATATTTAAACGATCAAATGTGGTGGCCGACCTTTCAATAGGACTAAATGGCTCACCATACAATCAATTCAAGTGTAATCAACAATAAGACAACATTAAGCAATAATATGTTCATTCTGAAAAAAATATTTCAGTAAAAGAATTAAAATCCAATATTGTAATACATTAAAAGTGTATGATCAATCTTTCAAAAATACTGATAGTTAATATTCATGAAAGGTAGATAAAACCTTACAGGTCCCGGAATAAAATGGAAATCTGCAAGACAGTAGCCTCATTCGCAAATTCAAAATGGTGGCTATTTATGCTCTCCTCAATATCTAATATGCGGATAAGTCATATTACATCTATTTTCGATACATCAAAGATAACACACATTTGGCATTATATGGTCATGGTTTTAATATTTAAACGATCAAATGTGGTGGCCGAACTTTCAATAGGACTAAATGGCTCACCATACAATCAATTCAAGTGTAATCAACAATAAGACAACGTTAAGGAAAATAAAATAATTGTTGTCCAATATTTCAATGAATTTAAAGTAAATCTTCCGAAAATGCTGATAATTAACATTCATGAAAGGTAGATTAAACCTTATCGATCCCCGGACAAAACGGTATCCTGATAGACATTAGTCTCATTCACAAAATTTAACCATATGGATTGCATCAATCTATCAACCATCACAGTACTTATTTTGTTACCCACTTGAATTAACATCAATGAATAAATTCTAACCTTCTGGTACGAAGTCTCCAAATTAAAAAAAATATATCCACGCTTGTTTCAATGTTGTTAAAGAAAAAGAAGATGTGTTTTACACAAGTGGGATTGCAATCATAATAATACTATAAATATCTTGCTCTCCTCAATAACCGGACTTATCCAATAATACAGATAAATCATATATATATTATATATAAAGTCTAAAGGATATGTGTGTGTGTCCAATAAAAGTAAAACATAACTTTGTTCTGTATTTACACTAGCACTTTCATGTTTACAAACAATCTTCAGGTGTGTACAAACAAAAGTATAGTACGCTATTGCTGAAAGACATCTGGTACTGTATGATAGACTGTGAGTCGAATCCACGCTGTCTACCAATCGAAATAAGCAAAGTAACATTTATGTCGCTTTAGCGACCACTAGATTTGCTTTGCTTAAATTATACATATAACATCTCTCGTGTGTTTTTGTTTTATTTATTTTTTGTTTGTTTGTTTTTATCTTTAACGCCAATTTCAGGAATTTTTAGGAAATTAGTGAGCATTGCTAAAAAAGAATGTCAAAGCATAAATAAAAAAACCTTAATGGGATTAGTTTTTGTTGGAAAACATGAAACAAACGTGATACATATTTCCGATTTACATACATGTCTTCCCGTCACGGTACGAAAGCTCAATAAGCAACGTGCGTGCATTTCCGGAACATGCTATCAAAGTAAATACAGTTTTAATTGATTTTGTATTATAAAATGCAATCATAGATACCACGCTTATACAAATTACTACTAAGTGTGTTTACATATTTATTCAATATTAAAGAAGTGATAGATATATATTTAAACAAATACATTTATTTTCCATATGGACCCTGTTATTTTACCAAGCTTATTTTGTGGAATAATATACTCCACACCATCTTTCAAATTTATGCCTAAAAATCAGCCTATCCATTGTTTCCTTTAGCATCACATGATAGCCGAGTATTTCCCATATATAGTAATAGTTAAGACAATACCCCGTCACTACTAGTTGTCGTTCTTTACGATCAAGTGACAGCCGTGTATTTTCTATACCCTATCACTGCTTTAGTAATACGTTGTTACTACCAGAGTTATCGTTCTGGTAAACAGTTCATAGTTTTTTTTCATTTCTGGAATTATATTTGTTCCTTTTTTAACAAGTCTTGTACAGTTACAATATATAAGTTGATATTTAATTTTATTATATGATACAGTTAATAGCCTGAAATTCTGATCTACAAAAATAATCAGTCTAAAGTCCTGAATCCAATTAAATAATGGATTAAAGGACAACTTCGTAAAAATTAAATATTGATATTTTATTATATTTTGAACGGTTCAATTTATGTGTTGAATTTACCAAAAAATAAAAAATGCATAACAAATGCAGTTATGGAGGTCCGCCATCTAGTCAATATCATACCATACCATAAAGAAAAACTTTCAATCAAAAACAAAAAGCTTAATGTACACATATATTTCATAAGTTAAGTTCATAATGGGGGTTTATTAGTTACATAGTCAGTAGATACTAAATTGTCCTGGTCAGTAGTTTGCCTGACCGGGTATAAAACCTACTGACCAGGATCAAGTCTGGGCGTGTTCACGTTTCTCCAACATTTGATAATTAATTAAAAAATATCCAATATTTCGAAAATATACCCTGCGTCGGCAAAAGTATTACCACGGAAGTATTAGAGACTAGTATAAACGGTCTACTGGTATCTAACTTCAAAAAAAGATATTCGACTCGACAGAGATTATTACTAGCAGACGACGGTGACACACACATTCTTCGCTACATTGTATAACACGTTACCTCACCGTAAACAGCGTAAACGCTGATTCCGTATACGGATACGGGACCTTTTACACTTACCAAATTCAGTTCAGAAAGTTATATAAAAATTACATGCTACATTCCATTTATTAAATACATTTTTTCTTCACTTTAACATTTGAGGACGTATTGTAAACACTTTAAACAGAAAGATAGTAAGACGGGAAGCCATATTCCCCATCATTTTAAGAGTCTTGATAGTTAAGATGCTTGGTTTAACAACTTCGAAGATAGCGAACATTTGATTTTGACAACTACTTTACCAAGTGTAAGGTATAAAAAGAACTACAAAACACCACATAGGACAAGTAAAGGACCACGCTTCAAAAAACCACTTAGGAATATCACAATCCTGGAATGCTCATACAAGTTCTCGATGAACAAAGGGTTTAATAAACAGATAACAAAAGTTGCCAGGGATTCATCCTAGGTAGCTACAGTACTTGCACCCGTAAACGCAACACTTTGACTGATTGATAACTGATTGGTAACGGATTTTGGAACGCTGACGGATCGCTGACTGATTGAGGATGAATACATCCGTCCAAAATTATGAATCCGTCATTACCTAGGTAACCGTCAGCGATCAGTTCAATCAGAGCGATCCACAATCCGTCATTTAATTATATGCATAAATCGGTCAGTTTATTGACGGATACGTATACATTAATAATTTAAAGATAAAACGAATTCTGCGTGATTTGTATATTATATATGCATTTATAATAAAATTTATAATAAAATAAACGCAAGTATTCAAAAGAATAGTTAATACAATGTCTCGTTCTTAAAAATAACACAAGCAAACATATTTAAAGAAAAAATTATTTACTTTATACATGTATTATATAATAAAGCGAATTTCTTTAAAACATGACATATTTGCGGGTTGCGCCCTGTAAACCTTAAAACAACTTCGATTTAAGGCACATCAGTAGCGACGAGGTAAATGTTTAATTTTCTTAATCCTTTATTGATTCTCTTTTTTTGTTTCCGCGATTCGTGATTTCGGCGTATTTTTTTCTGCGGCTTGTTACATGTATATTTTTTGTCGTATATTAAGCAGACTCGACTCGCCCAATCAGTAACAAATTTATTTTCATTTAGGAAAGGACGTGGCCTCTTTTTGACATCATTACTAGTTACTTAAATGTATTCCTACGTGTTTTTATTTAGTCTACAACATTTTAAAATACAATTATAAAACTGTTGTGTATAAACAATTGTTGAACTGTTGAACAAGCATTGTTAATCAAAACAAATTGTTTACTAAACAAAAAGTTGTATTGTAAAATATACAGCGATTCTGGTCACAAGTTTTATTTGACAGGCAATAAAAGAAAATTAAAAAGTATAATTACAATTACGCTGGATTGTTTCATTTATTTCATGGCGTCCATTTTTGTATTGGGTGTGGGGTGGGAGGAAGCCGGAGTACACGGTTAAAACGGACAAGTCAATACAGTTGGAGTCGGGCACACCCTATCTGCAGCCGTTCGAAAATCCGCAACCTGTTTACAGGCATGTAATAACTAGTAGATGACTAACCAATCAGCCACTGATGCCCTAATAACGCCGGTGAGACTTGTCTGTGAATACTGCAGTTAAGCGTAAAGATGTATTACAGATAGACACGTGTTATAGTACCAGATTTTTTTAACAAAACGTCATTAATTCCCTAGGTCTATGAAGATCGGTTTGAACATTGTCATTACAGTCATATCGATAAAAAAGAACCTTTTCAAAACGTACCCTTTAAAAGATTGTCATTCAATTTGAATAACTTATTTCTTCATTGATTGATTGATTGGATGCTTGCTTTTCTTTCAGCGAGGGTGTTCATGACGAGAATAAGTTAAATATCAATTAGATTTGTTTGTTTGTTTGTTTCAATATTGTTTAACGCCACATTCAGCAATTTTTGCAGATATATCATGGCGTCCAGTTTTATTGGAGGAGGAAGCCGGAGTACCCGGAGAAAACCCCGGTCCCTCGGTAGGAAAAGTGGCAATCCTTGTCAATTAAGTCGAGTGCACCCTGCCCACCTTGAGACTCGAACCCGCAACCTCTGTGTTGACAGACAACGTGATCAATAGTAGACTACCATAACCACTCGGCCACCGAGGCCCCTCAATCAATTAGAGAAAGATGGAAAAAAGGGCAAACATTTTGAATTCAACTGGAAAAATAAGTGGTATGGGTATGGGCGGAAAATTTTAAGCCTTCTCCTTTTCGAAATCTACAAGCGAGATGCAAGTACTCTCTAAACACGTCACTATGGTTCGCGGCAATTCTATTATGTCCTGAACCACCCCACCCCCTTCCTAAAAAACGTGATACCTAGTAACTCATTTCAAACACTTCCGAATTTAAAGGAAACCATTTCTACTTATATATCATTAAATACCGAATGACTATAACAGACATCGTAAAATAAACAAATTGTGACGGCTAAAATGCGAAAGCAGAATTGATTTTAAAATTATGCTTACATGTTTGCGTCTTTAACTCGTAAGCTTCTATATACAAACGCGTTTATTGTTTATTTGACATTTACTTCTGTGTAAATTCATGTGACACAATTAGATATTGAATAAATATATAAATAGATGTATTCGCTTTTGTCGTATTATACACCGGAATTCTGAGGAATTGTGGCACAAAAAGACATCTGATCAAACCACGACAAATGATCTTTTTACGCGTTTATAATAAAACAATCTCGACCGTTGTGGTTAAGGTAGCAGTAATCTAGCATTGATCACCGAATTGTCTGTTCGACCCTTACAGTGAGAGGGTGTGCTCGACTCATCCCTAAATTTGCAAAGAGAACCACTTTTCCTGTCGAAGGTCTGCTGTTTCGTTGGGTACTGCAGCTCTTCCTTATAAACACTCGACGCCATATTAAATAGACTAATATAGTGTTTGAAAATAGTGTTAAACTAACTTCAATCATACATACAAATAATGCTTACGCGAAAGCGCGACGTGAAAAAATTTTACTATTCCTCCTTCGTCTTTCTCGCTTTTTCCGCTTTAAAAAATTTCGAAGTCAAATACAAAATGTACGCCTTGTCACGCGAGGTCAAATATTCTTTTAATTCATTGTGTGTGTGTTTTTCTTCCATTTCTTTTTTAAAAATAAAATTGCACTATGTGATGTTTATATTCCGTTACAGATGCATTAGTTATATATTGGGGGAATTTCCATGTATGATTTATAACTTTAGACTCGACTTTTTCCGCTTTAAAAAATTCGAAGACAAAAACGAGACGTACGTCTTGGCACGCGAGGTCAATTTGTTTTAAGTCATTGTGTGGGTGTTTTTTTTTTAAATTATTTTGTTAATAAAATGACACTATGTGATGTTTATATTTCATCACAGATGCATATATAACGGGGGAATTTCCATTCGTATTATTTATAACTTTAGACCTGTTTTTGCCTTATTATTAGGTTAAACGAGCCATAAATGAGGACATAACAGTTGACATTTGTATACTAATATTTGCGAGTGAAACGAATTTCGAAATATTGATTTCACTAACCGGAAGTTGAATGGACGGATTGGAGCGATCAATCCAAATCGATCCGTCAGATCAGTCAAATCGTTCCGAATCCGTCAATTGACGGATCGACGGATTGGGAACGATTTGACTGATCTGACTGGTTGATAACTGATCGCTGACGGATTTTTAAGCCTTCTCCTTTTCGAAATCTACAAGCGAGATGCAAGTACTCTCTAAACACGTCACTATGGTTCGCGGCAATTCTATTATGTCCTGAACCACCCCACCCCCTTCCTAAAAAACGTGATACCTAGTAACTCATTTCAAACACTTCCGAATTTAAAGGAAACCATTTCTACTTATATATCATTAAATACCGAATGACTATAACAGACATCGTAAAATAAACAAATTGTGACGGCTAAAATGCGAAAGCAGAATTGATTTTAAAATTATGCTTACATGTTTGCGTCTTTAACTCGTAAGCTTCTATATACAAACGCGTTTATTGTTTATTTGACATTTACTTCTGTGTAAATTCATGTGACACAATTAGATATTGAATAAAATATATAAATAGATGTATTCGCTTTTGTCGTATTATACACCGGAATTCTGAGGAATTGTGGCACAAAAAGACATCTGATCAAACCACGACAAATGATCTTTTTACGCGTTTATAATAAAACAATCTCGACCGTTGTGGTTAAGATAGCAGTAATCTAGCATTGATCACCGAATTGTCTGTTCGACCCTTACAGTGAGAGGGTGTGCTCGACTCATCCCTAAATTTGCAAAGAGAACCACTTTTCCTGTCGAAGGTCTGCTGTTTCGTTGGGTACTGCAGCTCTTCCTTATAAACACTCGACGCCATATTAAATAGACTAATATAGTGTTTGAAAATAGTGTTAAACTAACTTCAATCATACATACAAATAATGCTTACGCGAAAGCGCGACGTGAAAAAATTTTACTATTCCGCCTTCGTCTTTCTCGCTTTTTCCGCTTTAAAAAATTTCGAAGTCAAATACAAAATGTACGCCTTGTCACGCGAGGTCAAATATTCTTTTAATTCATTGTGTGTGTGTTTTTCTTCCATTTCTTTTTTTAAAATAAAATTGCACTATGTGATGTTTATATTCCGTTACAGATGCATTAGTTATATATTGGGGGAATTTCCATGTATGATTTATAACTTTAGACTCGACTTTTTCCGCTTTAAAAAATTCGAAGACAAAAACGAGACGTACGTCTTGGCACGCGAGGTCAATTTGTTTTAAGTCATTGTGTGGGTGTTTTTTTTTAAATTATTTTGTTAATAAAATGACACTATGTGATGTTTATATTTCATCACAGATGCATATATAACGGGGGAATTTCCATTCGTATTATTTATAACTTTAGACCTGTTTTTGCCTTATTATTAGGTTAAACGAGCCATAAATGAGGACATAACAGTTGACATTTGTATACTAATATTTGCGAGTGAAACGAATTTCGAAATATTGATTTCACTAACCGGAAGTTGAATGGACGGATTGGAGCGATCAATCCAAATCGATCCGTCAGATCAGTCAAATCGTTCCGAATCCGTCAATTGACGGATGGACGGATTGGGAACGATTTGACTGATCTGACTGGTTGATAACTGATCGCTGACGGATTTTGGAACGCTGATGGATCGCTGACGGATTGATAAAAGTGTTGCGTTTTCAATCTCAAGTACTGTAACACCTGTATCATCATAGTATTTGTCTTATTGGTATTAGGTCATAAACATACTAGGCTGCTTTGTTTTTTTTAACTTGCTGGGACTAGTACAGCTAAACTAAACATTTTTAGATTAATTCGGTGCTGAGAAGAATATTATTGATTCTTTCGATATAGTCTTTGTCTAAATTTACTGCCGTGACATTTCGAAAATTATTTTAATTTTAAGGGTTTTCTATTTTTAAGGTGTAGGTAGCCTTAGCCGGCGGATTTGGTATAACGTTTCTGAATTTTGATGATACAAGCACTCCAACACCTTAAAGATTTGGATTTTAAATATTGTCTGGGTTTAACGTTAACGCCACTGATGAGTCTTCATGGCGTACTAAATTATATAAACCTTGGTATATTTGATATCATTATTTTTTTTTTCATCAAAACGAAGTATTTTTTATTATTAAATCAATCGAAACATGTAAATCAAGTGTCAGAGTCTTGAACAGCGTATTGTCAGTTGGCGTCTTCAGAAAACCGTAAATACGATCCCATTTGACCACACTAGTTCCTCTAATTAGAGTAGTTGCACGACAGCGAAATACGATATCGTTCGATTCCAGTACTTTTGATTTACAAGGTCCAGTTTCAACCAAATCAATTACAACCACATACCTGGTGCCTTTTTTAGTCTACTACTAAAATTACTTGCTAAATAATCGAAACCCTGGTTTCGTGGCATGAATACATTTTTTGTTTGGTTGATGTTTTACGCCACTTTTAGCTATATCATGGCGTCCGGTTTTTATTGGAGGAGTCGGAGTACCTGATATGTAATGTGAAAGGAATTGTGAAAGGAAAATACCCAGAAAACACAAATTAGCAATGGAAAACAGTCGGATGTACACCTTTACGTTTTTGGGGCTAAAATATTGATATGCTCATTTTTATAAAACAAAACGGTTTTGTGTACGACAAAATGAAGTATAAACATATCATAAAGTGACTTGGTATTTACCTTTGACTTTGTCAGAAAGATTTACTGCATTGCAAAAAGGTAGACATTATACGTTTCTTATATAATTTAAGTAAAGTTTTATGGGGTAAGCAACTTAAAATTTATTTGAGAAACAATTGAGTTTATTTTCACATGACCTTTCTCCTACCTTTTTACATAATCTCTTATACAATAATCAACATGTTTGCAACAAAATACTACTAAACTAAAATTATAAATTTTAATTCTATTATTTTTCACTAAATATTATCTCCCCCCTGTACTGGTGATTTTAAAAGCTGTTTAAATACAAGAACATACCCTTGGATGTAGGGTAACCCAGTTACCACGACTCAACAATCATTATTTTATTTAATATCTGGAGGATGTCGTCCAAGTTCAATGTATACAAATAAATTGGGAGTTGTTATTATCAATGCCAAGAATTCTTTATAGAACTGAGTACTACGCTGCTATATAAAGAATGGAAGCTACTAAAGGACACAACAAATATTTAGATGTAAGTTTATAGGCAGCTTGATGGTCGAAATTTTGTAATATACAGTTTTTTTAGACCTTTGGAGCTCGTTCAATCAATTTCCTTTTAGCCAACAAAACTACCATTATAATGCTTATATGAATAATCATACATGTAACTGTATGTAAGTTGGTAATTTATAGCTCGTTGATCATTTCAATTGGTGACACACCAAAGGAGTCTAGATAAGTAGGTAAATCATCCATAAAAATCGCAAATAATAAATGTGCTAAAGTTTCTCCTTGCAAGTTAGTTGTTTCACTTGAAAAAAACTAAATAGACTATCTTTTTACAAACACAAGGGTTCATGTTTTAAAAATATTCTTTTAAATATTTAGACATCTTCTATTTATATTGCTTTGAACATTTATACCATGATCCATATTTATGCCAATCTAATTAAAAGTATACCTAACACTTGCTCCCCCCTTTTTGCTATGGTCGCTGCTTTACAACGCAGCGACCAATAACAAAATGGGGGGAGCAAGTAAAAGATTTAATTTTATTAGATTGTATCCGCCCACTTTATCTAATGCCTTGCTTAAATCTTCAAATGTATATAGATTTTTTATACTTATTTATTGTTATTTGTTTGTTTGAATGATGTTTAACGTCATTTTGACCAATTTTTCAGCTCTCTCATGGCGTCTAGTTTTTATTGAGGTAGGAAGCCGGAGTACCAGGAGAAAACACCTGACCTGCGGTAGTAAAACTGGTAATCCTTGTCGGTTAACATAGGAGTCGATTGCACCCTTCCCGCAGTGAGAATAAAACCCGTAATCTCAGTGTTGACAGACCAACTGATCAATAGTAGACGAACTACCTTAACCACTCGGCCACTGAGGCCCCTAATTTATTCTTAGATTCGGGATTATTATATACTTCTATTTCTGATGCTGTTACATGTATAGCACTATTGAGGAAGGATTTGTAATTTCCGGACTGAGTCACTTGCTCCTTGCAGCGCTCCTTATTTCGGAAATCTTCTGAATTTGGAAAAACATTAAAGACACGATGGACTTAAAACCCACAGTAAATTCCATTTTAATAATTTAAACATTTTACCCAGGGTTAATGAAGGACCTCATCATAGTTATGTCCTGGTTTTGTAACTTTTTTCCAAAAGGTTATTGGCTGATACATCCATTACAATCACGCAATTTGAATTGTGTTAAAAACTAGCTTACTAAAGAATTCGTGTTTTGCGTATATCTTATTTGCGTGCTAATTTTATGTTGTTTCAAATATATCAATCAATCAATCAATCAATCAATCAATCAATCAATCAATCAATCAATCAATCAATCAATCAATCAATCAATCAATCATTCATTCATTCATTCATTCATTCATTCATTCATTTCAGCTATTTGAGAGACAAAGCACCCGTCGTCTAAAGGAGTTCATTGGAGTAATTTTCTACTATTGAAATACATAAGCAAAAATTACTAAATAAATATTTTAAAAATGGCCACGATTGAACCTTTTTTTCGCGGAACATACGCAGTAATTTGATTGTTGTTTAATATTTAGGGAGAACACATTCAATTTAATTAGAGCGACAGGAGTTTACCCAAATAAATACAACATATATGGTTTTAAAATAGAAACAATCAGGGCATTTTGATTGCTTCTGTCACTGACGGTAAACGGAGGGACTACAAGTTGAGCCTTGTTCCGCGGGGCCCTGCAAGCTGGTCTGATTAAGTTTTCTTCATTGCATCGTTTGTTAACATTAGATAAACATTTAACACTTAGCATCGGAATGATAAATATCCATGAAAAACAGTAAGTCCTAACAATTTCAACATAAATCCAAAAATTATATTTTCCATTTTCGTTACTTTCAGTGTAACAGGAAGTGAATACAAACACTTTAGAGTTGTTGAACGGAAATTAAAATTAGTATTTATACATTTAGGTATGTTGAAGTTACAATTAATTCTGAATCATCAAAAATGCCAAAAAATTAAAAAAAAATATCTGATAACTTTGGTCATATTATATAGTGCATATCAGCACAGAGCATACATATGTAGCATATCAAATCGCGCTGTTAAAGTTAGATAATTTCAATTGAACTTACCACCATTGGAAAAATAAATGTTGATTGCATACAGTAGAAGTCCTAACAATTTCGACATACATCCAGACATTTTATTTTCCCTATTCTCCTATGTACCAGGAAGTGAATATGATATTTGCCCCTTGTTTCCCGGAACACAGTAAATATAAACACTTGGCTTAAGAATTTAAATACACTTAGATGTGTTTACCTATCGGTTAAAAGTTAAAGGTTTATAAGGTAAAATGCTTGAATTAGTACATAACATTTAACCAGAGATGACTTGAACTGATCTTCCTGAACAAATTAGAATACTTTATGTTTATGCTATAAGTAGACAGGATACAGATTAGTAGTGTCAAGCAACTGATCTCTACTCTAATGATCGCTAGATTTGTCATATCGTGGGGGGAATGGTATATGTATTATATTCTCAGATTCGCCGAAAGTAAATATATAGTGAATGGGAGCGAGTGAAAAATACATCTGAATGTCATAGTATGTGTGTCTTCAGACTATATACTTCTTTCAGGGGGTTTTGACTTCCCCCACCTTCCACATCTACCTTTTTGTCCCATTTATAGCTGATATTCTCAAAACTGCTTCAATCTATGACATTTGTTTTTAATATTTAACAGGAGGCAAATTAACAAAATAAATAAATTAAAATGAATATGTTTTGTTTTTTAAGTAAGTAATTAAATTTAGATGCAACATATTCTTTTATTTTGGTTAATGCTAAAACGAGTGCGAAATACGGTTTTTTGCATTAAAACATTATCAACAGAGGTGGTGGTCACATTTTGTCATATGAAAACGTGTTTTATGTTCCATTGATCCAAATGTTAATGGAAAAATGTGGTACATGTAGCTAAACTGTGTATTGAATATAAATTTTAAGGTAATTTGATCAGATTTTTCAGTGAGGTTTTTATAAAATCATCAATCAAAATCAGCTGTTTCATGTGAGTAAAACGGACAAATCATTAATATGTACCTTCAATGGAGAAATTCTGACACTGTAACGAATAACAAAACATCAATGTGACATATATATTTGTCAAATAGAAAAACACAGGCAAAACACATGTTATCTGTCTCGATTCCACATAATTTTGTTGACAAAGAAGCTGCCATTTTTATGCATAAGAGAGATCTAAAGCTAGGAGTCAAATGGTCCTATAGGCAGTCTCGGGATTTTACTACTATAACAAGAATGAAACTCAAACATTATCAGGGATCACCACACTGAGCGAAGTGGGCGACAAAGTCGCCCTATTAGGACCTGCAGTCGCCCTATGGCGCCTCAAAAGCGAAGTCGAAGTCGCCCGATTGTTCACAGAAGATACTTGTATATTATCTGGTCCATATAATTCACCCAGACTACCAATTTATCAGTAAATGCGTAATTCCAATAACAAACGGCAAACAATATGCGTATTAAACATGTTTTCAAAGGATTTACGTCTTTCAAATTGATTACGCACCATTTGTTTATTTACCGGATGTTACTTATTACAGGAAGTGATCAACGAAGAAATCTAATGTACAACGACCAATAATTAAAAACCGCATTTTTTTCATAAAGAAACACTTTCAATTGGTTTCAAACTTTAGTTCTTTCAAAGTGTATTGTATTTTAAAAATTTTCTTTGATAAATATATATGAGCTGCACTTGAAAGAATAAAGATGTATAGTAATTATTGACATCACGATAAGTTCTGTAGATGGCTGTCCCATAAAGCAATTTTGATCAGCACAACTTTAAATTTGTCCAAGTGGAAGTTTGCTGAACAGAAGAATTATTTCTGGATTTAATGTTGTTATTTTATCTATCTTCTTTGAAAATTTTGCTCAGATAAACATGACATGTTCAGAACAAACTGTTAGAAATATTATGATGTATACAAGAACTTCATGAATGATGTTTATGTCTACACATATACAAATATTTTAAGTTGATCTATTTTTATTTGTGAATACCTTGTATGGCTACAAGTACTTAAGTAGATAGAAAAATAGTCGCTATATCTGGTGTTTTTTTCATTGATTTTATAATGATAAAAGTTATGTGCTATTTGATATTGCATACTATGAATAATAATGTAAAATAAAAAAAACTTAATCTACGTGTGTTATGGTTTAAAAATACAAGAGAAATACATGTAATCCTGGAAATCCACAATTATAAAAAAATGATGTAAATAATGAAAAATGTATGTAACTACTGCAATACTTAATTGTTTGTACGGTCCCCTTGACTTCTCCCTAATGTCTCCCTGAAGTCTCTCTATCAGGGCCTCACGTCTCCCTGTTTAGATGCCAGGGAGAAGTCATTCTTCCTTCTTTTTTAGAGTGTGGTGACCCTTGATTATATATATTTCTTTTCAATAAACATGACACTATTTACAGATCCACAGACAATTCAAAAATGTTTTGCTTTTAACCCGTCCTATTCAAATATTTTAATTGATTGTACAATCACGTTGACCCAACAGTACGCAAGCCTATTAGTACTTTAGGTGGTATTTTTTAAACTTGTTATTAAAACTATGCTAACTTGTTATAACGATTAAGTTAGCCTCTTATATTAACTAAGCTAACCTGTAATAACTACTTAGCTTAATAGTAATTAACTAGCTTCGTTAACTTGTTATAATGACTTCAATCCTTATCCAATCAATGCACTAGAGAAGAAGTTGTATGTCGTTTTTACTTTGACCTTGGTATCAAATATTCTGATATAGAATTTTTGAGAAAAAAAAAACATAACATCATTATAAATATGACAACTTTGTAAAGACTGTTCAAAAAGGAGGGTTTATTCAGACTCAAATTTGAGTGATATTCTTGAAGCAGCTAATTTATCCAGGAACAACTTGATAATGGTAGCCATTTGGGATATCGATTCATGCAAGATGTATTCAAAATTCAATGTGTGTAACAAGCGATACTATGAGCATCCTTGTGCAGATATAAGATAAAGAGGGGTGTCCTGCAGGGAAGTTAATCACTAGAAAGACTTCAACTAAAAGTACATCTACTTTTAAATATGCAAGAGACTGTTATATGATATACTCCTTTCTGTGTGGCGACGACACATGTATTAAAGAGGTGTTTAGAGATGAACCGGTGGTAAAAACAGTAACTGAAGTGTCGAGCTCATTTAATGCGAATTGTAATCTGACTGAAATGCGAGTCATGATACAAAACTTGATTAGTAGAGAAGATGATCTAGACAAATCAAAAGTTGACAAACAAAAGCATATTGATGCGCTACAAAAAGAAAACGATAAACTGAAACTCGAAATCGCAAACATAAAGGAAAACTTTGATCAACATGTCAATGTTACAGGTAGAAAGTTGACACAACACGTCTCGTCACTAAGACATCTCAATCAGCAATCCAAATCTGTCAGTGAATTTGACTATCACTCGTATTTACGAAGAGACAAACAAATTGAAGATGAGCTTGTACGACACGAAAATTGTGCATAACGATACAAAAAACTATTAGTGATTTAAAGATCAATTGTCAACAGTCTTATGCATCAAGGGCTACCCCGAATAGTACCCCAGCTAAAGGCAGTGAACACATGTCTGACCAAGTAAATAAATCACCTGAGCGCACTCAGGGTATGACTAACGGTAATGTTGATAAACTTGAGTCTCAACGTACTTCCGAAATAACAGTAAACGACACCGGTACGAAGTCTTTTAAAAAGCTAAGCGATGATACCAATACCGATATAAATAAAAAACTAGAGGCTAGAAACTCCGTCGGAACCTTCGCTATGCCGATCAACAACATTGAAAAGAACGCCATCCGCAATTTAAATACTAGGGATAAAGACCGTAATGTTTCAACGACATACAAGATCCCGGTTAGAGTACAAGGGTCTACTAGCAACCTTAAATCTACCAATGAGAACTTTTTCACTGGTGTCACGAGAAAGAAAACCGCAAGGTTTTATTTGTCTGGTATCGATGTCAAGTCAACACATTCCGGAATATTAGCTCACTTAGAGAGTAGGAATATTGAAGTTACGCACTTAAAATTGTTCAGACGTGACAATTCGAGATACATATCAGCTAAACTTAATGTTGCAGTGCGATGTGCAGCTGCAATTGAAGTGGACCATTTTTGGCCAAAAGGTGTGTACTGTAGACGTTGGTACAGCAGCAGAGAGTGGCACAGCCGCTATACCGAAGAGCAACCCACATCTTAAGAACAATGTACTCAGTAATATTATGTAAACCTGTAATTAAAACAGTTTCTTTTTCTGTCATGTTTTTGACATCAACAATAGTATTAATGATGAACTTTTCTACTTTATCTTGGAATGTGCGAGGAATAATGTCCTCAACTGTGTGTTTAAATAAGTTATTGAACTATCATAAAATTGATATTTGCGTATTATCAGAGCACAAATTAAAAGAACAATCATTATTTTTTCTGCATACTATTGAAACGGGTTATAAATGTATTTGTAAAGCTGATTTTTTACCTAATGAGTATAATGCATATCATGGTAAAGGCGCCGTAGCCATATTGTATAAATCAATATTAGATTTTCAGAATGTAAGTGAAATTTCAGATATAGCCTCTGAACGAATAGTTGGGTTAGAATTAAAGCATAAAAGCAGAGGTTCATTATATATTTTTGCAGCTTATCTTCCTGCTGATGAATCTATTGAAAAATATAAAACTGAAGTTGACATACTTGATAGTCTGTTTAATTACTATTCTAAATTTGGGTCTGTTATTGTAGCTGGTGATCTTAATGCTAGCTGTCTTAAGAAAGATGTAGGAAAAACAAACAAATATAAATCTCAGTATTTATGTCGTTTTGTTACACAGAATAACATGTCAACACCTGAAAAGAAAATTAATGTAATTGGTCCAAACTATTCTTTTATCTCAAAAGAAACTATGTTAGATTATATTTTGCTAGATGAATCTCTAGAAAATAGTATTGTATCTTATGAAATCCTTGCTGATGGATCTTTCAGCAACACCTCCGACCATTTACCTTTGTTAGTTAAATTGAGCATTGATATATGCCCCCATATTGTGTTGACTCCCAGTAGCAGATTCCCCGCCTGGCACAAGATAAACGACACACATGTGAAAAATTACCAAAATGAACTGATTAATTCAATGGAAACCTTAATTCGAAAAATGGAATCAAAAAAGTAGATATTGACTCTTGTTATGTTGAACTTGTAAATGAACTTCACCGCGCTGCGAAAATAACATTACCAAAATGCGGTTTTAATCCTTTTACAAAACCTTACTGGAATGCGGAAGTTAAAGCTGCCCATGACTCTGAACGATATATGCGAAAAATTTGGATAGAAAATGGTAGGCCAAGAGGCATGCAGTTTGATTAATATAAAAACTACAAGCAAGCGAAATATGAGTTTAGACGTGTTCAGCAGTATGCAAGTGAGCAATATATAGAAACTTGCTTCAGTGATATAAATGAAGCAGCGGAATGTGACCTCCGCCTTTTCTGGAAACTTGTCAAACGTTTCAAACCAAGTAAATCCAAAATATATCCAGAACTTTGTCATAATAACATTATTTACAATACACCTGAGACGATAGCTAAAGCATTCGCCGACTACTTTACCGAACTTTATAAACCTGATGAAAACAGTATTTTCGACGAGGTAACTAAATTACACGTTGAATCTGCATATAAAGACATTATTAATAAAGAAAGTGACTCAAATGAACAGTTACCAGGAGGAGAAATCACTGAACATGAAGTGTTGCTTATTGTGAGACAGTTGAAACGATGTAAAGCCAGTGGATGCGATATGGTACAACATGAACACCTAATATATGGCGGTCAAAGTGTTGTTAAGGCGTTATCAAACTTATTCAACCTTATTGTTAAACATGGAAAATTACCGAATGAATGGAAATATGGACTTGTCGTACCGATTTTTAAAGGTGGTGATAAATCTAAACGATCACCTGACAACTATCGTCCAATTAGCTTGCTCTCTTGTGTACTTAAAGTCTTTGAGCATATTATTCGGAATCGTTTATTGGACAATGTTTTTAGCGATAAGCATTTCCCCAATTCCCAACAGCAGGGGTTTCAAAAACAGTTAAGTTGTATGACTGCTTCATTTAACTTACATGAAACCATTTTTTATAATCTTGAAATGTCGAGCAAAGTATTTGTTGCCTTCCTGGACAGCAGGAAAGCGTTTGACACGGTTTGGAGGGTCGCCCTTATGTATAAGTTACATAAACTGGGTGTCAGGGGTAAAATATGGAAAATCATAAACGATTTTCATGTTAATATCAAAAGTGCAGTTGTAGTAAATCAAACCCAATCATCCTTTTTTCCTGTCCAAGAAGGAGTGAGACAAGGGGGTGTGTTGTCTGGTTTATTGTACTTAGTATTTATTGATCAATTACTGTTTGAAATCGAAACATGTAATAAGAAAACTGGTATTTTAAATATTAATAGCCGTTGTCCCTGCCTTGCTGATGACGTTTCATGTATTGCCACAACCCCAACAGGTCTCCAACGTATGTTTGATGCGTGTACTTACTATGCCTACAAATGGAGATTTAATTTTAATGCAAAAAAATCACATGTTATGCAATTTTATATTAATTCTAGAGAAGCTAATATTCAATATTGTTGGTATATAAGTAATGAACTTGTTCCAACAACTGACACACACTCTCATTTAGGTATCGAAATGAACTCTAACCTACGATATAGCGAACGGATTGAAAACCTTTGCCGAAAAGGTAAAAATACTTTCTTTGCGACTCGTGCTATCTATACTAAAGATACGAATCCGTGTGTTTCTCTACACATATACAAAACTGTTGTGCTACCAACTGTACTTTATGGCTGCGAAGTTTGGTCGAATTTGAAAAACAGTGATATTTCTATACTTGATAAACTCCAACATTTTATAGTGAAATATATATTGAACTTAAAAGTGACGACTAGATCAGATATGTGTCAAAGTTTACTTGGACTCCATCCAATTTTGACTTATATAGATAAGCGAAAACTAAGTTTCTTACAGAAGCTATGCAACATGGAGGACGAACAATTGTCGAAAAAGATTTTCCTAACAAGACTTTTTTCGTACTTTATCGACAATAGTCGCACTCAGCATGGATATATACCTGACATAATTAAAATACTGGTGAAATACAAACTAGAAGAATTTTTATCTAACTTTATGACACATGGACATTTTCCGAGCAAGATGATATGGAAATCGATCGTAAAAAACAGTGTTGAAAAAGTCCAAACTGAAAATTGGTTAAACCGTGTGAATAATCATGATGACTTTCTCAGATTTATTAACATTCATAAGTCGGTTAGTATTGCTAATGTTTTCAAAACAGCCAAGTGTACTAGAGAAGTCCGAACATCTTTATTTATTACTAAGTTGATAACTGACATTCCAAATTCTTCCGCGGGACTATGCATTATATGTAATAGACACCATGTAGATTTATATGTCCATGCTTGTTGCAATTGTCCGTCAACATATAACCTACAGGATCTGTGGTGGAATATGGTTACTGAACACTACCCGTTGGAAATGTTTGTTGAGCTTAATGCATACGACGAAGAACAACTCTATCAAGTGCTGTTAGGAAGCATACCAGACACGTTTCAAGATGTAATCGATGCTGAAAACTTTACGAAATTAAACCATGCGCACATTATTCAATGCATCGCTGAATATAACAGAACTCTTAAGTCGTGTACATAATATGAAACGTCACCAGTAACGTATAAAATGCATGCAACGTAGTTATATTTATATTTTGTTTCATTTCATTTTATTATATTGTGTGTAAATATACATGCTCATAATTATGTTTGATTGTACATTGTTTAATTCATAATTAATTTCATATGGTATTAATCTCATTATGAGGAATTAAAGATATGAATGAATGAATGAATGAATGGTCCATATAATTCACCCAGACTACCAATTTATCAGTAAATGCGTAATTCCAATAACAAACGGCAAACAATATGCGTATTAAACATGTTTTCAAAGGATTTACGTCTTTCAAATTGATTACGCACCATTTGTTTATTTACCGGATGTTACTTATTACAGGAAGTGATCAACAAAAAAATCTAATGTACAACGACCAATAATTAAAAACCGCATTTTTTTTCATAAACAAACACTTTCAATTGGTTTCAAACTTTAGTTCTTTCAAAGTGTATTGTATTTTAAAAATTTTCTTTGATAAATATATATGAGCTGCACTTGAAAGAATAAAGATGTATAGTAATTATTGACATCACGATAAGTTCTGTAGATGGCTGTCCCATAAAGCAATTTTGATCAGCACAACTTTAAATTTGTCCAAGTGGAAGTTTGCTGAACAGAAGAATTATTTCTGGATTTAATGTTTTTATTTTATCTATCTTCTTTGAAAATTTTGCTCAGATAAACATGTTCATAACAAACTGTTAGAAATATTATGATGTATACAAGAACTTCATGAATGATGTTTATGTCTACACATATACAAATATTTTAAGTTGATCTATGTTTATTTGTGAATACCTTGTATGGCTACAAGTACTTAAGTAGATATAAAAATAGTCGCTATATCTGGTGTTTTTTTTTCATTGATTTTATAATGATAAAAGTTATGTGCTATTTGATATTGCATACTATGAATAATAATGTAAAAAAAAACTGAATCTACGTGTGTTATGGTTTAAAAATACAAGAGAAATGCATGTAATCCTGGAAATCCACAATTATAAAAAAAAATGATGTAAATAATGAAAAATGTATGTAACTACTGCAATACTTAATTGTTTGTACGGTCCCCTTGACTTCTCCCTAATGTCTCCCTGAAGTCTCTCTATCAGGGCCTCACGTCTCCCTGTTTAGCTGCCAGGGAGAAGTCATTCTTCCTTCTTTTTTAGAGTGTGGTGACCCTTGATTATATATATTTCTTTTCAATAAACATGACACTTTTTACAGATCTACAGACAATTCAAAAATGTTTTGCTTTTAACCCGTCCTATTCAAATATTTTAATTGATTGTACAATCACGTTGACCCAACAGTACGCAAGCCTATTAGTACTTTAAGTGGTATTTGTTTAACTTGTTATTAAAACTATGCTAACTTGTTATAACGATTAAGTTAGCCTCTTATATTAACTAAGCTAACCTGTAATAACTACTTAGCTTAATAGTAATAACAACTAGCTTAGTTAACTTGTTATAATGACTTCAATCCTTATCCAATCAATGCACTAGAGAAGAAGTTGTATGTCGTTTTTACTTTGACCTTGGTATCAAATATTCTGATATAGAATTTTTGAGAAAAAAAACATAACATCATTATAAATATGACAACTTTGTAAAGACTGTTCAAAAAGGAGGGTTTATTCAGACTCAAATTTGAGTGATATTCTTGAAGCCGCTAATTTATCCAGGAACAACTTGATAATGGTAGCCATTTGGGATATCGATTCATGCAAGATGTATTCAAAATTCAATGTGTGTAACAAGCGATACTATGAGCATCCTTGTGCAGATATAAGATAAAACAGGCATCGAGTTTTGATTATATAACGCATAAGATTATATAACGCGTCTGGACCAAGCTTTCTCTAGCATATAGATTTATACGATAAGTTGAAGAAATTTGGTATTTGCATTATTGGATGTATTGATGGGTTCTCTAGAAACATCATATAGCTGTGTTCTATTCAAACAAGCCTGAACATATGGCCTCGACAAAGATATTCACTTTTCCTTACAGTATAAATATTTGGCCTATTATTTAATCTTATAATTGTAACCTCATTTACATTTTGGTCATTAAATAAAAATTCTGTTATGTTAACCTAAATTACATTTCTTGTCCGACCTAAACTTTTCTTAAATTTTATTTCTTCCCCTACTCCTATCCATAGATATGAAGAACAAATCTGTAAAACTTCCGGGTTGGGGCGGGGGCCTGTGGGTAACTCCAAGTATTTTAGGGTACAGGTGTGCAACCCAGAAATGTTTTACCCACCCATTCATATATACGCCTGCTAATAAAAGATACATATTCATATATTTATAATGCATTTATGTGAACTATTCATGTATAAGTATCTTTGAAAAGGCAGATTCAATATTTATCCTAAAATTCTTATATATTTATGCATATATAAAAAGATAAATAGTTAATCCGAGTTCGTATTCTTGTTGACCGTTTTTGGTGTTATTGGTCTACTGAAGTTCTGGTGTCACTGTCAAATAAATTGCAAATTATAGGCTATTGAGATAGGACCTCT
Organism: Limnoperna fortunei; assembly: GCA_944474755.1. Taxonomy (NCBI): domain Eukaryota; kingdom Metazoa; phylum Mollusca; class Bivalvia; order Mytilida; family Modiolidae; genus Limnoperna; species Limnoperna fortunei. Next base: position 10,767,604 of record OX104120.1, on the reverse strand, counting down.
TGTAAAAGTACACCTTATCATATATGCAACATCAAATTTCCGCTCTTCTCACATATTTCATATCCCAAAAGTAGACCCTCTGGGGCCACACACATGTACCTACCAAATTTATAAGGGAAGTTAACCCCCACCCTTTTTGGTAAAACTAAAACCCTCACAAAAAGTGCACTAAGCAGATATCAGACTGTTGGTTTTGTTAGTTGTTGTTGGTGGTGTTTCTTTTTTGTTTTTTTTTTTGGCGGTGGGAGGGGATTAGTTGTTGTTTGTTTAATTAATGAATACCATAATATATAATGTTCAACATGTAAGTCTACAGAGAGAAAACATGTCACAATAAAAAACCAAAAAATAAAGTGACCCGGGATGTAGGCCTTTCGGGAATCAGGCTAGAAAAACTTATGCTTAGAGGATTTACAGGGGTTTGGTCCAAATCACGTTTTTTATCGACACTTCCAGTTACTTAGGCCTAAGGAGTAGGTTACATTGGCAAAACAAATTAATATTATTGAAGCTTTTAGCTTAAGGAATCTGATTTATTGAAGGCTTGAATTGAAGGCGTCACATTCAAGACTGCTGGCTGTTTTCTAATGTTGGTTTTTTTTTAAATTGCCGTATATATACGTAGCATGTGTCGCGTACACTTATTCCATATCTCATTTTCTTCTTTTAGGTGCATTTTAAGGCAAAAGAACAAAATCAAAAGAACGTGAAATTCCTTGCAATCTGTATTTTATCACAACTATATTGAACTAAATAAGCTTGTTTTTTTTACCATTTTTGAAATCACGATGAAAGTACATCAGCAAAAAAAATCTTTATTGTGGACAGTGTCGGACCGTTAATAGCATATAAGTTCCCTGTTATGGACCGACGTATCACTTTTATTATATAAACCATGCCTGTATGTAAATGTCTCACCGATAACTCTAACCTACAGTCTGAACCTTTCCTTACAAATGACTGAAGTACTCTGAATCGAGTTTATATAGCTGTATAATAAGTTGTTATAACACGTTAACTATGTTGTTATAACAAGTTAGCTAAATTGTTATTACAAATGCTAATTTGCTTTTACAAGTTATTAAACAAGTTATTAAATATAACATCTTACATTAGTACGAGTGGGTTACGGTATTTCTCAAGTCGAGATAGTTAAATTATGGAATTTTAAGTCAGAGCCTTGGCGAGGACTTAAATTGCCATAATTTAACTTTCAAGATTGGAGAAATCCGATGATTCAAGAGTACTAATGTAACATTCTGTTTCTCTAATTTTAAAAAGTAGTAAATTTGCGAAATGAAGTACGAATTCCCCCAACCCCAATTTATGTTCTTGACTTGAATACGCGGTAAATGGAAGGTGTTTTGTTTTTAACGTCATGGGTTCTCATTGTGGCGTTATTATTTTTAACCAATCAACTGCTGAGAACAACAGATTCACTGGTGACGAGAACTATATTTTAAACACCGGTCAAACGGTTGAAATATTACGTCACAATTAGAGAAGTTGTTATTACAAGATATTAAGGTGTTGTAACAAGTTAACAAAGTTGTTATATCAAAATTAACAAGGTTGTTATTACAAGTTAGCTAAACTGTTATTACAAGTTAGCTAAGTTGTCATTATAAGTTAGCTATTGTTATTACAAGTTATTAAGCTGTTATAACAAGTTAGCGTAGTAAGAAGTTAACAAGTTAAAAAATATCACATACGGTACTAATAGGTTTCCGTTCAACAGTTCATTCACTGCCATAATGTTTTCTTTTGTAACGTAACATTTAAAAATTTGAACGACATATGCGAACATATGTTTTCTGTTCTAGTATAACTTTTCCTATATTTTATTAAAGGCTGAACATTCCTATATTTAGATACTTACAATTACTCAAAACAATTGTTTTCATCTGTTTTTCAAAGGTAAAAAGGTGACACTTTTGGACGCAATTCTACTCGTACGATTAAAACTTTTGTATTCGAAAATACAAAAATTATTCAAATAAAAGTTGCTTTATGACAGAATAATCAAGCCATCCATTATTTAAGAGAATAGGCCAGCGTACATGTGACTGTAAATAAAACGTTAATTGTGTGGGTATTTCTAATTCTGATAATTTAAAGGATATATTTTTTAATGTTTTCGGACTTAAAAAAGTAGATTATTGTCCCCAAATTTTATTAATATTTTGAAGTGCATGATTTTATCATTTTTTAAAACCAAAATACCCCATTTAGATCTTTTTTAAATCTCCCAAATTATAGTACCTGTGTTAGAAAAAAATTTAAAAATAGGCAGATATTGAGGAAAGCCTACGGGGGAAAAATTCATTAGGGACAAATAAGAAATTTCATGAAACTTCCAGTCAGTTTGTACTATGGTGTGATATCTTGAAATCGCTTTTTTCACTTGATTCTGATATTGTTTTTGGTTGTATCTACCTACACTACTGACTAAAAAAATGACTGTAAATACCAGTTGCAGTCGTTTTTCGTCTGTCACTGACTGAGATTGACTGCAAATGACTGCAAAAGTGTCTGTAAAAGACTGCAAACGTTGTGTCAGACAATAATTTTATATTAATTTGTTTACACATACTTACTCCGTAATTAACATATATATATATATATATAGAATACGTTCCGCGTTTCAATGTTCCCATTGCAAAAAACACCCAGATGATCAAGATTTCAACATCCGGAATACTACATGAATACAACTCACCTGAACATAAATACAGGTAAGATATTCAGTTTTAAAATTTTGCGTGAATTGAACGGATGTTCCCATTTAATTCTCTTATATTTTAAGCGTTATTTAGTATTTGTTTACTTCAAACACTATGGATTTAGAGTTAAATTATCGTAACTCGAGTAATAGATCGCCATCTTGCTCAACATCGCAACCTGACAATGATGATATGGTCAGTTTTGATAGTTCTAAAACTAATGGTACTCAGAAAAGTGTAAGTAAAAAGAAGAGAGTATCAAAAACAGCAACCATGCAGGCCGAGTTTGAGGCTAAAATTCGTGGTTTAGAGAACAATTTTAATGATAAGTTTGATAAATTGTTCGAACTTTTTGAAAATCGTCAGAGTAGGGAAAGCTCGGCTTTGCCCAGGTCGGACGATCAAAATGTGGGAAACGTCCCGTCAGGGGAGCGTAGGCCACTGTTAAGTCTTGTTCCTAATCTAGTTGAAGACCTAGGGTCTCCTAAGATTTCTAGAAATAGGGATTTTGATGTACGTTCAGAGCTCTCAATTAGTGTAGGTGAGAGAGAACGTAATGAACTTGATATTCGTTCTGACAGTGAACAGGATATAGACAGTGTATCTGGAAATAGTCCAGTTACTCTTAGAAATAAAACTGTAGATAAAGATAGAAATACTTCTCGTTTTCTGAAACATGTCCAAATGGGAGAATCAATTGTACATAATCAAGATGTGCAAGGTTCTAATAATTTAGATAAAAGTAAATTTGATGACAAATCTAAATCAACATGTAATATGTTATCCCAACTGTTTGGTGAAGATATAACTAAAGAGAAACCTAGTATTGGTTTAGTCTTAGATCAAACTCAAGTTGACATTCTACAAAACTCGTGGCGTAGTAAATTTCCTGACAGATTGTCAGCATATAAAGAGGATTATAGGACTTGTTTTCCTATTCATGACAGTTCAGTAGAATTTTTACAAGTACCTACTCTTGATGATATATTAGAGCCAATGCTTAGACAAATGCATGGCCAGAAAGCTGTAAGGTCATGGGACTCGCATAGACATTTATTTACACAACCTTTGCGTCAGATTGAGCGGTTAGGTTACCAAGGGCAATTTTCAGCTCGTATGAATATTATATCTATTCTGTATATTCAACAGGCTTTAGGATCTTTATTGAAATCTTTAGAAGAAGATGAGGTTGACAAAAATCAGATTTGTCAGGTAGTTAAAGATCTGTTTGCAATGTCCACAAAAAGTCTTGATCAGGCAGGACGTACTGGAGCATTCACTCATTTGATTCGCCGTAAAGCAGCGGCTCAAGATGCAGGTTTATGTAGCCTTAAAGATTTGGTCAGCAAATGTCAGTATTTACCTTTAACTGGAGATGGTCTTTTTGGAAAGGTTTGGAATCGATTCTTGAGAAAAGAAAGGAACAAAAAGAGCAATTGTCAGAGTTATTGCCAGAGTTCTCTTCTAGGAAAAGAAAGTTTGAGCATAGTTTCCATGATTTTCCTAATAAGACGACTAAGTTTTCTGGAAATCAGATAACAAAGAATAGAAATCAGAATATGTCATCTAATAGTTTTGGCAACAGAAGACAAGTTAGATCTTCTATGGTTTCCAATAAAGATAAAGTTTTTCCTGATAAGCAGACTCAGGAAGGAAATAAAGACAAGAGATTGGGCAAAGCTGGCACACAAAATTCCTGGGGTTCCTTTCGGATACCCAAAAGGAATGATAGCTGACTCCAAGGTAAGCCTGTTAATGTGTCCAGAAGTTCCTGTTGGGGGACGCCTATCAAAATTTCTTCAAAATTGGGAAATGATAACTTTAGATCAATGGGTATTATCAATAATTTCAGAGGGATACAAACTGGAATTTATAGAAAAACCTCTTTGGACAGGAATAAAAAAGACGAAAGTATCTGCAGAAAATTTGGGAATTTTTATGAAAGAAATAGATACTCTTTTGGAAAAAGAGGCTGTAGAAAAAGTAGAGTATTCAATGTCTCTACAAGGTTTTTACAGTACACGTTTTCTAGTTGCAAAAAAGAATGGGAAATGGAGAATGGTAACAAACCTGAAACCATTGAACAATCATTTGAAAAAGGTTCACTTCAAAATGGACA